>CM033792.1:5811994-6384498 GCA_019656835.1 Rhododendron ovatum | reverse complement strand
TTCTTTTGTTGTTTTTCCCTTGCTTTTGGTTTATTTTCCGTTAGCCACCAAAAACACATAAACGCAAGAGTCCTTTTGCCTCAAATTCAGCATAATACAAACCATTTCCTGATCTCAATCGCAGCCCGGGTGACTGGAATTCTTTGGGCAGCGACGAAGAGCTGCTACGGGGAGACCGTGCCGACAAGCGGCAAACCTACCCGGGGATATACCCTAATCAAATGCAGGTGGTTCAGGAGGTGATAAATGAAATGAACACCCCTACGTTCCTGCTCGACATAACAACGCTATCGGCGATGCGGAAAGACGCGCATCCCTCCATCTACAGCGGCGACCTGAGCCCCGAACAAAGGGCTAACCCTGACCACTCCGCTGACTGCAGCCATTGGTGCCTCCCTGGCTTGCCTGATACCTGGAACCAATTGTTCTACACTGCTTTGTTCTTCTAAAGTTTTCTGCTTTGTTCTTCTCAAGTTTTACTAGTATGGATTTGGGTTTAGACTTTCTGTAGGTTATTTGGTATACACCTAGAAATTGGGGCAAATTGAACCTTATAGATGTCTCTCTCTCTTGTAAAATAAATAGTGCATTTGGGAATTGGGGGGCTTGTGCTGTTCCTTTCAGAAATAAGGCTGCTTATTTCCATGTTGACTGGCTGAAGTTTGAACAGAATCACTTAATTCATTACCACTGATGAATCAATATTTCTTTGTCCCTTCTCTCTTTATGTGATTTGTATGACTCGGTTTTCCGATGATGTCTTGTATCCAAAGACCAACCAATGCAATTGAGAAACATGTCCCCGGACTAGGTAAGTCATCGCCCGGCATGTGCTTGTCACCCGGGCTTAGGAGACATGGCCCGACATGTGCTTGTAACTGCTTGGCTCTGGCACATCGCGCTTGACGCCGCATACATCTTGGAAAGAAAGCTTCTGAATGTCTGAAACTTCAAGAAATCTCCTTTCGCAACCGAAATGGTTTATTTAAGCTCTATTATCCTAACCCAAGCGTTGGGTCTAAAGATGGTTGCTTGGAAGGGAAAGAACAGGATTCAGTTGGACTGGCCAACTGGAGGTCCGCATTTTATTTTTTGCGTGAAAGGAAAATTGCCTAAAATATCTAGGTTGAACCACCCAATCATCCTCATACATTTTAGGGGAAATTAAACTAGGCCTAGAGGATTGACAACTCCATTGGAACTTGGATTTGCTGCGTTTTTGCTGGAAGTTTGGCGTATTTGTTTGCTTCACGATAGACGTGCTTAAGCATTTGTCTGGCCAAGCCTTTCCATTAGGAACCTACATTCACCGATTAGGCCAAAAAAAATGGCAATTTCGGTCATTGCTTATCATCAGAAAAACAGCAGCTTGGGCATTAGTTTCAATATCTCGTCATTTAAGTTCAAATTAACCGCTAATTCTGCTTCTAAACTGGCTGTTACTACCATATACTGCTGGTATTTGCCTCGTGACGGATCATTTCCTGTCTTTTTCCAGCAAGTGGGATGAATTTCGTCTAGTTTTCTTCGACTATTAAAACATAACTGTACCGGAAACTGGTAACACAATGAAACCAACACGTTATTATTGCTATTAAGATTGCAAATAACTTCCATTTCAAACAAACAAATTTTGTAATTAACTGAAACAAAGTCATCGTACTAGCAAAGGAGGTCACAGCTCGACCTCCAACTTGAAGTTTTACACGTATTACATCAACGACACATTACACGGCTCAGAACTTGACCTCATACAACGTAACGATCAGGTTGTCTGTTGCAACACCAAACATTATTTTAGTTCCACACATTTACTAACAAACTTTCACACATCGGGATATCTAAAAGTCCCGTGAGAGCTTTAATTTCTACGATCAAACACTCATGAAAGACACTCCTTGAAACAGGGGTATTAGCTTTTGATCACAACTCCTGGAACACTAATCATCCGGGGCAAGTTGTCAATAATCTTTGGTCCCAAATTCCCATTGGCGACTGACGATAATTTATGATCATAAGCTGAAAGATGAACTCCAGTGCAGCCCTACCAGAAGGATCAAGATTGTTTGACCAAGAAGCATCCCACTCATAGCCTTGGCTGTGCTACAAGCAACGCTTGCACCGCCTGGAACAGTCAACCTAGCCGGATTCTGCAAAAATATTACCAGCAAAGCACACATATCGGGTTACTATTCATGACATTAATGTGTATGGTATATGGAAGATTTAATTTAATTTTGGATTAATCACCTGTGGAAAGAACCTCTCAAAGATCATTCGGTAGTAGTAGGCTTCCTTTGTGGTTGGGGTATTGTGGGGATAGATATGTGTAGCATTAAGCATCATTTTATTGGTCACCTGAAATTGAAATAGCATAAGAAACACGCAAATATAACCGTATCGATTACAATGTATCCATTAAAAACAGGAAGAAAGGTAGGAGAGGACTACGTGTTTGTCAGCATGGGCTTTGAGACCATCAATCCAGCTGTAGCCGACACCATCGCTGAATTGCTCTTTCTGCCTATAAAGAATATGCTGCAGGGCATCAAACAGGACATGTTAATCTAAGCACATTCACCAAAGCAAGAGTTTAAATGAAGAAGTGTTTTGATTTGGGATCGTTGACCTTTGGCAAATAGGGGTGTTCTTCATCATCGAAGGCCCTCCTCAGAACCCACTTCTCGATTCGCCCTTCTTCTCGGTTAATCTGATACATGTTTGATGAAAGTTAGTGAATCCTGGCCTACAAATAAAGTACATAAGTTTTTTACATACCAAACTACTTGGATCAAACCGGTCTTTACCATCTTCCACTCAGGGTCGATGCTCATTGCAACATTGATAAATTCTTTATCCAGGAAGGGGACCCGAGCTTCTAATCCCCAAGCAGATGTTGCTTTGTTAGCCCTCAAGCAATCATATTGATGGAGAGCTTTTATCTGCAAACAAAAAACCAGAACAAGAACCATCTCACTTTTCCGATACATATGAAAGGTAGTTGACGTGTAGGATTGAAGGGTATTTTGCACCCCCTACTATATCATAAGATTATAGCCACATAGGAACTGTTACAACAAGATTAGCCCACAAAGTTCCTTTTTCCAAAATAGTCCTGTAATTGAAACAAAGATTTAATACCTTGCGACAAGTCTCACGGTGGAATTCTTCTTTGTTGGGTGCCTTGTGGAAGTATAAATACCCACCGAAAACCTCATCAGAGCCTTCACCGGACAAGACCATCTTCACCCCCAACGACTTAATTTTACGGGACATGAGGAACATAGGAGTGCTTGCCCTTATTGTCGTCACATCATATGTTTCAATATGGTAAATGACATCTTCAATGGCATCAATGCCATCCTTCCCACATGCCCAAAGACAAATTTTTTCATCTTAAATAACTAAGAAGAAGAACACAAAACACTTGAGGTTGGGAAGGTGAAATTCTTTGTATTGATACCTGTACAGTGAAAGTAAACTCGTGGTGAACAGTACCCAAATAGTCAGCAACTTCTTTTCCGGCCTTCAAATCTGGTGAACCCTTTTCAACAAAAGCAAAGATCGGTATAAGATTTCGTATTCCTCTCTTTTGTCTTCCCCAGAAAATACTCCAAAATTTGTATCAAAAGATTGTGAGCTCACCTCGAGGCCAACACAGAAGGAATGGAGTTGAGAGCCCCATTGCTTTGCAGCCTTTGTGTCGGCCAAGTGACGGGCAGTGATGGAAGCCACCAAGGATGAGTCTAGTCCTCCAGAAAGAAGAACTCCAAAAGGCACATCAGTCATCAGCCTCTTAACAACAGCCTGCAATTTGGAACCAACCCATAGGTAATTTTGTTGAATACTTCCATCTTAAGAGTAATTCTTAAATCATTTGTAAGTTCTCACATTTTCAAAGGCACGCCTTAATACAAGTGGATCATATGGGGTTGATGGAATAGCCTCAGAAAACCAGAGAGGGTTGTACCATCTACGAAGGCCGCCTTGTTTGCTGGAGTACAAGTGACCGGGCGGAAAAGTCTCAAAATGTTCACAGTCGTCGTTCAAGGCTTTCAGCTCAGACGCAATCCAAACAGATCCTGTACAAAAATAGAAACACCATAACTTTTGAAAATCAGAACTTGAATTGAATGAACAAGAAGATTCAACTAGTTACTCGGTCAGGTATGATTTTTATATCATTACCATCTTGTCCCCATCCGATGTAGAGGGACGTGATCCCTATGGCATCTCGGGCAGCAATGAAGCTGTTGTCACGGGTGTCCAGTAACACAAAAGAAAACATCCCATCCAACATGTCCACAAACTCTTCTCCATACTCTTCATACTAATGAACAAGAGTAATACATATTCAATCACTAGAGAAACAAATCAAAACTTTTTTGGGAGAGATGAAATGTTTCGATGTCTTTTGAGTACTTGAATTTCAAAAGTAGGTATTTTTGTTCAAAAATATGCTAAAGAGAGTACCCACCAAATGAGCGATAACCTCACAATCACTGCCAGTGCGGAACTTGTGATTAGGTAAGCGCTTACGCAGTTCCTCATGGTTGTAAATCTCTCCATTCACCTGGTTTCCACAATAACAACCTCCGTCACTTCAAAATTGGACTTAAACTTCGTACTTTCACAGAAAAACAAACGCATATACATGTGTTATGCCCCCTACGTTCAATTAACTATTTCGAACTTGTCAATACGAACGGGCCAATGGATTGTGGTTCCTCAACCAATCTCATCACACCAAAAGTGATGAGATTTGGTGAGGAACAAAATGGATAGGTAAAGATTCATTTTTCTTCAATTACTAATCCTTTCTCACCATTTTCATCTCTTTCAGTTATACAAATAAGTAGACCTTTTTTTTTTTATCACTCTTTTCACCATCCAAAGGGACGATTAATTAATTTTCGTTTGACCAAAAAAAAAGAAGGGACGATTAATTCTATGACTTGAAAGTAACGCACCGTTACTACTATTGTCTTCTTCGTCGAAGAGAGGTTGATCACCGGAAGCAGGATCAACAATTGCCAACCGTTGATGCGACAAGTAGTAGTCGCTGTGATGATATATCCCACTCCAGTCCGGACCACGATGTTTCAACCTATAAACACCAAACAGTTGCAAATAATTTCAATTTTCAAGTTTTTGGCAACCGTAATTCATAGACCCAAATGCCAAATATTGCTTTATTAGTCGTCCAACCCTTCGAGTCTACGTTAAATTTAAACAGATACACCAAAGAAGAGGAGCTCCACATGGGGCAAATTATTCAATTCAGGGCCGATTTGGCAAATTAGTCAAATGAACTTGTTATTTTGCCTTTATTCAATTTTTTTCATATTTTTTTGCAATTCAATATAATCCATAATACTAGTAGAAAAGAGGGTCCCACTGAGTTAATAGTAGTAATAAATTTGAAGTCAAAAGTCCGATTATTTAAGGTAATCTTTCATGAGTCATGAGATAAAGACAGTTGCTGCAAAGGCGTCAATCAAGCCATGTCCCACATCCCCAGATTCCATGATCAAGCTGATTAGCTGATAATCACTATTTCCTGATGGATACATAGGCAGCAAAGCAACTTTATGATCACCATTTAATCAAATAAGTACTTGGGTTAGAAGTCAGCAATCAAACAGAAGAAATGTTAATCTCCTTTTACGAGATAGTAACAGTTCGTTTGAATGGTGAGAAATGACGAAATAATAAATGAGAGTCATTTTCTCACCAAATCTGATCATTTTTTGTGAGATTGAGTCAGAAATGAGAAGGGCCAATCAAAAAATTTATTTTCCCTCCATTTCTCAAAAGAGAGAACAGCAGCAACTAATCGCGATCATTCAAAAATATTTTGGACGGTCTGGATATCGATGGAACTTTCCCTGGATATCAATAGAACTTTCCCGGAAAAGTTTCATTAATATCCAAATCATCCAAAATATTTTTGAACGGTTGAGATTGGCTCCATAAACAACGGAGCTGTTAACAAGATTTTCTCTTCTTACAAAAATGCTCAATCCAAATGAGTGATGAGACAAAACTATAATTCTTCCTTTCTTTTATCATGAAACCACCCCTCCATCTGTAGGGACCGTAAAACAACTGATCACTGGTGGTAACGACTAAAGGACCCACAAGAAAACGAATCCCTTGTGCTAAAAACAATTACGGATAAGATAAAAAAGAGGGGAAATTAGTGAAGGGAAATTGCCTGCGGGAGAGCTCGAGGACGCGAACCCTCTTGGCCTGGGAGTCATCAGAGCAACCCAAAACTGCTAGTATCCCACACATGGCTAAACAAAATGCTAATCCTTTCTAATTGGAAATTGTGCAAATTTTAGCACGATAATGAAAATATGTATCGAGAGGAGAATGAAAAGCCGCGAGCTTGGAACAGAGAGGATTACGGGAAGTGGATAAAGAGAGGATTTAGAGAGAGAGAGAGAGAGAGAGAGAGAGAAGGGGGGATGGGTATTTTGTCCGACGGTTTGGAATGATAGTAGCAGAGGCGGTGGATATTACAGCTTGAAGAGCCATCGTATTAATAGGCATTTGAGTGGGCCAGAGTCACCCGGCAATGTTTCGCCGCATATCGAACGAGATTTGATACGAGTGTAATCCGTCCCGAATCCGTTTGTTAGGTGGGACTAATAAAAAAGTAATATATCTATATGTATATTATGTCGTATAATATATTTTTAATATGTAACATAAGTTTATTGATGAATAGTATCTGGATTAATAGTATTTACATCATTTATAATAATGTGGATTTCACGTTTTCTACAACTTTGTAGTATCTCAGATATGTTTAATCTAGTCCGTAAATATTTTAACCAAGCTAAAGTCTCGATCATCATCGATATATAGTCTAACTCAGTGCTCGCATCCAATAGGGGAAAAAAAGAGAAGTGATAACAGTATTATTATGCAGATGGAATATCTTACCAAGTGTATTAGTATTTTGAATACGTTTACTGATATATTTTGCATATATAGCCGGAACTGAATAATTGGATGAGAGAGATACAAATTATTTCAACCAATTACTGTAGTTAATGTGAGATGAAGTTAGTTCTGAGCATCTTCGATCCAAGCCTTCAAATTGAATATTCAAAATACTATTTTTAATTCAAATTGTAAGTATCAAGAATGTAACCATTCACACCAACTGCAACCCAACTCTTCATTGGTAACTCTACTTTTTTTAAATCTCATTCGTTTTGCTCTAGAACTAAAATTACTAGCAAAATATATCAATGAGTGGTCTTGTTTTTAAAGATTTCATGAATAATCTCTCCTTCGATCATATCCCTCTCTTTATCCCATCTTTATTATGAGCTCCCTTGTTCTCAGAGGCTCCGTAAAAAGAGCCTCCGCGCTGTCCCATATCACCGTTCGTCTCGTCAATAGACAGTCTGGATTTTAAAGAAACTATTCGCGCGAATAGTTAACTGTTTAAACTATAAACTATTCGCACGAATAGTTTCTTTAAAATCCGGACCGTCCAACACACGTTTGAACGGTTGAGATTGATCCGCTCCGCAAACACGAAGCCTCCGTGAATTAGATTATCTCCTTTATTATATCTCATTCTTTCTTCTACGTAAAATTTTAACCTCACCAAACCAGCCGTTAGTGCTAAAGCCTCAAACAAGAACAAATCTATATATATCACGGTGATATCAAGGCAGTAAATAAATACGTAATTCATGATGTCAGGGCAGATAAAAAATTCGAATTGGAATTAAGTGCAACTGTATGAATGAAAGACCTCGGTGCAATTGTATCAAGTCCATTTATCGTCCAAATGAAGACTGAAGAGAGAGAGAGAGAGAGAGAGAGAGAGAGTATCTACTGAGTGATCATAACTATTGTCGAAGACAGTATGGCCTAGTTTTCCTTTTGTTTTTTCTTATTCAAATTTTCGTTCGCATTTGTTAGTACATGAATACCTTTTTCAGTTATATTGATTTTATGAAAAATGAATTACGATAATGTTGTACTGTAAGTTAGTAACATTTTAATAGGTAGAAAAGAAAATAAAGAATGTGCTTCAGTTTACGGAAGATTCTTCATATTTCGAAGGAAGAAAATGAAGCATGGTTGGAGGTCAACAGTTCTTCCGGGTGAAGAAATAAGGACAAAAATGAAGTAATGGTTGGAGATGCTCTCGCACAAGCTATGATTAAAAAGACTTAAATGAAATGGAATATATCATGACAATCTCACCCACTCATTGATTTTTGATGGTGTAGCCCCGTACAAAAGGACAAAAAATAGGAGCATTGACCTTATATATATGTTGATTATATCTCTCCTTCTCTAAAAAGAAGTGAAATAATATTCCCTCCGTCCCAAAATGATACTCCGATTAGCAAAACGATTGATGACTTAAAAATTATTCAATTTTTTGAAGAAAAATTGTAACTTTTTTGACATTCACTACATGTCATTGAGTTCAGTTTGAAATTTTTCGTCAAAAAAGCTATTATTTAGAAGTCTTTGTTTTGCGAATCGGACTATCATCTTGGGACGGATGGGGTAATCGTTTACAGGGTTCTCAACCAAAGCATTGAAAACCAACTAGGTTAGGCTAACACACACAGTGAGTCATCATTTTACACCATCTATTAAGAGTTCACAAAAAACGTTTAGAATTGAATGGTTTATTTTTTTTTCATAAATCTATTCTTTATTTAGATTTGATATAGTTGTTGCAGGCTTCACATGATTAATATGGTGTCTCATTATCATTTTTAAGTTAAAATGGTCCAGGCCGTCGATTTCTAGAATAATCTCTCCTTCAATCATATCCCTCTTTTTATCCTATTCTTATTACTCCGTAAATTTCATTCTTCCCTCTAAAATTTCAACCTCACCAAACGAGCCGTTAGTGCGAAAGCCTCAAACTATTAACAAATTTATCACGGTGATATCAAGTAAATAATTAATTCAAGATGTCAGGGCAGGTTCAGAAATTCAAAATCAGAATTAAGTCCAACTATGAATGGAAGACCGCAGTGCAACTGTATCAAGTCCTTTTATCGTCCAAATGAAGAGAGAGTATCTACAATAGATATTATGCCTAGTTTTCCTTTTTGTTTTTTCTTATTCAAATTTCTGTTCGCATTTGTTAGTTCATGAATGCCTTTTCAATTACTATATTAATCTTATGAAAAATGAATTACGATACTATAAGTTAGAAAGAAAATGAAGAATGTGCTTTATTTTATGGAAGATTCTCCGTATTTTGAAGGAAGAAAATGAAGCATGGTTGGAGGCCAACAATTCTTCATGGTGAAGAAATAAGGACAAAAATAAAGTATTGGTTGGAGATGCTCTTACACAAGTTATGATTAAAAAGACTTAAATGAAAGGGAGTCATGATCTATCTCACCCACTCATTGATTTTTGATGGTGTAGCGGCTACAAAAGGACAAAAAATAGGAGCATTAACGTTATATATATGCTGATTATATCTCTGCTTTTTAAAAAAGAAGTGAAATAGTATTCCCTCCATACCAAAATGATACTCCGGTTTGCAAAATGATGACTTAAAAATCATACAATTTTTTGAAAAAAAAAAACTTTTTTGACATTCACTACATATATATCATTGAGTTCTTTAAATTATTGGAAAAAGGTATAAATTTTTCTTCAAAAAAAACTATTATTTTGAAGTATTTGTTTTGCTAATCGGACTGTCATTTTGGGATGGATGGAATTATCGTTTACAGGGTTCTCAACCATCACGAAGTCAAACGTATTTTGAATAGAATTGATTATTAAATTTTCGTCGTCGGTTTATTTTTTTTATATAAATCTGTTTATTACTTTTTTAGATTTGATTTAATTGTTGCACGCTTCACATGATTAATATAGTGTCTCATTATTACTTATAACTTTTTCAATGCATGCTCTTACTGTTAGACATAAAGATAAAAATGTAATAAAAAAAAAAAGCATTTTATGATATCAGTAGTTGTTGCATTAATTTTACTTTCAATAAAAGTCAACATTAATAATTTAACTATTTATTCGTGACATATAAGAAGAAATTTAAACTATTCAGGAATGTAAAAAAAAAAAAAAGCATTTTAAATATCAGTAGTTGTTGCATTAATTTTACTTTCAATAAAAGTCGACATTAATAATTTAACTATTTATTCGTGACGTATAAAAAGAAATTTAAACTATTCAGGAATGAGAATCATAATTTAAAGACAAAAGAATCATAGCAGACCCAATCAACAGTCCAATATATTCTGAATAATGTTCCGTGACCTCATGTGATGTAAAATAGAATTTACTATGATTTCATTTCACAATTTAAAATGTTCCCATTGTAACTCTCAATATAATTATTATCAGTTATAATAAAAATACAAGTTAATCAATCACACATCGACGTGTATTTGAATTGTTAAAATTTGTTGTAGGGTTGTAACCTAAAATCGATGGGCAATAGGTAGAGTAGTCTCTAAAATATATTAACCAAGTTTGGCTTAAATGAGTGATGTGGCACAAGTCTAACACTTCCCCTCACGTGCAGGAAGTGAAGATGACAAACCAGGAGACCAGAGACTTGCCTACGAAAGATGAGGTCACCCAAGACTTTACTCTGACACCATGTTAAATTTTCTTGAAGGGTTCCAACCTAAAACTAATTGGTAATAGGTGGAGTAGCATCTAAAATATATTAACCAAGTTTGAATGACTTAAATGAGCAATGTGGGACAAATGTAACATGAACAAAGCATATTTGACCATATATTATTTTTCTTTAAAAAATATGATTCGGCCAAGTCTTTATTACTGTCGGATCAATCTTATTTTTCATGTAAATTACAAAAAGTGCCTACAACATAAACGATCAATTAAGAAAATCATAGTATATCTCATTTTCCGTCACTTGAAGGATTTGAGATAACATCATGTGAGATAATCTTCGTGATTGATACTTTAGATAGTAGTATCAATCATGAAGATCATGAAACTCAAAAATATCTTCACAATTTTAGAAACCACACCTTACTTTTTTTCTGAAAAACGAGTTGGGAATCTTATTTCCTATTAAATTGCACACAACATAATCTTTAAAGTAATATGATTTAAAATATCCTTCATAAAAAAAATTGAGGTGCTTAATTAAATTATGTCCCCTTTTTATCCGTAACTCTATCGATAAGAGGCTGCTTCAAAAAAAAAAAAAACCGTTTCAAAAAACCTCTATCGATAAGACTTAAGAGAACAAACACATCTAATCATTAATTGTCGAGTTGGCCGTTTCGGATGCCGCACTAGTGGGTCTTCACTATAGTACCCCGTTTCCTTTGTCCATTGCACATCGGTCAGTTTATCCGTCTACTCCGGTACCACTGCCCGCTGTGTCTTCTTGGCCCCATGTGGTGATCAGTGATTCGCTTCTTGCTTTGCTTGTTTATTTGTTTATTACAATGGCACCCTTGGAGTTCCAAATTTGGCAGAGGTAGACTTTCTGTCTTCTCCAGAAATTCTTCGTGCTGAGTCAGTGCCACAATTTTTTCTAATTTTACACATCAATACAAGTGAAAAAAAATGCACCCTTTTTCCTACCTACCTACGAAACCGACTCACCAATCCGTAATCGGCTCAATTATTACTCGTTTGAGATTCTCTTGCTTGAAAGATAAGTTAAGCTAGAACATACTTGTTAGTTTCAGCTGAAATCTCCCAATAAACATACGTAAATTGGGCCGAACACCTGAATTATCGAAAAGATTTCAACCGAGATCTACCAATAAATTGTTTGTCCCATTCCACTCGTTTATCAGCTCTATCTACATTTCGATATTGTGTAAATTGCATATAAGCCCCTCGAGTTCATAAAGGGAACATTTTGGCTTCGTGCTTTTTGTGTTGAAAGTCTTGAAGGCTAACATTCTTGTGTCGTACCCGAAAAAAGAAGGCTTCCATTATTGCTGCTGTCTAATGTCCTTGTGTTTGTTGATTGTCTGTACAAATATCGTAGTATTTCTCGAGGGGGATAAGGTTAGTAGATAAGATGCGAACCCCATTTCAAATAATAAAACATTGTGAGGACCATTTTCTTTTTAGAATTTCACAACCATAAACACAACCCACATAGATAGTTTGTGCACAAATAGCTTCAGGGGCCCACTACAGGGTTGCCACAAACAATTCAATCCTTCCATTGCTTTTAAATTGAGTCATTCTGTAAAAAACGAGCTCAATCCAATATCTCTAAGTACTTGATCCAATCGTTGGATTGAGTTGATTTTTTTTACTGAACGACTCGAAATATGGATTTGAATCTAATGGACGGCTTGAATCGTTTGTGAAGATCCCGTAGTGAATCCCACGAGACACTTTGTGCACGATATGTTCAGAAACTACTATCTGTGTGGGTAGCATCTCTTTTTCACAACCCTTGAACATGTTCTAATCATGCAATTAATGAAAATAGAACAACTAAAGCGTGGAAAGCAGTGGCATTGACTAATGAGGAGTAGAAATTTTAGTTTAGAGGAGAAAAAATGACAGAGGTTAGATCAGTTCACACGCATAAAGCGTGCCAACTTCGTATGACTTTTTCATAATAAGGGCAATACTTAATTGGATGCCTTATTAGTGAAGGATTGACTTGATTTTTCAAGCATTTAGGGGTGTTTGGATAAATAAGTCAAAGTGGCTTATTTTTTGTTTTTATTCAAATTTTTTTCGTATCACTTGGTTTATCCTCATTTTTTTGAAGATTATTGCATCCTCATGACGAGAGGAATCTAAAAAGTATAAAATTTTGGTCGAAATCCAATATTTTTTGAATAAAGACGAAAAAAGTGGCTTATTGGCTTATTTTTGTTTTTATGTGGGTTTATTTGGCTCATTTTTTTGTGGGAAAGTCAATGGCTTTTTTAAAAGAACAACCTGTGTATTATCACAGGGACGTAATGATCAAAAATTTCTTCAAGATTTCTACAACGAACCCTACACGATTGCTGGAAATTCATCTGTTCATAGATAAGTCTGTCTCTCTTGCTGTCTTTGTTAGTGATTTTTCGAATTCATAGATGTTTTTCGCCTTGGATTTGTCTCTGTGTTTGCTTGTGGTGTGCTTGCAAGTATAGTAGACTTTAGGTGGGCTTTGTTTAAGTCCATTCCTTGTAATTCTATTATTCTTGTATCTCTTATTCGTTTTGGATTTCTTAATGAAAAATTGCCTTTAAAAAAAATAGAAAACATCAATCTATCAAATAACATAAGCTGCTAGGCCCTTCTTTCTTTTCAATCGATCAAATATCCTAGCGGCAAATTTCGCTGACACCCCTGGATTTTACTAGAACCACACCGTCACCCCTTTATTTTTACACCATCACACTGTACTCCCCTACTTTATCAATTATGTACCGGAGAGCAAGTCCATCAACCAACTAGAGTAACCCTCGGGGCTAAAATTCATAAATTTCTAACATGTGTAAAACAAGCCGGAGAAAATCTTTTGTGGTTAGAGCTAGTTATAGCTCAATAAATTCCAACCTAGCTACTGCCCATCCAGAGAAAAAGTGCGATTAATAATCTACATGAACAAAGATTCGGCATTTATTTTGTCTTTTTTCTCTCCATAGATTTGAACCACAAACTTTTCCATTGGAAGCCAAATGGTACTATCAGATAATCTAAAGAAGTAAAAGTTATACGTCCACTAATCTAACCATTCTAACAATAGTGACTTTTTCGATCAAAAAATGGTAACAAATTGAATAATAGTAAAAAACGCAAATGATGCTGCATATATGGCTCTAGTAAACTTAACGAACTTGGGCCCTCAACTTGAAAAGATTATATTTTACTACATAACAGATAAGCTCCCGTGTATATATTACTAAAATGGAAGATATAAGTCATTATCAAAAAAAGAAGAAGAAGAAGAAGAGGATATATGTCATCGTATATCAGTATGTTCTTCTTTTTGCCTTTTATAATAAAAGAAAAGAAAGAGATAGAAAAGAAAGGATATTAGGAAACACGGTCTCGATTCCCTGCATCTAGATGCCTACCCATAACTTTCTTTTATTACAATTATTTGTACATGCTGTCGTTGCCAGAATGTTTCAAACGTTATCTAGTGCTAGCAAAGCAGTTACCAGTGAACGAGAAACATTCTGTGATGCTCGAACAATTCTTGAATCAACACCATATATCCTACGTCGGTCTTATTCGGTTTGGATTTTGAGGGAGATTTTCAAGAATAATGAATGACAAGAGATACATAGAAAAAATTTATTAGAGACCGTGTGAGTTTTGAAACCCCAAAACAAACAAGACCGGATCTAATTCTATTTTGATAATTGTCACCATATCTCGGATTGGCAGTGGGTGGCAGATGGTAAATGATAAATCAAGTCATATAATTTGTGCGCATATGCGTGTTCGTGAACAGAAGCGCAAATATGAGAGCGTTTTTTATGCACTTGATATGACCGCAGAAGGGGGGGGACTTCGAAAGTCATGCGAAAGTCATGCATTTTCTGGATAATAGTATTGTACTACTTTGGGAGCACAGATAATTATTGGTAAAGGAACAGATGTCCTTTCTTGGATTGGGGGGGCGGGGGGGCGGGGCTATATACACCCGACATTGGGAAGATCATACACTTCAATCAGTTTCTAGCAATGGCCAAACGAGTAATTATTCATCCTCTCTAGGTCTTGGCTGGCATACGATTGTCGCGTGATTTCGGTATCAATTTTGTTGAAATGTTTTCTTTTCGTTGTGATGTCGTTTTACTATTTTCCTTTTAATCTCTTGTATTCCTTATATTTGATTAATAAGGTTTATTCCACTGTTCAAAAAGAAAATGAGTGTAATTATCTAAAGGTCTTGAGACAATGTTACATAGTGGTGCCTAATTCTATTATCTTTCCCACATTTTTATCAGAAATGATTCGTGCACAGCAGTTGTGCACAGCGGTCTTTTTCTCCCGCCTCGGGTCGCGCAAAGATGATCGGAGCCGCTTATCTTGTTCAAAATATGTCGTTTAAGGTCTCTGTAAAAAATGAGTTTCGTTCGATATCGTTAGAGGCGTTAACAAATCACCCTAAATTCTAAAGTGATTTTGGGTGTTTTATTAACGCCTCTAACGATATCGAACGAAGCTAATTTTTTACAGAGACCTTAAACGACATATTTTGAACAAAATAAGCAGCTCCGATCATCTTTGCGCGACCCGAGACGGAAGAAAAAAGCCACTGTACACAGTTGCTGTGCACAGCTTGCTGTGCACGTAGCACAGCTCCATTTTTATCGGGTTCAAATGTTTAGTACTGAACTATAAAATCAAACGTGGCAATATCAAGACCACCCAATAATGTTTTGGGGCCAAACAGACAGCCGAGAAACCGTACGAGGGGTATGGGAGGGAAATGTGGGGACGATCCTGATGGAGCCCTCCACGCATGGGAGGTATTGCTGGGAGGCAGTACAGCAAGGACCCGCTCTGAAATTCCAAAAGTTAGTAGTACAAAGTATTCTGTGCTTCTTCTTTTTCATAAAATCTGTCAAGTCTGCAAAATGAATATTTGAAAATAGCAATTTTTGCAATTTTAAAAAAAATTCAACGTACAATTTGTTAGATATCACTGAGTTCTTTTAGTTTATGACAAAAATTTAAATTTTTTCTTGAAAGTAATCAAATAAATGAATGCTCTTTAGTTCTCGTGTCGATCTTGCTGAACAACGCATGGGGTCGGCCGATGGCCTGTGAACTATTTTATAACTCATCTATTATAATCGCCTCTCGAAATACTGAATAATGTTACGTTAACTATCCAAACTCTTCGCAGTAGTACTAGACTTCTAGAAAACTTCTTTCATGGAAAATTTTAGGTGCAGCCAATAGATCCTGTTCGGTTTGAGTTTTGAAAGAAATTTTTAAAAGTAAAAAAGAGACTTTGAATCCTACAAACGAACAAGCCCATAGTGTCGGTGATTAGTTTGGAATGAAAAGTTGGGTTTTTGGAGATTGTAATATCCCAACCGTCGCGTATGTGGTTATCTTGATGGCGGGGCTGACGCATTGTGAGTTGTCAAGAACCAATGAATATGTCACTTTCAGGAATCTGTCCTTGTCAGAAACGGATAAACGTAGAAGAAAAGGAGTAGCTCATGCAAAAAAAAAAATTGACTAGCAAACGTGGGGGTCAATACTTGAAACTTGGAGGTTAGCAAATTCTACAAGTTTGACTGGGTTCCCGCTGGTGGACGGATCATATTTAATCGAGGTGCGTTTTAGCTGATTTAAATATCTAAATTGTAAAAATAATAATAATGACAAGGTAAAATGAAGATGTGGCCTTTTGTGCTCGTCAAACAATACGGGCGAATACTACGACTTATTAGTTTTAGACTTTTAGGATCGACACTCTTGTGCATGGAAGTTAGGGTGCATTTTTTTTAAACTTAATTTTATTCTTTGTTTTGTGTGTTTTGTTTTTTTTTTTTTTAATTTCTGTCAGATTTGCATGATACTTTTTGAAATAATCATCCATATCGACGAGAGGAGTTTAAAAAATAAAAAAGCTAAACAAAAAGTTACGAGGAGTAAAAAAAATATTAAAATAAATTTCAGACTTATAAGTTAAAAAGACGCAGCTAGCATTAGAAGAATGATTTGAATGTAAAAACATACTCGATATTATTTGAAGCAAATTATGTGCATTTCATGAGTTGGCAGATCAGGTACTCCAAAACTCAATGGACAGGCATTTTAAAATTCTATCTTCCTGTACGAGGCACGTTTTGGAATTTTTTATTTTTTCTTTATTTATATTCACGATGTTTGGATAACTACCACCAAGTGGTACCCAACTATTTATACTGAAAATAATGATATTTTTTTATTTAAAATATGAATTATTAAAATGATTGAAGAACTTTCTGTAGAAAACTAAGTTCAATTTGAATTTTTCGTAATACACCGAAAATAAATACTCCATTATTTATGAAGAGGATGAGTATTAATTAGTCACGAAATAATTGTTTTAAAGAATAATTAAGTGTTTTCCAATATTTGAAACACCTAGTTGTTTTAGAGTATTCTTCTTGTGTAAACTTTAAAGTTTATGGGTGTAATCAATTCTTATAAGTTGGTTCATGTAATGATCCGCATTAACTGACCTGTTAATCTTTCGCCCAAACACGTGATTCAAAAGATTAACTTCAAATTATACAGTAGTTAATCGTGATACATTATATACTTGTCCAACAAAATAAATCGAGTTATGCATATGCCTGTCAGGACCATTTGAATTATGAAAAGACATAAAGCTTAAAATCAAAGTTGGAACAATAATGCAACCGCATACCATTGACAACATCAACGGTTTTGACCAAGGGAACATAAGAAAGTAATAAGTGTTTCTCTTTCATAAGTTCGTTGGTTAGAATCTAACGCAGGCTAACCATTGCAAAATTTAGGCATTGGAGGATTTGTCAGGTCGTTCATTCAGAACAACAAAATTAGTTAAGGTGCGCACAAGTTGACCTAGTTTTCTAATTATAAAAGACAATAATGTGATTAACACTGTGCGTGAGGATAGGACAGAAGAGCGACGTGGCGATCGGATGCGATAATATAATTTAGTAAATGATATGTGGCGTAACGATCGGGTTTTTTTGGTTGACCGTTTAGCATACCTAACCTTTTAAATTTTGAATGGAAAAAAACTGATTGAGAAGCTGAAAACGATTAGCCACATGCGAGGTTTCTCTCTCTAACTTTTCTTTTCTCTGCTTTTTCTCTACAAACACCTAGTAGGGTTTTCTAGTTGGGGGCTAGGGCTCCCGCCCCGCCCCACCCCCTTCATCGCCGGCCATCCACTCCCTGCTATGACTGGTTGTTAAGTCACTTGATGAGATCCTCCGCTGAATAAGCCTCCGGAACCGGAGTGGCACGCAGTTTGTAACAATCCGCTTCATTTTTGTACAATATTGTTCGCTTTGGACGCTCAAAATCCATAAACTTCTTAGTAGGTCACTCATCCCTAGACTACACCAGGATGAGCACGTTTAACTGTGAAATTCCTATACGCTTTGGCCCGTCCTCACGGCTTTAAAAGGCCTTGTATAAGTAGGAGGAATCTTTCCTTATAAACCATGACTTACCCCCTCCCATCCGGACGGAGTCTACTATCCTGCAGTACTGTCGGCCACCGGAAAGCGGGGTGTTACACTGTTTGTCCGGTGACATGATTACGCCTGGGATTCTATTTCCTCCTCCTCTCTCTCTCCAGATCTGTCCCTTCCTGAGTTTGGTGCTTCCCGTCAATGACACCAATCGTCTGCGTGCAGTCTACCTATGTGCTCTCTTTTCAATCTTCCTCACCGTGGGAGTTTTATCAGCATTATCAAGCCGGCCTGCCTTATCGTTTGGGTGTCACTTGTTCGAATCCTGACAAGATTGTTGTTGTGGGACGGAGATAGTTGTTGTTGCTGGATGGTGGGGTATGGTTGCTGCAGTGATTTGTGATTTCGGTGACCGGATTTAAGAATGTAAATCTGTTTTTATAGGTTTTGGTTTGTTTTTTTTTTTTTGGTTTCCTATCCCTAATAGGGCTGTTTTCTTTTCTTCGGGGGTTTCTATTGGTTTGGTTGTATGATTTTTCTGCGGTGAATATTGTGCCCAAAATGTTTGTGTGTGGGAGTGGGATGCTTTCTTACTGACCTCTCCCTTGTGGCTTGATTCACCCATTGTGTTATGGGGATCTTGTTCTTTTTGAAGTATTGTTTTTCTTATCAATAGAACCTCTTAACATTTTGGGAAAAAAGAAAAGAAAAAAGCCGATGATAACTAAGTTTTGTTTGGCATGCAAAGCTTAACAAAACGACACAAACCGAGTACCAACTGGACCACGAGGCTTCAATCGGACCACCAAGCGTCACCACCAAACACCGCCTAAAATTTGGTCCCCGGATGAGTTGCGTGCACATCATCCGTACCGTGACAGTGGATTGGATTACAGTCACAAATTTCTAGTATAATAGTAGATGAGAAATTTTCCGGTACCGGATAGGTATATGCCAAGTGGTACATGCTCGGTACATTCGGGCCGTTCAATACATTTTTGGATAGCTTAGATTGAGACCATTTCTCTTCTCTCATCCCAACACTTTCTTTCTCATTTTTCTCTCTCCAAATTTGAGACGTCCAAAAATGCAATTGACGGTTCAGATGCGCTGAATGGGCACCACGTGATATCTACCGGGCACTTAATAACACCTGAAGCTACTACATGCATGTACAACCATTTAAATTTTTGAAAAGGGAGTTAATTTTCACACTCCATTTTTTTATATTTTATATTTCATTTTTTGTCTTTTAACAAAAAAAAAACCCATATATTTTCAACACTATAAAACAAAAATGGAGTGTAAATATGAAAAAAGAGAGTGAAAATCATTCCCCCTTCTCAAAAATCTAAAACACTTACCAAACTAACCTTAACAAATCTCATTACTTCTTGGTTCTACTATAGTTCTCAAACGATCGGTGAGGTCTCCCTTCTATTCCATATTATCTCCGAGCACAAAACGCATCGTCCCTCCTAAAAATCAACCAAAATTGTCCAAATCAGTTTGGACGTCCAACATCTTTTTTTTATTATACCCAGGGGTGGATATGACTGTATTATCAACGAAGTTTAATTTAGTTTGTGAATTGAATGCGAAGACTCAGACCTAGTATTATTTGTCAAATTGAGTAACAAAAAGTAAAATTTGAGATTTCATCGATTGACTTCTACTGCCATTTTCAATTTTGAAAATTTGAAACACTTTACTAAGCCAATACGACGACA
This sequence comes from Rhododendron ovatum, assembly GCA_019656835.1. Taxonomy (NCBI): domain Eukaryota; kingdom Viridiplantae; phylum Streptophyta; class Magnoliopsida; order Ericales; family Ericaceae; genus Rhododendron; species Rhododendron ovatum. The sequence continues at coordinate 6,364,634 of CM033792.1, read as the reverse complement.
ACACATGAAATCTCACTTTCAATCTGAAGTAGTTTAACATCTACGGTCTTGAATCTCATTTTTATAAGTTAAAACGTGAGAGTATCCACAATGTTATAATAAAAAATAAAATGGTTTAAAGTTAATAATGTTGATGCAAAATATGGCTCACAATGCTATAATCAAACTTAACAACTCTCTTAGAAATAATCAAATTTTGGGCTTTCGATAATCAAAACTAGTAACTTTTTGACAATAACTAAATTTAATAAACCCTTTCTATTCTCAATCAAATACACCAATCATTATACAAAAATATTCTATCTCTCTTCCCTTTCGAACAATATTTTTGAAAAAAATTATTTTACTAAAAAAAAAGATTTGGGAAAACAGTTTTTAAAAATACGTTTTTCCAAAAAAAATTTCAAAAACTATTTTCTATTTCTAGTAAATGGTTTTTATTAGTTTCAAAACTATTTTTAAAAAAACTATTTTCTACTGTTCACAATTTTTATTTTTTTTGTAGTTTGAAAAGATATGAGAAGTTTTGGTTATCCAATTTTGATTATGTTATTGTGGGAAGTGCTACAATATACACCCCTTATTTGGGTGTATATCATATGCACTGTGACACCCCGCTTTCCGGTGGCCGGCGGTACTGCAGGAAGCAGGCTCCGTCCGGACGGAAGGGGACAAGTCATGGTTTATAAGGAAAGACCCCTCCTACTTGTACAAGGCCTTTTAAAGCCGTGAGAGCGGGCCAAAGCGCATAGGAACTTCACAGTTAAGCGTGCTCATCCTGGGGTAGTCCAGGGATGGGTGACCTACTGGGAAGTCTATAGGTTTTGGACGCTTAAAGCGGACAATATTGTACAAAGATGGAGCGGGTCGTTACATGCACACTTATTAAAATACACCAAAATGTTATGAATCCCAAAATGTTACGAATTTATTGCTAAAAAGTTACGAATCATATTGTTGAAAAGTTACGAATTTTTAGTATAAAAGTTACGATACGAAATAAAATGTTATGAATGACCGGTCCTACAAGTAATGTTTTATGAGGTGGCACAATATGAACCACACAATAGATGCATATGGTACACACCTTAAAGGGATGTGTATACTCAAAACCTGATTATGTGATAACTTTTGATTTGATTATAGCTTTGTGGATACTCTCACGACTCTCTCCTATTGTTTGTTTCACCAAAATAAATGTTGTGGTCCTTTTTGTTTTGCTTTAGTGCTAAAGCCTAATACTCTAACAAATTTATCACGGTGATATCAAGGGAGTGAATACTTAATTCACGATGTCAGGTTAGAAGCTTGAATGAGAACTAAGTGCAACTATGAATGGAAGATCTCAGTGCAATTGTATCAAGTCGTTTTTATCGTCCAAATGAAGAGAGAGAAAGAGATAGTAGGTGATCTACAATTGTATCAAGTCCAAATGAAGAGAATACATAATTTCCAATTTGTGAAAAAACTTATGATCCTTTTGTTAGATTTCTTGGAGTGGCAATAGGTGGAGTAGCCTCTAAAATATATTAACCAAGTATGGATGGCTTAAATGAGCGATGTGAGACTAGTCTAACACTCTTCCTCATGTATAGCGCCGGATGCATGTGGAGGTGACAGACTAGGAGACCAAGAGTTGACTAATTGATTCAGGCGACGGAGATGACAGAGACTTTCTCACGAGAGGTGAGACCACCCAAGACCTAGCTTTGAAACCATGTTAGATTTCTTGGAGGGTTTCAGCCTAAAACCAATTGGCAATAGGTAGAGTAGCCTCTAGAATATATATTAACTAAGCTTAGGTGGCTTAAATGAGCGATGTGGGATAAGTCTAACACCTTTATTCTGCATGGCACAGGACAAATACTTATTCAGCATTCAGGCTCTCTTTGGATAACCGAATCTAGAGTAGGAATTAAAAGATGATTATTAGGAATTAAAATTCCTACGAATGTACGTTCTCGAGTAGGAATATGATTAGTAAGAATTGAATTCCTATGAATTTTATACATCAAGTAATTGTATTTTGGTGTTTGGATTAATTCAGTAATCTAATGCAGGAAACAATTATTTTAAAAAAATTATCAAAGACAACATTTCTTATTTTTAATGGTTCAGCCAGGAATCTCAAATTATCATGGGGTAATGGAGGGATCAAATTTTCACTCAATCTGAGAATGTGATTCTTGATTTAATATGTCATAAGAAATCACATTCCTATTCCTATTTAATCTAAACGTTGAAATAATAGTAGTATGGCATTGCATTCCCCTTCTTGTTTCTTCCAAACATCATAACCATAGAAATAAGGCATCATAGATCCAATACTACTAGGTAATGAATTGCTCTTCGGCCCGACCTGCTTTATTTTGTGGACCTCCAAAATACTTAAGAATCATGACTTTGGGGGCCCATAAACTATTCTTTAGGATTGTATTATCCAAACACATCCTACATTGAATTGGGCCTAGGCCCATTCTTCAATTGGGGTTTTACGCTTCATTTTGGGTGACAACTGGAAGAGGAAATAAATCCGAGAAAAAGGACCAGGCCCAATAACGTTTGATTAGGGGTTCATATTTAATCTCAGCCGCTCATCCACAAAAAACCGTATTAGCCGTCCGATGTACCACCACCCGTCCCCTATAAATCAACTTCCAGGCAGGCTCTTTCCAAACTTGTCTTCTTCTTCGCAGCAGTCATGAGAATTAGGGTTTAGGTTATTCCCCCTCCTCCTCCTCCTCCTCCTCCTCCTCTCTCTCTCTCTCTCTCTCTCTCTCTCTCTCTCTCTCTCTCCCTTCTGTTGATATGCGTACCTTTTTTCTACTGATTTCGGTCTCTCTCTCTCTCTCTCTCTCTCTCTCTCTCTCTCTCGCCGTTCTGTTGATTTGCGTACCTTTTTTCTACTGATTTCGGTATCGTATCGTCCTTCTTTCATGATTTTACTTTTCTAGATCTGATTCAAAGGTTGTATATTTGGCTAGATATACGAAATGACTCATATTTATATGGATCGGTATACGTATGAAGTAGGCTTCGCTATCTGGTCGGCGAGATTAATTTAGTTCTTGCCCGACTCGTTCCCTAGAAGCGAAAGTAATCGTGTTGCCCTTTGTTTTTATCTGTCGAGGGGCACTCTTTTGTTGCCTCTCGAAAACCTTTGGGCAACTATATTTCATATATGTACAACAAATGTAGTATATCTTTCTGTATGTGATTTTGTCTCTGTTTTGTATGGAAGGAGGGCTATTGGACAACGATGATGAGTAAATACAGACCTGTAATGATTTGCGAACATGATCGCAGATTTATTGAACATCTAAGGGACTGAGTTGTTCTAGCTCCTGTATTTTGTGTTTGTGTTTGGTTAGGTTTTTTTTTTTGGTTTGGGGTTTACTACTTTTTGGTTGATTTTGAATTTGTAGAAAATTCCTCATGGCTTCACTTTGTAAATACGGTTCTGCTTACACAAATACGATGATGTTTGTGTGGGGCTGTTTCATGTGGAGCTAGAAAATTGTTCCCCTCGCTATCCAGTGAGTCATTTTATGGTTCATCTGGACGTTGGGGAACCACATTCTACGCATGAGTATTAAAGTTGTTTATTCTCATCTTCTCATCTGTAATTTTCGTTGCTCATTGAGGGCTTAGTTTTATGATGAACGAGATTGAGTCAGGATATTCTTTTCTGGCAAGTAATTGATCTGTGGGGATTAGTTTGTTGCCATTATATTTACCTTGAATGGCATTCGAATGAAGGCAATTTTTAGAGCTGGGATATGTTGCTACAAGGCATGAAAGGTTTCCTATGAGTATCTTACAGACAAGATCTATAACAAAGTATAAAGGTTGCCATTCGAAAAAACTACTAACGATAAAAGTTGATGTGAAAGATACTTGTGAAAGCAACAATGAACCATACAAGTTGATGGGGTTTCTAACAGATGATGGCCTCTGTTCCTTTGACTATAACGAGAAACTCAAGGTGCTCAGAAATTGAATAGAATGTGAGATACTGGTAACACGAAATTGGATGAACTTCAGGTTGTTGCTTTTGGAATGCAGTGTTGCAGTTGTTGGATAAATATTGTGATGCAACTATGCAACTATGGGAGTTGTTGGATAAATATTGTGATGGAACTATGGGAGGACGTAGGTTCTTGTTGGTTTAAATGAAATGAAAGTTACAAGGTGGGTAACATGAAGATTCATGAAATTAGTTTGAAATTTCCCTATCGATACCATGCGATACCATTGTTTGTGGACTATTTCCTTCAAGTGGTATGGGCCTTGTAATCTTTCGGTTTCCCTATCAAAGGAAAAAATCTTTTGAATCCAAATTTTGATTATTTCAGGTGACAATTCCGTTATAACTTGCTTCTTTGTATTGTTTACTCAACAAGATCCTTCCTTTTCAAATGAAAGAAACATTAAATTTCAACTTTCTTCTGCTGCCTTAATGATACAAGCAATGCTGCTGATGCCGTAATTTGAGACCGTAAGTGTGGTGGCCCCGAATGTGTTGCAAAAAATGTGGTGTCACTGCTAACTAGACTTTTCCTAATGATTATGAGTTATGATGAGAGAAATATGTTAGATAAAAATTTTCATGTTCAACCTCGTTATGATGCAAGATACAATTCCACATGCCTTTTGATAAATAGACCATTCTGTGGTTTCTTGGATTTGATGGAGAAAAGGGAAAATTAGAAGGTAATTCGAAGCTTGAGCCTAAGGCCTAAACTGGCTAGCTTGCAAGTCCCCACCCAAATTTATATGAACGCAGCTTTTTAGCAGTCTGAATTTGAATTGCAAGAAGTGGCATATTGACTGCCCAACTTGAAACCTTCCCGTCGGCCGTTGGTAGGCAAGGATCAATTGCTCTGTTAATTCAGTAGAGGAGCCAGGGATAGAAGTTGAAACGGGCCGAACTATGATAATTTTTTTTGGAGGAGGAATTTGTTAGACTCCCTGATGAGACATTTTATGGTTCATATGGATGCTGGGGAAGTACATTTGTCTGAATGACTTTGTGTTTATTCTCATCTGCAATTTTCGTTTCATATAGATTTGCTCAATGAGGAGTTGTTTCTAGCTATACTAAATGTGATGGTGCTTATGAGATTCTTTCAAGTAATTGATCAAATTATGTGGCCGATCATTTGCTGTTCTTATCACCCTTTCTGGTAGCTCTTCACTGAATGACATACAAATTACTTAATTGTAGAGCTAGAATACTTAATTAGGCTAAAAAAAGTTGCCAGTCAGTATATCACAACCAGACAATTGGTGTGCTTGCGTCTGTCTCCTAAGTCTCTTGAAATTAAAAAGCTGACATTTACCCAAAAGAATAATTGCTGAAAGTGGTTTAAGTTAGTGTAAAAGAAATGAAAGCCACAAGGCTGAAAATGCAACTTTGGTTATAATTTCCCTGTTGATACTTAGCAATGCCATTAAACTGACCGAGACTGTCTTTTTTTCAGTCCCTTCATTCTTTTGGTTTCAATTATCAATGATTTTACTGTGACTTGTCTTGTCTTGTGATGAACGAGATTGAGCTATGAGATTGTTTTATGGCAATTAATTGATCTGTTGGAATACTTTGTTGAGATTATTTGCCGCTGGTATCCTTTTCTACTGCAGATTTGCAGTGAATGGCATTCGAATTATGGGAATTTAGAGATGGATATGTTGCAATTGTACTTAAAAAGTTGCGTATGAGGATCTTATGACCGGTCAATTGGTTTGCTTACGGTTGTCTCTAAAGTCTGTGCAAAGTGAAAGATGGTACCATTTATATGCTAGCTATAACAAAGGATAAAAGTTGCCGATCAAAAAACAACTAAGGATAAAAGTTTGTGTTTCTTACAGATGATGGCCTCTGTTTGTCGACTAACAATAATGAGATACTCTTGAAGTAACTGGTTTGTGATCAAGGTGCCCAGAAACTGAACAGAATGTGAATTGCTTATAAAACAAAATGGATAAACTTCTTCCAGCTCTCACTTTCATAATGCAGAGTTGCAGTTGGTTAAACTTTGTGATGCAACTATGCGACATGGGTTCTTGTTAGTGTAAACAAAATGAAAGTTACAAGGCATGGACCGTGAAGTTTTTCGATATTTGGTTATAACTTCCCTATCACTACTTAGCAATGCCATTGTTGACGATTTTCTTCAAGTGGTATGTACTCTTTAAGCTTTTGATTCGCCTGATCAAAAAAATGTTTTGATTCCAAATTTTGATGATTTCAGTTGGCATTACGGATACACTTTGCCTATTGTTTCGCTTTCTTCCTGGTAGCGAAGTACAGTAATATTGGAACTGATGATCTAATTGATTATGCCGGAGAAATTTCCTCACGGCTTCACTTTGTGAATTCGATTCTGCTTACCCTAATACAATGATGTTTGGTGGGGCTGTTTGAAGTGGAACTAGAAAATTGTTCCTCTCGCTATCCGGTGAAACCTTTTATGGTCCATTTGGATGCTGGGGAACTACATTTGTGCACATAAGTTTGTGTCTGTTCTCATCTACAATTTTCGTTTTACTAGAAATTAGCCCGATGAGGGCTTATCTTATGATGAACAAGATTGAGCTATTGTATTTCCCTCCAAAAAAAAAAAAGGAGACTTACCAGAGATATGGCCATCTATACCGTGTACCTTCTGATAAAGAGAGATCATTCTTTGGTTTCTTGTCGGCAGGAAACGATCACTTCCACTTTGTTACAATTTTTAATACTCCCACCCATGAGCCCAGACATATATATTCACTCATATTTGTATGTGTAATTGCATCTCAGAAATTAACTGAAGGAAGCTATTGGACAACGATTATAAGTAACGACAGACCTGTAATGATGTGCGAAAATGAACGCAAATCTTTTGAACATTCAAGGCACTGAGTTGTTCTAGCTCCTAAATTTGTACTGTATTTTGTGTCTTTTGTTTTTATTTTGGGGTTTTTTTTGCTACTTATTAGTTGGTTTTGTAGTACAGAAAAATTACCCCCCAGCTTCACTTTTTGAATTTGGTTCTGCTTACACTATTACAATGATGTTTGTGTAGGGCTTCTTGAAGTGCAGCTAGAAAATTGTTCCTCTTGCTATCCTATGAGACATTTTATGTTTCATCTGGACGTTGGGGAACTACATTGTACACATGAGTTTCTAATGTAGCGGAAGCCGGAAGGTAATGAAGGATAAATGTTAAGCGGTGTCTTACAGATGATGGCTTCTGTTTATCGATTAACCATAATGAGGAACTCTTGAAGTAACTGGTTTGTGGTGCCCAGAAACTTAACCGAATGTTGATAGTACTTGTAGAACAGAATAGATGAACTTCATTAAGTTGATACTTTTGGAATGCTGAGTTGCAGTTGTGGGATAAATACTGTGATGCAACTTTGGAGGACATGGGTTCTTGTTAGTGCAAATAAAATGAAAAGTAAGATTTGGATATAATTACTGTATCAATACTTAGCAATGCCATGGTTGACTATCTTCCTCTACTGTTATGGACCCTTTGATCTTTTGATTCTACATTTTGATGATTCCAGTTGACAATAAAGTTATACTTTGCTTCCTTTATTATTTCACTTTCTCCGTGGTTGGTAAACAGGAATATTGGAACAGTTGATTGAATCATATATGCAGGAGAAATAGAACTCAACAAGCACCTTCATACGACAACAAAGATGCAAGCAGCAATGGTTAAGTTCACAAAGTCAGTCAGGTTCAACGTCGTTACCATTGAAAGAACAACTAAGCAAGGTGTGGTGCATGCCCGAGCATCCCCCAGAGAGGTAGCAAATTTTGAGGTATTATCATTGTTAAAATTGACGGTTAATTTATATTCATTCCTACTCTATGGACACTGCTTTTCTGTAATCCAAATCTGAATTGCAAGCAGTGGCTTATCAACTGCCCATCTTGAAACCTTTTCGTCGAAAGGCAGTGATCACTTCCACTGTTACAATTTTCATACAGACCTGTAGTGATGTGCGATTATGGTCACCAATCTTTTGAACATCCAAGGGACTGAGTTGTTCTAGCTCCTACACTTGAACTGTACGCGTCTTTTGTTTTTGTTTTGGGGTTTTTTTGGGAGTTTTTAGTCGATTTGTAATAGAGAAAAATTACCTCACAGCTTCACTTTGTGAATACAGTTCTGCCAACACTAATACAATGATGTTTGTGTGGGGCTGTTTGAAGTGGAGCTAGAAAATTGTTCCCCTTGCTATCCGGTGAGACATTTTGTAGTTCATTTGGACGTTGGGGAACTACATTTGTACACATGAGTTCGTCTTTATTCTCATCTGCAATTTTCGTTTTCTTAGAAATTTGATCAACGGGGACTTGTTTATGCTGAACGTGATGGAGCTATGAGATTCTTTTCTGGCAAGTAATTTATCTATGGTGTTATTTTGTGGCAATTGATTGCCGCTGTTATTGTGCTCTCTGGCGGCTCTACACTGAATGACATACAAATTACAGAAATGTAGAGCTAGATACCTAATTAGGCTAAAAAGTTGCCCGTTAGTATATCACAACCAGACTATTGGTATGCTTGCGTCTGTTTCCTTAAGTCTCTTGAAAATTAAAAAGATTGGGCTATCTATTGCTAACAATGGCGAAGAAAGAAGATTGATGCTCTTTCTTACTGGATGGCCATTCTTCTGTTTGCTAATAACCGTATGTGAAATTCTTGAAGTAACAAGGTTTTTGTGATCAATGTATGTTGAAATTGAACATAATGAGAATTACTTACGAAGCAGTACGGATGGAACTTCTTCAATTGGTTACTTTGGATCGGAGTTGTAGTTGTTAGATGAATTTTTTTTTTTTTTATGTTTTTTTTGATCGACTGTTGTTAGATGAACATTATGATGCAACTATGGTTGAAAAAAGAAATGGGTTCTCTCAATGCAGTCTTCTTGCCGATAAAACTGGAACTTTTGAAACATATTATGGAAAAATTTGATAATACAACAAGCTCCTTCCTTTTCAATGAAGGGAGACAAACTTCTTTCGCTGTGTTCTTCAGAAAAAGCTGCAGTCGACCAGCGTTATGTCCACCAGATAGGTTCTTCAAGCTCAACCTCTTACTAGTGAAAGAACAATTAGGCATTGTGTTGTGCTTCCCTCAGTGAGGGGAGCTAATTTTGATATTGCAATACTATGGACCTATGGTTTAATTAATGATTAGTTGTTATCATTTGATATCATAAAGCAAGAGAAGATTCGCTAGCAAAGCTTTGGCAGGCAATTGGTAATTCTGGTAATACAATCTCGAGCGGATTTTCTTCTAGAAAAATGAAAGACTCAAAAGAAAATAATGTCTTTGAACACTGGGTGGCCAATTCAATTTGCTATTTTCATGGTATATGAAATATGTCTGATAATGCAAGATGGACCAGAGAATTGAGGGTTTCTTTCAGATGAAATATGGGTTATACGGTATGTATATTATAAGTAGAGAGGCCATTCTGTGATTTTTTGGATTTGAAGGCAAAAAGAGAAAATTGGAAGCATAATTAATTTAAGAATTGGGACGACGTAAGGTCCAAATTGGCTAGCTTGCTAGTTGCTAGTGATCAGCCGAATTTATTGGGACTGACTTCTCTACTGTCTGGGTTTGAATGGCAGAACGCAGCACATAGGTCCTAGACCACAACAATCAATAGTTTTTTGTTATCGGAAAGAGATGGGTTACCTTTTGCAGTCTAAAAATGGACTGAAGAAAAGCCGGACTTGATCGGTAGGAGATGAGCTATGGACTGTTATAATTACTTGACGGCCCGTTTGTTAGGGGTTGACTCAAACCGGACATTCCACAGCGGATGGAAACCCTATGGCAAGGCTTGGTTGCCAATTATAGAAGGGGATATTTATCTGCCCAAATTTCAATTTTTAGTTAGTATGAGGAGTTGATAATGTACTCAAATTTCAATTTTGCCCTTATTCAAGGTAATCAATGCCCCAAATATGGAGTAATTTGGACAGGCCATGCAAAGGCTGGAGGGTGAGTATGGTTCAGGACTTTTTAGAGCTCCAAATGAGGCTTTATTAGCTTGGCAAGGCTGGAGGTTATCAAAGAATCCTCAGTCGTTTTCGGCAAAGATTTTGAAAGGATTATATTTTCCCAATCTACTTTTTTTTGTTAAGCATTTTGGGGTTGAATCGTTTTGACTATGGAAACGGATAGCCAGATCGCCATCAAGCTTAGCGCGTCTGAAGTGGTTCCTCGCAGCAGTCATAAGAATTAGGGTTTAGGGTATTCCTCTCTCTCCCTCTCTCGCCGTTCTGTTGATTTGTGTACTTTTTTTTTCTACTGATTTTTGTATCGTACCTTTCTTCTTCTTCTTTCATGATTTTACTTTTCTAGATCTGATTTAAAGGTTGTATATTTGTCTAGAATCTAGATATATGAAAGGACTCATATTTATATGGGTCGGTATACGTATGAAGGAGGCTTTGCTATCTGGTCGGCCAGATTAATTTACTTCTTGCCGGACTCGTTCCCTAGAAGCGAGAGTAATCGTGTTGCCCTTTGTTTTTTATCTATCGAGGGGCGCTCTTTTGTTGCCTCTCGAAAACCTTAGGGCAACTATATTTCATATACGTAAAACGCATGTAGTATATCTTTCTGTATGTGATTTTGTCTCTATTTTGTATGGATGGAAGGCTGTTGGACAACGATGATGAGTAAATACAGACCTGTAATGATTTGTGAATATGATCGCATATTTATTGAACATCTAAGGGACTGAGTTGTTCTATCTCCTATATTTTGTATTTTGTGTTAGTTTTTTTTTTTGGTTTTGGGTTTTGTTGCTACTTTTTAGATCATGGCTTCACTTTGTAAATACGGTTCTGCTTGCACAAATACGATGATGATTGTGTGGCTGTTTCAAGTGGAGCTAGAAATTGTTCCCCTCGCTATCCGGTGAGTCATTTTATGGTTCATCTGGACGTTGGGGAACCACATTATACGCACAAGTACTTAAAGTGTTTATTCTCATCTGTAATTTTCGTTGCTCATTGAGGGCTTAGTTTATGATGAAGAGATTGAGCCATGAGATTCTTTTCTGACAAGTAATTGATCCGTGGGGATTAATTTGTTGCCGTTGTATTTACTGAGCATGGCATTCGAATTTCGGCAATTTTTAGAGCTTGGATATGTTGCAATGAGGCCTAAAAAGTTTCCTATGATCTATAACAAAGTATAAAAGTTGCCTATTGAAAAAACAACAAACGATAAAAGTTGATGTGAAAATTGTTGATCATAGCAACAACAAACTATACAAGTTGATGGGGTTTCTTACAGATGATGGCCTCTGTTCCATTGACTATAATGACTCTTGAGGTAACTGGTTTGGGATTAAGGTGCCCAGACATTGAATAGAATGTGAGTTACTTGGAAAATAGAATGGATTAACTACTTCATGTTGATACTTTTGGAATGCAGTTGTTGGATAAACATTGTGATGCAACTATGGGAGGACATAGGTTCTTGTTGGTTTAAATGATATGAAAGTTACAAGGTACCATGAAAGCTTTGCGAAATTTGTTGAAATTTCCCTATCGATACCCTGCAATACCATTGTTTTCAGACCATTTCCTTCCAGTGGTATGGGCCCTGATCAAACAAAAAAATCTTTTGATTCCAAATTTCGATTATTTCAGGTGACATTATATATTGCTTCCTAACATTCAATTTCAATTTTCGTGTGCTGCCTTAATGAAAGTAGTAATGCTATTGATGCTGCATTTTGACGTCATATTTTTTATTCTGTAGACTTAAGTATGCTGGGCCTCGCATGTGTTGTAAAAAATGTGGTGTCATTAGACTGTCACTAATGAGACAGAGTTATGAGGAGAGATATATGCAAGATAAAAAATTTCAGATTCAACCTCGTTAAGATGCAAGATACAATTACACATTTCCTTCCAGAAATGAAGTGACTTACCAGAAATATGGCCATCCATACAGTATCCCATTTGATAAATAGAGACCATTCTGTGGTTTCTTGGATTTGATGGAGAAAATAGAAAATTACAAGGTAATTTGTAGCTTGAGCCCAAGGCCCAAACTGGCTAGCTTGCAAGTCCTCACCCAAATTTACATGCGCACTGCTTTTTCGTAGTTTGGATTTGAATTTCAAGAAGAGGAATGGCTTGAAACCTTTCCAGTCAGTAGGCAATGATCACTTGCTTATTTAATTCAGTAGAGGACAGGAATCGAAGTTGAAATGGGGCCAATCTATCAGAATTTTTTTTGGAAGAGGAATTTGTTAGATCCACTCGTTTGAGTTTTTATGGAACAATTTTGACAAATTGAAGAGGTAATCTCGATATATTGTTTTGAACGTCCAAGGGACTGAGTTGTTCTAACTCCTACATTCTTTTGGTTTCAATTATCAATGATTTTGCTTGTGATGTGCGAGATTGAGCTATGAGATTGTTTTATGGCAATTAATTGATCTGCTGGAATACTTCGTTGAGATTGTTTGCTGCTGGTATCCATCTCTACTTTAGATTTGCTGTGAATGGCATTCAAATTATGGGAATTTAGGATGGATGTGTTGCAGTTGTGCTTAAAAAGTTGCGTATGAGGATCTTATGACCAGTCAAGTGGTTTGCTTTCGGTTGTCTCTCAAGTCTGTGCAAACCGAAAGATGGTGCTATTTATATGCTCGTGCAGTTTCTTACAGATGATGGCCTTTGTTTGTCGACTTACCATAATGAGAAACTCTTGAAGTAACAGGTTTGTGATCAAGGTGCCAAGAAACTGAACAGAATGTGAATTGCCTATAAAAGAGAATGGATAAACTTCTTCCAGCTCTTGCTTTCATAATGCTGAGTTGCATTTGGTTAAACTTTGCGATGCAACTATGGGACATGGGTTCTTGTTAGTGTAAACAAAATAAAGTTACAAGGCATGGACAGTGAAGTTTTTCAATATTTGGTTATAACTACCCTATCGTTACTTTGCAATGCCATTGTTGATGATTTTCTTCTAGTGCCTTTAAGCTTTTGATTCGCCTGATCAAAAAAGTGTTTTGATTCCAAATTTTGATGATTTCAGTTGACATTACTGATACACCTTGCTTCCTTTATTGTTTCACTTTCTTCCTGGTAGCTAAACAGTAATATTGGAACTGATAATTTAATCGAATATGGCGGAAAAATTTCCTCATGGCTTCACTTTGTGAATACGGTTCTGCTTACACTAATACATTGATGTTTGGGTGGGGCTGTTTGTAGTGGAGATAGAAAATTGTTCCTCTCGCTATCCTGTGAAACCTTGGGGAACTACATTTGTGCACGAGTTTCTCATCTGCAATTTTCCTTTTACCAGAAATTAGCCCAGATGAGGACTTATCTTATGGTGAATGAGATTGAGCTATGAGATTCTTTTCTGGCAAGAAATTAATCAAAGGGATCATCGAAGGATAAAAGTTATGCGGTGTCTTACAGATGATGGCTTCTATTTGTCGATTAACCATAATGAGGAACTCTTGAGGAACTGGTTTGTGATTGTGATCAAGTTGCCCTGAAACTTAACAAAATGTTGATGGTACTTACAGAATGGATGAACCTCATTAAGTTGATACTTTTGGATTGCCGAGTTGCAGTTGTGGGATAAGTATTGTGACGCAACTATGGGAGGACATGGGTTCTTGTTCGTGTAGATAAAATGAAAGTAAGGCTTGTACCAAGAAGATTTATTGAAATTCTTAGGGACTGAGTTGTTCTAACTCCTATATTTTTCAACTGTATTTTGTGTTTGTTTTTTGTTTTTGGGGCCTTTTTGCTACTTTCTAGTTCGTAAAAATTATCTTATGGCTTCACTTTGTGAATATGGTTCTACTTGCACAAATACGATGATGTTTGTGTGGGGCTGTTTCAAGTGGAGCTAGAAAATTGTTCCCCTTGCTATCCGGTGAGTCATTTTTATGGTTCATCCGGACGTTGGGGAACCACATTCTACACGAGTATTTTAAAGTGTTTATTCTCATCTGCAATTTTCGTTGCTCATTGAGGGCTTAGTTTTATGATGAATGAGATCGAGCCATGAGATTCTTTTCTGGCAAGTAATTGATCTGTGGGTTTGTTGCGATTATTTGCCAATTGTATCGTTCTTAAATGTATATTGACAGAGAATAGCATTCGAATTAAGGCAATTTTTAGAGCTGGGATATGTTGCAATAAGGCTTAAAAAGGTTCCCCATGAGTAGTATCTTATAGACAAGATGGTATGCTCTATATGTACTATAAAAGTTGCCTATTGAAAAAACAGCAAACGATAAAAGTTGATGGGGTTTCAGACAGATGATGGCCTCTGTTCCATTGACTATAATGAGAAACTCTTGAGGTAACTGGTTTGAGATCAAGGTGCCCAGAAATTGAATAGAATGTGAGTTACTTGGAAATTAGAATGGATGGACTACTGTTACTTTTGGAATGCAGTTATTGGATAAACATTGAGATGCAACTATGAGAGGACATAGGTTCTTGTTGGTTTTAATGAAATGAAAGTTACAAGGTGGGTACCATGAAGCTTTGCGAAATTTGTTTGAAATTTCCCTCTCGATACCCTACAATACCATTGTTTGTGTTTAGATTTACCTGATCAAAGAAAAATCTTTTGATTCCAAATTTTGATTATTTCAGGTGACATTATACTTTGCTTCCTTTTATTTTTTATTTTTTTTTGGGGTCAAACGGAAGCGCTTTTCAAACGAAAGAAGCCAACATTCAATTTCAATTTTCTTGTGCTGCCTTAATGATAGGAGCAATGTTATTGACGCTACATTTTGACACCGTATTTTTTACTCTATAAACGTACGTATGCTGGGCCTTGCACGTATTGTAAACAATGCGGTGTCACTAGACTTTCTCTAATGATACAAAGTTATGAGGAGAGATATATGCAAGATAAAATTCTTCAGGTTCAGCCTCGTTAAGATGCAAGATACAATTGCACATTTCCTTCCAGAAATGAAGCGACTTACCAAAAATATGGCCATCCGTACAGTATACCTTTTGATAAGTAGAGACCATTCTGTGGTTTCTTGGATTTGATGGAGAAAAGAGAAAATGGAATTGATTTTGCCACTTCTCTTGTTGTTAATGCCACTTCCATTCTCTCACAAAACAAATCATCTAATAAAAACATAAAGGGGAGTGACATTAACAAAAAAAAGTAGAGTGGCAAAAGCCACTCCCCAACAAGATAATTTGTAGCTTGAGCATTCTGTGGTTTCTTGCAAATCCTCACCCAAATTTACATGGACACTGCTTTGACTTGAAACCTTTCTGTCGTTAGGCAATGATCACTTGCTTATTTAATTCAGTAGAGTAGAGGAGCCAAGGATCGAAGTCGAAACGGGCCAAACTATGAGAAAAAAATTTTGGAGAAGGAATTTGTTAGATTCCACTCGTTCGAGTTTTTATGGAACAATTTGGACAAATTGAAGAAGTAATGTCGATATATCGTTATTATCATAGTATGATGGCAGATTTTTTTGAACGTCCAAGGGACTGAGTTGTTCTAACTCGTACATTCTTTTGGTTTCAATTATCAATGATTTTGCTCTGTGAAGACTTGTCTTGTGATGAATGAGATTGAGCTATGAGATTGTTTTATGGCAATTAATTGATCTACTGGAATACTTTGTTGAGATTGTTTACTGCTGGTATCGTTCTCTACTGTAGGTAGATTTGCAGTGAATGGCATTCAAATTACGGGAATTTAGAGATGGATATGTCGCAATTGTGCTTAAAATGTTGCGTATGATGATCTTATGCAGGGGCGGAGGCACATGGGTACAAGAGAGGGCGGCCGACGCCATTGGCTGCCAAATTTCCCTTGGGATAAGTATAATTTTTACTCCATTTTTATTAATTTGACCCCAAATTTTTAAAGGAATAGGTATAATTTAGCTATTTTGATCCCACAAAAAAATCTCTAAATTGCCCCAACTTGTTTTAAGTGCATAGAAATCCCAAGCGTTCTCTTCTTTTCGAGAGTTGATAGTGCTAGAAATGAGATTATCATGGAGTATTATTTTTCAAATATGACAAGTTTTTTGGGGCCAATTATGAGGCAAAAATGAATTATTAGTGCATATCGATCTTATAATTAACCTTTTAATTTAGTTATTTTTGGACTTGTGCATAGAAAAAATATATTGCATATGAATCTAATTTTTAACCCCACTAACCAAAATTCCTGGCTCCGCCCCTGATCTTATGACCAGTCAATTGGTTTGCTTGCAGTTGTCTCTCAAGTCTGTGCAGAGCGATAGATGGTGCTATTTATATGCTAGCTATAACAAAGGGTAAAAGTTGCCGATCAAAAAACAAAACAGGATAAAAGCTCGCGTGGTTTCTTACAGATGATGGCCTCTGTTTGTAGACTAACCATAATGAGAAACTCTTGAAGTAACAGGTATGTGATAAAGGCGCCTGAAACTGAACAGAAAGTGAATTGCTTATAAAAGAGAATGGATAAACTTCTTCCAGCTCTTGCTTTCATAATGCAGAGTTGCAGTTGGTTAAACTTTGTGATGCAACTATGGGACATGGGTTCTTGTTAGTGTAAACAAAATGAAAGTTACAAGGCATGGACTGTTAAGTTTTTTTTATATTTGGTTATAACTTCCCTATCGCTACTTAGCAATGCCATTGTTGACAATTTTCTTCAAGGGGTATGGACCCTTTAAGTTTTTGATTCACCTGATCAAAAAAATGTTTTGAATCCAAATTTTGATGATTTCAGTTGACATTACGGATACACTTGGTCCTTTATTGTTTCACTTTCTTCCTGGTAGCAAAGTACAGTAATATTGGAACTGATGATTTAATAGAATATGCCGGAGAAATTTCCTCACAGCTTCACTTTGTGAATACGATTCTGCTCACACTAATACAATGAGGTGGGGGGCGGGGTGGGGTGGCTGTTTGTAGTGGAGCTAGAAAATCGTTGCTCTCGCTATCCGGTGAAAACTTTTATGGTCCATCTGGATGTTGTGTCTATTCTCATCTGCAATTTCTGTTTTACTAGAAATTAGCCCAATGAGGACTTATCTTATGATGAACGAGATTGAGTTATGAGATTCTTTTCTGGCAAGAAATTAATTGGGGGGATTATTATCTTGCTGTAATTTGCTGCTGCTATCGTTCTCTACGTGGCATTAAAATTGCAGCATTGTAGAGCTAGATATGTCGCAATTGGGCTTAAAAAGTTGCCTATGACTCTTGTGAGTATCTTACAACCAGACTGCCAGCTATAACAAAGGATAAAAGTTCATGTGGTTTCTTACAGATGATGGCCTTACTAGATTGACCATAATGTGAGAAACTCTTGAGTTGACTGGTATTGACTGGTTTTTTTATCAAGGTGCCCATAAATTGAACGGAATGTGAATTACTTTTAAAACAGAATGGATGAACTTCAAATTGGTACTTTCGGGATGCACAGTTGCAGTTGTTGGATAGTCATTATGATGCAACTATGGGAGGACATGGGTTCTTGTAGTGTAAATAAAATGAAGGTTACAAGGCATATACGATGAGGTTTACGAAATTTGGTTATAATTTCCCTATCGATACTTAGCAGTGTCATGGTGGACTATCTTCTTCTAGTAGTATGGACCCTTTGATCTTTTGATTCCAAAAAATGATGATTTCATATGACAATACAGTTATACTTTGATTCCTTTATTGTTTCACTTTCTTCCTGGTGGGTAAACAGGAATATTGGAACTGATGATTGCACATATATGCTGGAGAAATTTGAATTCTCTTAAAGCTCCTTCATGTTCAAACGAAGTGTGCCAAAATTCAATCATAATGTTCATTTGTTGCCTTTTAATTATACGGAGTTGTGTTCGGAAAAGATGCTAGCGACAATCGTTCAGTTCACAAGGTTCTTCAGGTTCGCTGATCAAAAAAAAAAAAAAGGTTCTTCAGGTTCAACTAGAAAGAACAACTAAGCATGGTGTGGTGCATGCCCGGGCATCCCCCAAAGAGGTAGCAAATTTTGATACTGTATTGTCATGGTTAAATTTAACGTTTCATGATAATCATTCGTACTCAAATAGTGAAAGAAGATGTTTCATGATAATGTTTAATGATAATCATAAATTGGCTATCAAAGCCTTGACAGCCAATTTATGGTTCCAGTTATACAAATCAAATCCCTATCATGTTTCCTTCCAAAAAAAGGAGACTTACCAGAGATACGGCCATAAAGAGAGACCATTCTTTTGTTTCTTGGATTTGAAGGTAATTTGTAACTTGAAACAGCCCAAGGCCAAATATGGCTTGCTTGCTAGTCCTCACCAAAATATATATGGACACTGCTTTGCAAGAAGTGGCATATTGACTGCCCATCTTGAAACCTTTCCGTCGACAGGCAACAATCACTTCCCCTGTTGTTACGATTTTTAATACACCCACCCACGAGCACACATATATATTCACTCATATTTGTATGTGTAATTGCATCTCAGAAATTAACTGAAGGATGCTATTGGACAATGATGATAAGTAACGACAGACCTGTAATGATGTGCGAAAATGATCCCAAATCTTTTAAACATTCAAGGGACTGAGTTGTTCTAGCTCCTACATTTGAACTGTATGTGTCTTTTGTTTTTGTTTTGGGGTTTTTTTGGTACATTTTAGTTGGTTTTGTAATAGATAAAAATTACCCCACAGCTTCACTTTGTGAATACGGTTCTGCTTACACTATTACAATGATGTTTGTGTAGGGCTGTTTGAAGTGGAGCTAGAAAATTGTTCCTCTCGCTATCCTATGAGACATTTTATGTTTCATTTGGATGTTGGGGAACTACATTAATTGTATGATTTTGTGTTTATTCTCACCCGCAATTTCCGTTTTCATACAATTTTGCTCGGTCAGGACTTGTCTTGTGATGAACGAGATTGAGCTATGAGATTCTTTGCTTTCAAGTAATTGACCTATTGGATTATTTTGTTGAGATTTTTTGCCACTTTACGTTAGATTTAAAGTGAATGGCATTCAAATTACGGTAATTTAGAGCTGGATATGTTGCAATTAGGCTTAAAAAGTTGCCTATGAGTACTTGTCTTACGATGAACCAGGCAATTGGTAAGCTTTCATCCGTCACCTAAGCCTGTGCAGAGTAAAAGATGGGGCTATTTATATACTCTGTACGAGATAAAAGTTATGCGGTGTCTTACAGATGATGGCTTCCGTTTGTCGATTAACCATAATGAGGAACTCTTGAAGTAACTGGTTTGTGATCAAGGTGCTCAGAAACTTAACAGAATGTTGGGAGTACTTGTAGAACAGAATGGATGAACTTTTCATTAAGTTGATACTTTTGGAATGCTGAGTTGCCGTTGTGGGATAAATATTGTGATGCAACTATGGGAGGACATGGGTTCTTGTTAGTGTAAATTAAATGAAAGTAAGGTTTGTACCATGAAGATCTACGAAATTCGGTTATAATTTCCCTATCGATACTTAGCAATGCCATGGTTGACTATCTTCCTCTACTGTTATGGACCTTTTGATCTTTTGATTCCACATTTTGATGATTCCAGGTAACAACAAAGTTATACTTTGCTTCCTTTATTATTTAACAGGAATATTGGAACAGTTGATTGAATCATATATGCTGGAGAAATTGAATACTCAATAAGCACCTTCATACTCCAACGAAGGGTGCCAAAACTTCATACTCCAATGAAGGGTGCCAAAATTCAATCACAGTGTTCTTGTGTTGCCATAAAGATACAGAGTTATGTTCAGAAAAGATGCAAGCAGCAATGGTTAAGTTCACAAGGTCCATCAGGTTCAACGTCGTTACCAAAGAAAGAACAACTAAGCTTGGTTTGGTGCATGCTCAGTCATCCCCTAGAGAGGTAGCAAATTTTGATGTTGTGTTATCTTTGTTAAAATTGACGCTTAATTATATTCATTCCTACTCAAATAGCGAAAGGAGATTCACGATCAAAGCTTTGACAGCCAATTTGTGGTTCCAATAATACAATACCTATCATATTTCCTTTCAAAAATGAAGCCACTTACCAGAAAGATGGCTATCTACCTTCTGATAAATAGAGGGGCCATTCTGTTGTTTATTGGATTTGAAGGAGAGAAGAGAAAAAAATAAAAGGTATTTATTCATAGCTTGAGACAGCCCAAGGCCCAAAATGGCTAGCTTGCTAGTCCTTGCCCAAATTTATATGGACACTGCTTTTTTGTAGTACGAATTTGAATTGAAGTAGCGTATTGACTGCCCATCTTGAAACACCCCTTTTCGTTAGGCAACGATCACTTCCTGGTGGACCCTTAAATCTTTTGATTTGGTTATAATTTCCCGATTGATGCTTAGCAATCCCATTGTTGACTATCTTCTTTGAGTGGTATGGATCCTTCAATCTTTTGATTCCAAATATTGGTGATTTCAGGTGACAATACAGTTATACTTTGCTCCCTTTATTGTTTTACTTTCTTCCTAGTGAGTAAACAAGAATATGGAAACTGATGATTGAATTATGTATGCTGGAGAAAATTTGAATACTCGACAAGCACCTTCATGTTCAGACGAATTGAGCTGAAATTCAATCACAATGTTCTTGTGTTGCCTTAATGACACGGAGTTATGTTCAGAAAAAGATGCAACCAACAATCGTTAATTCATTATGTTCACATGGTTCTTCGTGTTCAACGTTGTTACCATAGAAAGAACGAATAAGCATGGTGTGGTGCATGCCTGAGCATCCCCCAGAGAGGGTAGCAATTTTGATATTGTATTATCGTGGTTAAAATTAATACTTAATGATAATCATTCGTATTCAAGTAGGGAAAGAAACTCTGCCTGGTTCGTGGTTAGAGTCTTATCTTTATTTCTCAGCTGGTCCCATGCCCGGATAAAGGGGTAGAGTTGTGCGTTAGGTAGCTGACAGCCAGCACGTAAAAAAAAAAACCGTCAGATCTTTATGACATGAATCCAAATATGATTTAGGTCTACCCCTCCCCGTAACGTTGTTACCTAGAGCTATCCTATCCGCTCTCCTAACTACTGCATCTTCTGGTCTACGGTAGATATGCTCAAACCACCTTAGCCTATTTTCTCTCAACTTCTCCTCTATAGGTACTACACTTACCATCTCACGAACTGTTTCATTTCTAGACGAGACAAAATTAGAAATGAAGTAGTTCATGAGATAGTAGGTGTAGCACCTATAGAGGAGAAGTTGAAGGAAAATAGGCTAAGGTGGTTTGCGCATATCTATCGTAGACCAGAAAATGCAGTAGTTAAGAGAGCGGATAGGATAGCTCTTAAGTAACAATGTTGTGGGGAGGGGTAGACCTAAATTTACATTAGATGCTGTAGTGCGCAAAGATGAGTATAATGGATCTGTGTGAACAAGTGGCCCTTGACAGAACTCAATGGAGGAAACGGATTCATGTAGCCAACCCCAAGTGATTGGGACGTAAGGCTCGGTTTGGTTTGGTTTGGTATTCAAGTAGGGAAGGAAGATTTGCTATCGAAGCCTTGAATGGCAATTTGTGGTTCAAATAATAGAATCCCTACCGTATTTCCTTCCAAAAATAAATCAACTTAAGAGAAATATGGCCATCTATACAGTATACCTTAAGATAAATAGAGACCATTCTGTGGTTTCTTGGATTTGAAGGAGAAAAGAGAAAATTAGTAGCTAATTCTTAGCTTGAGACAGCCCAAGGCACAAACTGGCTAGCTAGCTAGTCCTCACCCAAAGGCCAAATCTCTATGGACACTGCTTTTCTGTAATCCGAATCTGAATTGCAAGAAGTGGCTTATCAACTGCCAATCTTGAAACTTTTTCGTTGATTTTCATACACCCATCGTATTCATATTTGTGTATGCAATTGTATCGCTGAAATGATATGGAGGAGGCTGTGAAGAGTAACTACAGACCTGTAATGAAGCATGTGCGATTATGATCGCTGATCTTTTGAACATCTAAGGGACTTAGTTGTTCTAGGCTTCTAGCTCCTACATTTGAACTGTATTTTGTATTTTTTTGGTTTGGGGTTTTGTTGCTACTTTTTAGTTGATTTGTAGTAGACAAAAATTACCTCATGGCTTCACTTTGTGAATACGGTTCTGCTGCACTAATACAATGATTGTTGTGTGGGGCTGTTTGAAGTGGAGCTAAAAAATTGTTCCTCTTGCTATCCGGTGAGACATTTTATAGTTCATTTGGACATTGGGGAACACATTTGTATGCATGAGTTTGTCTTTATTCTCATCTGCAATTTTCGTTTTCTTAGAAATTTGATCAACGAGGACTTGTTTATACTGAACGTGTTGGAGCTATGAGATTCTTTTCTGGCAAGTAATTTATCTATGGTATTATTTTGTGGCAATTGATTGCCACTCTTGTCGTCCTTTCTGGCAGCTCTACACTGAATGACATACAAATTACAGAAATGTAGAGCTAGATACCTAATTAGGCTAAAAAGTTGCCAGTTAGTATATCACAACCAGACTATTGGTATGCTTGTGTCTGTTTCCTCAAGTCTCTTGAAAATTAAAAAGATTGGGCTATCTATATGCTAACAATGGCGAAGAAAGAATCTTGATGCTCTTTCTTACTGACGATGGTTTTTCTTCTGTTTGCTAATAACCGCATGCGAAACTCTTGAAGTAATCAGGTTTTTGTGATTGAAGTGTGTTGAAATTGAACATAATGAGAATTACTTATGAAGCAGTACGGATGGAACTTCTTCAATTGGTTACTTTGGATTCGGAGTTGCAGTTTTTAGATGAACATTTTTTTTTTTTTTTCGATCGGCTGTTGTTAGATGAACATTATGATGCTACAGGGGCTGAAAATGGGTTCTCTCAATGCAGTCTTCTTGCCAATAAAACTGGAACATTTGAACTGATGTTTGAATCATATTCTGGAGAAATTTGATAATACAACAAGCTCCTTCCTTTTCAACAAAGGGAGGCAAACTTCTTTTGCCATGTTCTATCTTGAAGATTCAGAGTCATGTTCAGAAAACGCTGCAGTCGACCAATGTCATGTCCACAAGGTAGGTTCTTCAAGCTCAATCTCTTACTAGTGAAAGAACAATTAGGCAATGTGTTGTGCTTCCCTCGCTAATTTTGATATTGCAATACTATGGTTTAATTAATGATTAACTATTATCAAATTGTTATCATAAAGCAAGGGAAGATTGCTAGCAAAGCTTTGGCAGCCAATTGGTAGTTCTGGTAATACAATCTCGAGCGGATTTTCTTCTGGAAAAATGAAAGACTCACAAGAAAATAATGTCTTTAAACACAGGGTGGCCAATTCGATTTACAATATTTCTGAGAATGCAAGATGGACCAGAGAATTGAGGGTTTCTTTGAGATGAAATATGGGTTATACGATATTCACATTATAAGGAGAGGCCATTCTGTGATTTCTTGGATTTGAAGGCGAAAGGAGAAAATTGGAAGGTAATTTAAGAATTGTGATGGCGTAAGGCCCAAATTGGCTAGCTTGCTAGTGATCAGCAGAATTTATAGCGACTCTCGGTTTGAACTGCAGAACGCAGCACCTAGGCCACAACAATCAATAGTTTTTCTTATCGGTAAGAGATGCATTACCTCTTGCCATCTAAAAATGGACCGAAGGAAAGCCACACTTGATCTCTAGTATAACGAGATGAGTTAATAGACTGCTATAATTCCTTTACGGCCCTTTTGTAGTGGTTAAATTTTTAAAAGGACTCAAACCGGACATTCCACGGCAGATGGGAACCCCTATGTTAAGGCTTGGTTGCTAATTATAGAATGGGGATATTTATCTGCCCAAATTTCAATTTTTAGTTGGTATGAGGAGTTGATAATGTCAAATTTCAATTTTGCCCTTATTCAAGGTAATCAATGCCCCAAATATGGTGTAATTTGGACAGGTCATGCAAAGGCTGGAGGGGGAGTATGGTTCAGTACTTTTTAGAGCTCCGAATGAGGCTTTATTAGGTCGGCAAGGCTGGAGGTTATCAAAGAATCCTCAGTCGTTTTCGGCAAAGATTTTGAAAGGATTATATTTTCCCAATCTACTTTTTTTTTTTGTTAACCATTTTGGGGTTGAATTGTTTTGACTATTGAATCGGATAGCGAGATCGCCGTCAAGAGTTTATTGCGTCTGAAGTGGTTCCCCGCGGGAAGTCTTGGCTTTGGTTTTGGCTCTCAGGCATTTCCGCCCGAGTACAGGGCTCAAGTTTTCTTGGGTTAAAAGAGAGGGAAGCCCCATGCGGTGGCTTTTTCTACTGCAATTTGGGGGATTCTTCCTGTTACTAATTGCCGGGTTGCTTCCCCTCCGAGTTGGAGTAACTATCAGTGACTCGGTGTCATCGTTAACGGAGACTTCTCAGGTGTTTCCTTCACCATACAGAAGAGCGCCACCTGTCTGATTAAATTACTGTATATCTTCCCAGCTAAGACAGTACTAGTTACTTCCAGAATAGTCAAACCGTTCCCATAATTTTTTTTTTTAGACCGACAAGATAATCCCATGTGTGTATACATCAGCCTCCTCCTACGGACGCCCCTAAATCCATAATGGGGACGTGTGATCCTGGCCGTTGATTGTGTTTTTAATAGTCCGGATATGCGGATAAATCGGTACATCATCCACGGATTCGGACCATGCAAAACACAATCCAACAGCTCATCCACAGATCCGGACCATACAAAACACAATCCAACGGCTGACGCTCGATGTCCGCAGATTGTATATATGCTGATGCCTTTACCTGAAGCGGACTATATATATATATCGGGGCGATTCCGGGAATACCAAAAAAAACACCTAAAAAAATACCTCATAGTTTCCGATCAAATTTTGATGATCTAAGCCGCTCAATGTGATCAGAACGTGATTTTAAGGGTACCAATGGGAAATCAGGAAAAAAAATGACCGGAAAGGGCTTGATCCGAACAGTTTCGAATAGTTTTTTATTGAACAGTTCAAATAAAAACTGCTCAAATCAAACATTTTTCGGTTATTTTTTTTGCTAATTTCTCTAAGGCACCCTTAAAATCACATTCTGCACACATTGAACGGTTCGGATCATAAAAATTTGATTGGAAACTATGAGATTGAGATTATGGGGGTTTTTTTTAGGGTGTCCCTTGAACTGTTCCGTATATATATAACAAGTATAAATACAACAAAACAAAAAAATACACAAAAAACAAGAACAAAAAAAAGAAAAGAAAAGTCACTCAGCTCCGATGTTGGACCCTTGCCAAGGCTGGGGATCTGGGTTGGGGAGATGGTTTAATCAGGACCATTGAAAAAATTCATTAATGTGGTGGTAGCTGCTAGTGGAAAGCTATGGTAATTATGTGGAGAGGGAGATGTGGGGAGGATATAAACCCCAATCAAAGAGAATGAAAACATATTTTGAGAAAGGGAAAAAAACTAAAAATAACGTGTAATTATTCAATATATTCGCGGTGTATACTATCTTCTCTTACATAACATGCTAGTCTCGCGTGGGTCCCACATATTATATAAGGGGAGCTAGGGAGTATTAATAACTCTGAAAAATTAATTTAGGATTTCGTAAATAAATTTTTACGAAGCCAATCGCGGGCATTCAAAAGTGTTTTGGACAGTGTAAAATAAAACAAATTATTACCGGTCAAAATTTAAAAATATATCTCAACTATTGATAACCAAAATGAACAAGTAAAATCAAACGGCTCTGAAAATAACCTATTTACCGCGACTTCGTGAATAAGTATCTCCCACGATAATTTTCCTAAAATAACTTTGACCCCAAATCATCACTCTAAAACCCTAAGGTTAAGCTACGCTCTTTAAACGCGGATGGCCACTCCAGTCTCCTCTTTGACGCCCAATAGAATTGTGACAAACCGCCCTCCTCCCTCTCCCTCTCTCTCTCTCTCTCTCTCTCTCTCTCTCTGAGTGTATATATATGTCTCTTTTGTCTCCTCCACGCACCAACACAACAGTCTCAGTTCCAAACCTGAAAAACCAAAAACTCTTGACACAAGTACAACGTTATTTGAACAGAGAGAATGTCCTCTGCCATTAAAATCTCCAGCCCAACTCTCGACAAAACGCTTTCCCGAACCCTTTCCCCTTCTTCTACCCTTTCCCCTCCTCCTCCTTCTTCTCCGTCTTCGCGATTCGTTTTACGGTTGCATAAGCCTCCAATTGGGATGAACCGGGTGTTTAACGACGACGCGGCCTCGACCTCATCGTCCTATCCACCGAAGCTCTTGAAGAGAAACAGACCGGCCAAGCTTGATATTCCGATTTCAATTAAGAGCTTTGGTGGTGGTCTGGCGACGCCAGCGGTGGACCGGAGGGAGATTGTGGAGGTCGAGAGTGATGGGTATTCGGTGTATTCCAGAAAAGGGAAGAAACAAGCCATGGAAGATCGGTACTCCGCTGTAGTAAATTTTCATGGAGATCCCAAACAGGTATTTTGGTTTTGCTAGGATTAATTTTTTTTTTTGAAGTCCTTGTAGCCTCCTTTTGTTGTTCAAATTAGGCTTGCACTATATATGGTCATGAAAACTTCTAATAGTAAATTTCGAGATTTTAGTTTTTAACTTTTTACGAGTGTGTGTCGAAGATATTTATTAAATCCGACTAGTTACGATGGGATTGGTAAGTTGATGGGATTATAGGATAGGATAAGTATCCCTCAAATTCCAATTCCCTGTTTGTTTTCAATAGTATTAGACCTTGGGATTGGATTATTAGGCCCAACCTCATTATTTTATTTTTGTTTGTGAATGTGAGGATGAGATTCAAAAACCAATATGTCAATTTTGTCCTTGATTGTTTTCTTGTCGTTGGTTAAAAAGAAAATTCAAAGATGCCAGTTATCTGAAAAACATAACCTGTTAGAAAGGCTAAAATAATTAAAGTACATAATGCAGTATGCTGATAGTTATAAGGTTTGCTAATTATTCTAAGAAAAACATAATGTAGTTGGAAAAAAATCTGTTTATATCACATAATTCTGAAATACTAGAGACCTTAGGATCAAATTTTAGATTCTAATTGTTTCAAAAGATAAATTTTAGTTTTTTTTTTTTATCATAATTTCATAGCTAAGTTTATCTGGTTTTATTTGAATTTAAATTCTGCAATGAAATATGAAACTATAGTTTAGAATCGATAGATTCTATACGTACAGTTATCGGCATCGCAAACACACTCAGATTCTGCAATATTCAGTATAGTCCAAATTAGTTTTTTGTTTATTATTATTGAAATCTGGTGGAGAAGTTGAAATTTCGGGGATAGTAATAATAGTAGAAAGGATAGTTGCTAAAATTGGAAGTATATATTTCTATATTTGAGCAATCGAATAAATGGAGAAACTTAAAAGACAGAATTGTTGCTACTTTGGAGTTTGAAACTTTGAATCACATGAAGTTGCTAAACAGATAAATGACTTCACCCTATTATATGCATAATCCTATGAGTCTTGATATTGAGTCTTCCATTTGTAGGCTTTCTTTGGTATTTTTGATGGGCATGGAGGTGCAAAGGCTGCCGAGTTTGCAGCAGAAAACTTGGCTACAAACATTTTGGATGAAGTTGAAGTAAGAGATGACGAAGAAATAGTGGATGCCGTTAAATCCGGTTACCTAAACACAGATTCCGATTTTATGAAAGAAGATCTCCGCGGAGGATCATGTTGTGTCACAGCGCTGATCAGGAACGGCAATCTCGTGGTGTCCAATGCCGGTGACTGTCGTGCTGTGATGAGCAGAGGAGGGACTGCCGAGGCCCTTACATCTGATCACCGTCCTTCAAGGAAGGATGAAAAGCATAGAATCGAGACCTTGGTAAGCTGCTAACGCTTTAGGCAGGAGATCTTCAGTCTCCCAAATCTCTCCCAGTCCCGAACGGGCTGAACCACTTTCAGTGGCATGATCGTGTTTCAAGATCCCGTATATTTTGAAGTTCTCATCATATCATGCAGCTGAGAGTGTATCGGGATGATGGTTTTGGGAAGAAGGTATCCCTGGCCAGTTATCGTTTATTTTTAAGTTAACTTATGGTGGCATCTGAACTTGTGGCTGATGGATACTGTCTTGTGTTTTGGTAGGGTGGGTATGTGGATCGTTGCCATGGCGTTTGGAGAGTTGGATCTTTGGCTGTTTCCAGAGGAATTGGAGATCGACACTTGAAACAATGGGTAACAGCAGAGCCAGAAACAAAAATCCTTACAATGGAATCTGATTTGGAATTCTTAATCCTTGCTTCTGATGGCTTGTGGGATAAGGTACTGCATATCTTGAGTGTGTTTAGAGGTAGCACTGATAAACAGACTGGCAGAACAAATTCAAATTATCCAGACCAGCTTCTAATCGGCTTGATTAAAGCTCGGTTGTTAGTTTTCGCCTAAGCTTGCATAATTCCTTGTTCGGCAAGCTCGTTTGTCAGTCCGATCTCTAGGTCTACTTATCGATTCAAATTACAGAAAGTTTTCTGGATTATTTGGCTAACCCTTCTCCTCTTTGGGTTTCAGGTTAGTAATCAAGAAGCGGTAGATATTGCTCGCCCTTTGTGCATAGGCATCCAAAATCCAGAACCGCTCTCCGCCTGTGAAAAGCTCGCAGCACTCTCTGTTTCACGAGGCTCGGCTGATGACATTAGCGTGATGCTAATTCTATTGGGACATTTTCGTTGACGATCCCAGTCCGGAATTTTCACTAGAGTTTGCTTTACTAACATAGTCTAAAATTGAGTACAGTTCAAGTGCTTATGTCGTTGCTATAGTATAGAAGCTAGTTGTAAGGAGTTAGAGAGCAGATATATTATCCTGCAATTAGTTAGTCAGCTGGTTTTTTACTCTGTAAATTTTTGTTTGCTTATAGTAAATATTCATTCATTCATTCATTAACAAAATTTCTCATTCCATTATACTAAGGTGTCCAAAGTTCATAAGGCCGGGCGAATAACAAAAGGAACTGGCAGTAGAAACCCTAGTCCCATCTAGACTCGAACATGGGACTGATAAGCTTGGGAAACATGTCCTACCATGGATTCGGGATTGCAAAAACGCAGTTTAAGTTAAACTGCACAATAACCACTCTCTTTGAAATAATTTCGAGGCAGGAGCAACGGTCTGATGGACAAGTCGGAAATGGACTTTTGGGCTAATTGAACAACTGGATCGGTTTGGTTTTGTTTGGGCTCGTTGAGTCTAGGCTTGTTTCTTGCAATCCTCTCTCTCTTCGTATTGTCTCTAGATGTCAATCTAGTGTAACCGTCGATATTTTGTTGATTGTGGTATATGAGACAAACTCGAAGGATGGTAGGCCAGGTCCGAGGTGAGGCTGTGCCAGCCTCCGGGAACTTAAACTTACCTTTATTCGATCTCAAATGAAGTCGGGCTGCAAAAGTCACTCCCTCGAGTCCTCTATCCTGCAAGGAGGACCTGGCCCGGGCTCTATGCGGTTCTACTACTTTCTACGATTACATGTGCTAATTTAGTTTGTGAATGAGTGTTCCGAGAGTGTCGTTAAATTGTACTATATCGTCATACTCCTCTTTCTCTGTTTTTTATTGAAAGGTCCGAAGAAGCAATTGGACCCTAAATTATATCTGCATCTCTTTCGGTTTCGTTTGGAATTATAGTCAATGTTGAATAAACTGAAGTTTGTAAGATAACTTGTGCTTATCTAACTTGTGAACGAGTGGCCAATAATAATTTAAAAAAGAAAAAAGAAAAGAAAAGAACACAGATCTGAATATTACGAGAACAAATGAAAGTGTACAAATCCGAATACAGATATATCCAAAAAAATGTTCAATCTGTGTGGACTCCACGTATCCCGTGTGGGATCCAAGTGCATCGAATAATCTTGGACGCCACAATATTCAGAATTGTGCTCTTTTTCTTTTTGATCGGATACATAAATAAAATCATCATAGCGTCGTCGTTGTTCCATTTGAGTAGGAAGAAGAACTGGAAAAATTAGACCTCATCAGAAGCCGACCAAATCTTTGTTATACCGAGAGACATCTGAGAGGCAAAGGAGGACCACATGCCTCCCTACCTCTGCCCCACTTACGTTGGCTTCTTCCATTAGTTTTATAATATATATATATATATATATACCAAACATGAAACTATAACCTTAATAATAATAATAATAATAATAATAATAATGAAAAAGACTGAGAAAAGGAAAAACATAGTAATTACAAGACAAGACAAGATTAGCTAGCTGTGTGTCTGTAGGAGTAAGGCACTCCTTGGTGCTGAAACTGAACCAACCAAGAGTAGTGCGCACATGACACATCAAGGGGAGAGTTGCACTGGCCGGTTTCTTCCCACATCACACGTTCCAGTTAGGCAAGTTGGGTTTCCAGACTTATTATAATGTTTGGTGTTTCATATTCAAGTTTAATATATATTCAAGTTTGTCTCTTTTTTTATATATAACCGGACGACCAAACTAATTTGAGCACACTGAGCGGCCGATCCGACCGTTCATTTTGGCAATCGACGGCTCGGATGCCTCGAATCTTAATCCAAGCAACGCCTTGGATCTTAATCCAAGCAACGGATGGTTAGATTTTTAGGCGCTACAGACGGTTAGATTTTTAGGCGCTTGAATTAGATCCGAGCCATTCCCACTAGGTCTTGTCGGTTGTTTCGCCTATTTGTTGCGCCTATTTTGACTTTCACGTAAGTTAAGGAAAGATCATAATTACATTAACTTTGTGTCAATTTTACCATTTTACTCCACTTTCCTTTCTAATCAAGTTCAAATTTGAATTTGCGAGGAAGAAATGAAGGGTAAAATGCTAATATAGACATCCAAAAATTAAAAATTTTTGAAATAAGCACATCATTTTGGGACATTCCAAAAAGAAATAAGGACACAACAAAGTAGGACGGAGAGAGTATTCGTTTCGATTTCCGGAAAGAAGAAACGAAAAAATTACTCCTCCAAGTCAGCACCAAATTACCGAATTTGATGACGTTAATTAAACAAATGCAAAAAAAAAAAAAAAAATCAAGAAGCTGATGGGTGAGGTTTGCCTTTCTTTTCTTTTTTTTTGTTTGGTACTTCGGAATATAGGTGAGGTTTGCATGTCACAAGGTTAGGACTTAGGAGAGAGAGAGATGTGGGATCTACTTGGGTTTTGTTTTTTTCGGTTCACGCATTTGTTGGTTTGTCGGCCGGCCGTTTGATTACTTTGTTTTCCGCTTTGTCATGCGCACCCGCGACAACACTACGCAACACCCGAACACAACCCACCTTTCCCGCCATGCCTAGCCAACCAAACCAATTTTTTCCCTGCGGGGATAAAAGACCGGCATTGTTTTCGGTACTTTCCTTTTTTCTGGTAACCTAAAATTGATTAGTACTATTTGGTTTTCAGATTTTCGTGTCCTAAAACAATTTGCTCTATCTTGTGGTCCTGTGGGTTATTCGAAGTACAAAAAATGCTACGGACACAATAACGGGCCATAAAACCAATCACGCCCGCCTATCTGCCACTACATGATTGGTGGTGCTACATAGGAGAGTATGATTGGTGATGTGACCCGTTATTATGTCATGAGCATTATTGTCTGAAGTACAAATGAAAACGTTTTTCTATCAAATTTCTATGAAAACGTTTTCCAATGAAATTTTCCCTAATTTCATGTATTTCTGAGAACACGGGATAATTAAGGGAATCGAAAATATTTGTTAGGGACGTGATTTATCGATTTGGTTTGATAAATAGTAGTAAGTAACGTTTTGCACAACAAATTTATTATTTATCTATTAGTTTGAATATCACAATTCTTCACGTTCTATATCACAACTGTAAAGGACAATGTGAATAATGAATTATGCTATACACACATGAATAATCAAGTTGTTCGGACTGGCTACACAAGATAATGAGAAGGGATTAAGATTGGAATTGGTAATGAGAATGAATTGATAATGAGTATACTTGTTTGGGATGAGATTAGATGATGTGATTATTAATATCATGTTTGTTTGAGATGGGATTGGATTGATAAAAAAAATTGGTAATGAGAAGGGATTGAGATTGAACTATAAATACCAAGTCCCAAGAGATATTGCTAATAGCCCTTAAAGTCCAACTTTTTTAACCCATGAGATTCACAATCCGGAGCCATTTGTGTGACCAAACAAAGAATTAATAGTCCGAAGGGATTATTAGTCCAATCCCATGACTAAATCAAGTTATCAAACGGGGCAAAGTTTCAAACTTGTCATGTACGTAGGAGGACAAAACACCACATATTTATACAAACACTTGCAAGAATGCGCAGTGTTCACACGCACAACTGCATATGAACTCTATGCATTTGTGCATAAAAATAGTTCTAAAGTGGGATTAGATTTTTTCGTGAATAACAAGATGAGCTTATTAATTGGCAACTTGATGAGAACCAACCTAGTTGCCTCTATCGCTCTTATGGGTTTGTCCCTTGATTTTAGTAACAACCATACAAATTGGCAAAGCGCACCCAATCTCCTTGTCACTTTATCACTTCGAAAACCAAGTGGTTCACATTTTGCAAGACCACCCATTACTCTCATGTCTTGTCTAGCGTCCCAATTGGATTTTCTCACCCCCTGAAACATTACGTAATTGCCACTGGCATTTATGTGGAGAAGAACATCTCTCTCTCTCTCTCTCTCTCTCTCTCTCTCTCTCTCTCTCTCTCTCTCTCTCTCTCTCTCTCTCTCTCTCTCGTGGCAGGCCATTAGGAAAGTTCCTACTTATCCATTTTCATCCCCTCATTTTATTCGGTGTATTATAACCATTTTTACACAGGAGAGAAATGACGAATGGCATACTGCCAGATCAAAACCCATGACACTCATTAAACCACTATCCAAATTCTTATCTTTAACCTCGGTTTGGATTCACCTTTAAAATAAAATTTAAAAAATAAAATAAAAAACTCAGTTTGGATTGTCCACAGGCAAAAACCTTGTTTCTTTCTTTATTTTTTGAAAAACCAATTGCCATTTTGGGTCCATATTTTACATTTTTCTGAATTCGTCTTAACCATAGTTTTTTTAGATCAAAATGCCAGCTTCTTTAATTATTCATAACAATAGTTTCATGTGTGTGTGTGTTTTTATGTCAAAATGCCAGCTTCTTTAATTATTTTTAAACAATAGTTTGATGTGTGCGTATGTTTTTTATTTCAAAATGCCAGCTTCTTCAATTTCTTTTAACAACACTTTGAGATATATATATATACACACACGCATTTTAAGAGGTCATCTGTGTGTATATATACACACAAATGGCCTCTTTTATATATATATATATATATATATATATATATAGAGAGAGAGAGAGAGAGAGAGAGAGAGTTAGGTTCCGGTGAGGGATCCCTCATTTTATTAAAATGAGGGACTCCCTTTCCCGATTGAATTTCGATGATCCGAGCCGCTCAAAGTGATCAGAACGTGATTTTAAGGGTTCCCTCAAGAAATCAACAAAAAAAATGACCGGGAAGGGCTTCATCCGAGCAGTTTTCTTTGAACGATTCAAAAAAACTGCTCGGATGACGCCCTTCCCGGTTATTTTTTTTGCTGATTTCTCACGAGAACCCTTAAAATTACGTTCTGCACACATTGAACGGTTCGGATTTTCAAAATTTGATCGGAAAATGAAAGTCTCTCATTTTAACAAAATGAGGGATCCCTCACTTAAAAATTCCTATATATATATATATACACACACATACCACGGATCCAATGAGGGATCCCTACTGTGCAGGACTCCCCTTTCCCAAGCAAATTTCGATGGTCCGAGCCGCTCAAAGTGTGATAATGTGATCTTAAGGGTATCCGCTAGAAATCAGCAAAAAAAATGATCGGGAATGGCTTGATCCGAGCAGTTTTTTACTGAACCATTCAATAAAAAACTATTCGGATCAAGCCCTTCCCGATCATTTTTTTTGTTGATTTCTCGCGGATACACTTAAAATCACGTTATGATATCTTTAAGCGGCTCGGATCATCAAAATTTGCTCAGAAAATGGAAGGTCCACAAGGTAGCACCGTGCGGAATCCCTTGTGGGATCCGGACACACAGTTTCAAATAATGACCTCTTAAAATGTGGACCCCCTTTTCCGATCGAATTTTTATGATCTGAGCCGCTCAATGTATTTATAATGTGATTTCAAGGTTACCAACGAGAAATCGGGAAAAAAATGATGGGGAATGACTTGATTTGAGCAGTTTTTTATTGAATCGTTCAATAAAAAACTATTCGGATGAAGTCCTTTCCGATCATTTTTTTTGTTGATTTTTCGCGAGTATTCTTAAAATTACGTTCTGATCATATTGAGCAGCTCGGATCATCAAAATTAGATATGAAAATGGAAGAAATCGAGAGATCCACATTTTTAACTAAAATGAGAACCTCCTCATGGAAAACAAACTGTATAAACTAAATCTTTATGGGAATTGATATTCGCGCTCCAAGATTTACTGCAGGCTCTTCACCTTTTTGTTTTTACACTGTGATATTGCCAGCAACATCACAGTGTAAAAACAAAATATACACTGATGTTGCCAGCAACATCATAGTATAAAAATAAAAAGGTGGAGCGCCTGCAGTAAATCTTGGAGCGCGAAAATCAGTTACCATCTTTATTAGGACAGCTATTTAATTTGGACCCGACTTCCCTGCCATCTGAATTTATACCTAGGAGTCACATCTCATCCATTTCGGGCCCGGGGCCCAAAAGTTCACATTGACATGAGTTTAAATTCTTTCTGTGTATTTTTTTAGTAATCTGAATCGTTAATCTTATAGGGCCCGCAAAACAGTACATTGACGCTAAAAATCATATTTATCGGATATCGATAGGTACATGAAAAATTAAATTTTAGTTTATAAAATAGATAGTCATGAATAGTTTAACTTTAAACTTATCTAATATCGATTTTATAAACCAAAATTCAATTTTTTATATACATATACATGTCCGATAAAGCTTATTTTTTTGTAAAGATATATTACTCTACGAGTCTTATAAAATAAATAGTTCAAATTATTACAATAAATATACATTAGGACCCACAATTAATACTGGCGAAAAACTATAGATTTCCACCTTTTGGTGGATAGAATTTAAACTCCAACAAGAGTCCCAGCCGCTTTTGGGGTAGCTAGGTTGAAGGAAGTTGGAGACTGCCAATAAAGCGCAATGATTCCATGTAAAAGTGTCATATTCTTTCAAAAGATATACTACTCACCAGTTGGGATGCTGTTATAGATACATACATACATACGCATTATTGAATGGAGGCCGGTCTCGCACGTCAAAGAACATCTTCCAAGAAACACTCACTCCGGAACCCAAGCCAATTAACATGCCAAACTCTGATCCAAAAATTAAAAGGTCTGAAAGAAGCCAAGCCAAGTAAAGTAAGCAGAGAGATTTTTTTAATGTCGGGTGGATATCATGTGATGTCCTAACAGTCCATTTGCATCGTCCAAAAGTATATTGAACGGTTCAGATTGAAATTCTCTCTCTCCTCTCATTCCACTACTCTCTCTTCTATTTCTCTCTAAATCTGAGTGATCCAAAACTGAAATGGACGGTCCACTGAAAGATTTCTCAATATACACAGGATTGGAGATCGAGGAGGCACGTCGCGACGCGAATCAGTTTGGCATCTCCTTGAGATAGCCTCTCGTTCCTCTGTTGCCGAGACGTGGACGCACAATTTCCGCCCATGTCAGCCAAAAAAGAAGAATGGTGGGTCTCATCTCCATTGACTCCATTGGTGGACTACAACTTTGGATAAACTTTTTGGTCCTTTTCCCGGCCCACACCGCCACCGACTCCACCTCCACCACAACAGTTGTAGTAGGTATTTTAGTACTTATGTTTTTAACTTTTCCATGTTTCTGGTGCGCCACGTTCTCCCTCCCGTAATGCCCTTGTTAGGAGAAATTTTTGGATGCCGGGTGAGTACGTGCGAGCACCCACATCCGAGCTGTGAACAGCCCGAATTAAAACACTCTCTCCTCTCAGCTCACCACTTTCTCTCATTTTTTTCTCTCCAAATTCGAGCCATCGAAAATCAAAATGGACGGCCTGAATGTACCGAGCGGGCATCACGTGAAACCCGTTGGGCACCGAAAAAATTTCTCCCTTGTTAGGCACTGACAGCACTTCAACACAACAATATTGTAGCACTCTACGGTTCGGTTAGAATGAGTTTCAAAAAAAAAACAAAAACAAAAACAAAGACAAAAACAAAAAAGAAGTTCGGTTGGAGTGCCTTAAAAGTTTCATTTTAATAAGGAGAAAACAGTCATTTTATCTTGTATTCTATTGAATACGTATATTTATATTTTTTATTCCTATCGACTAAGTAGTTAGTATTTTATGTTTGAAAACAATGCCCGTGTAATTCCGATTGATGGGGATAAACATTTAAAGACTAAGGCCCCGTTCCGGAACGATAAATAAGTACTTATTTTTTAAGAAGATAATTTCAAGCTCAAAAATTATGTGTTTATGTAAATAATTTTTCTATCACTATGGATCTTGTTTGATAGATCTCATTGAGATCTTTAATACGGTGCAAAAAAATTTGAAAAATAAATTTTTATTTACATTATTTTTGAGTTTGAAAATGTGAAATAAATACTTATTTTTTAAGAAGGTGTTCTGAAACGGGGCCTAATATTTTTGTGGTGTTGGTGTACTTCTTTGAATTTGACTTGATTGGTCTTTAAAAATTATTACGTTGATTAGATATAGACTAATACAATTTAAATAGTTTCGATTCAATGTCTCAATTTATTTTCTTCTAGTTATCATGTTCCCTAACGATTAGATGTTCAATCAATGTAACCTTTGACATAGTTACTAGTCTTGAGGAATTTTTGATTAAAGAGGTAAATCTGAAAAGGAATCAGAACAGGCCCAAAAAGATCGCCTACACCCCTTTCGGTGTCCTTTTCAACTTTCACTAATTCAGTCTATAAACCAAATTTTTTAGGTCCAAAGCTGAAAATATTTATAAAAATACAAAAAAGTAACATAAATAAAAGTAACACCTTTACAGAACCTAAAAGGGGCTTTATGATATTAATTGAACTTTGGTGCTAAGATACATGCAAAAAAACCCAAACCAATCTGAATATCCAGATCAGCAGCAATGACCTTCCATAAACCTCAGGCCCGTTCGAAAAACTTTTTTAAAAAATAAATATTTATTTTGAAATTTCTTAAAAATAAATAAATAAACAGTTTATTGCATATTTTCAATTTTTTTGCACTATATTAAATATCTCAATAAGATCTATTAAATAAGATCCAATATTAATAGGAAAATTATTTGTATAAACACATAAATTTGAAATTATCTTCTTAAAAAATAAATATTTATTTACCATTTGGTGAAACATGTCTTATTATTAGACAAAAAATAAATTCTTAAACCCCTTCTGAAACGGGCTCTCACGCCTTGGAGAACAAGTTCGTTCATCCTCTCACACACCTTGGAGAACAAGTTCGTTCATCGCAAAATCCGACGGTGGAGACGCACCCATCGCCACATGGGATAAGGATAAAACCCGGTATTAGTATCATGTCCAGTTTTACGTCAATTTATAGTTCGTGAACCTGAAAAGAAACTCCAAACGACGTCACCAAACCGTTCTTTCGGATAATTTGCCAACTCGGTGCTTTACGCGTCCACCATAGTCCATACACCCCCATGTATAAATAAAACCCCCCGCTCCAACCCCCTCCAAAACAAAGACAAAACCCACAAGCGAAAAGGTGTTCTCTTTTCGAGAGTTTCTTAATTCCCAAGTTTCTGAAAATGGAGAGGAAGGAAAACAGAGTTGCTAACTGGGTGAGGGGGAGCTGCGTAGGCAGGGGATCGTTCGGGAGCGTGAGCTTGGCGGCCGACAAGTCGGACGGCCGGGTTTTCGCCGTGAAGTCGGTCGAGCGGAGTCCGGGTTCGGAGTCCCGAATCGAGGCGCTGGAGAACGAGATTCGGATTCTCAAATCGGTTTCGTCGCCCTGGGTGGTGGAGTACCTGGGCGACGACGCGACGGTCGAGGCCGGCGGCGCGACGTCGTTCCGGAACCTCCACTTGGAGTACCTGCCGGGTGGCACCGTTGCTGACCTGGCGAAGCAGAGACGACACACTGGTAGTGGTGGCGTGTACGACGAGGAAATCATCCGGTCGTACGCGTGGTGTATCGTCTCTGCTTTGAATTGCGTTCACTCCGGGGGCATTGTCCACTGCGACGTTAAAGGAAAGAACGTCCTCGTGGGACAGGCAGTCGGCCAGGCCAAGCTCGCGGATTTTGGATCCTCGGCGGAGTTTGACGCCGGCGAGGTGGTGGTGGCGCGGGGGAGTCCGCTGTGGATGGCGCCGGAGGTGGTTCGACGAGAGTACCAGGGGCCGGAGTCCGACGTGTGGTCGCTGGGGTGTACGGTCATCGAGATGGTCACCGGGGACCCCCCGTGGGAGGATCGAGGAGTCGACACGCTGTGTCGAATCGGTTACTCGGACCAGTTGCCGGAGGTGCCGGCACGGTTGTCGGAGCTGGGCAGGGACTTCGTCGACAAGTGTCTGAGGCGAAACAGAGTCGAGCGGTGGAGTTGCGATCAGCTGCTGCAGCATCCGTTCATATCGAAATCAGCGCCGCACGGTTCGATGACGCACTCATCGCCTCGCTGCGTTCTCGATTGTTCGAGCTCAGAGTTCTACGACGAAGAAAGTGAAATTGAAGTAGAAGAAGAAGAGGTCTCCGAATTACGACTCGATTCCGTCAGGGAGAGAATCGGTAAATTAGCTTCGAGCGCGGGGGCAGTTTGGGAATCCGACGGCTGGGAGGTGGTGAGGAATTTCGCAATCGGTAACAGAGCAGAACAAATTCCCATTCTAAATTCGGAATATTCGGATTTCGTGACGAGAGATAGAGAAACGGAAGGGACGAGTTCGGAATATTCCGATTCGACGGGAATTGCAACGGCGAATTTGGAATTTTCCGGCTTCGGCGGTGGTGTACCGGCGGAATGTTTCGGTAGGCCGCGTGCGGCGGTTAGGGCGGTGGACGCTGGAGGGCAAGACTTTACAGCTGGAGCTGGCGTTAAATGTTTATTAGAAATTTCGTTGTATTTCCCACCACGCGCATGTAACTCGTTAATGATTATTATAATCTTCGTTATTTTAATTTTATTTGAGATCCAACCGGTCCATGTGAACAAACTTCTCCCAACTATAACTTCCTGTTACTTTTTGAATTATCTAAGTAATTTCTCATATTTGGAATCTCAACTTCCCTGAAATGTTGTGTGGAATAATTAATTGACCTACAAAAAAAAACACATAGGAGCATCTATTCTTCTCCTTTTTTTTTTTTTTTAAGTAAACAAAAAATAATGAACCAGTATTACCCATTAAATTAAAGAGTCGTCGAGCTCAATGGGGCATTCTATCGAAGTAACCCTTATCCATGGGACGGTAGTCCGTCACCACAACTTCACCAATATATGAGCTGAACAAATGGTGCCCAATACACGACTTTTCGGTTCACGAACACTACTACTTGCAACTGCAAGCACGATTCAAACTCGCAACCATATTCTTGGAAGTGAGTTCACCCTCACACCACTTGCCATCCTGGCAACCACCTCCGGTGGTATAGGAGTACTTATTCAATTCTTTCTGGATAAGATTTTTTTTTGTAGCAACTGTATATCAAATTCCTAAATAATACCGGGAACGAGTAGAATTGATCAACTGATTACTTAAGCATGGTGTTTATCAAAAATTAACGAGATTAAACATGTTGAAATTTTACCTTCTTTTTTTTTTTTTGTCAAGCAAATTTAAGTTAAGTTCTAAATCGAGCCAATCACGAATCAATGTCGGATAGAATAATTATTTTGCTACATGTAAAATTTACTCCATTAATAAAAGGACTGGCTCGTTGAAGTTTGACTTGAAAATTTTAAAGAGCTTAAACCGTAGGTTTCTTAAGTAGTATTATCATTTGTTAAGTAGTATTATCATTTGAGACATTTGACCAGGAATGAGTTTTTAAACAAGCCAAAGCCCAACCACGTTCAAGGGTATCATAATTGGTCTTAGAAACAGCCGTCCCATAGAGTAATTCAAAAGAGGCCATCTATGAATCCAAGAAAATCATAGAAGTATATAAAAATTGGTCGTACCAATACTATCTATCTATCTATGTATACTATAATATACAAAGCAAATATAATTTCCAAAAATAAAATCAAACTCTTTCCTTAATTCTCTCTCCTATGTGATATTTTCTTAAAAAAATCATTCTCTTCTCTTTTTTTTCCCTATGCTATTCAAAATACCACAAGTTAAGAAAAGAAAA
This sequence comes from Rhododendron ovatum, assembly GCA_019656835.1. Taxonomy (NCBI): domain Eukaryota; kingdom Viridiplantae; phylum Streptophyta; class Magnoliopsida; order Ericales; family Ericaceae; genus Rhododendron; species Rhododendron ovatum. Next base: position 6,324,180 of record CM033792.1, on the reverse strand, counting down.
GAAAAAAAAAGGTTTCAAACTTCATTTCATGCTCAAACATTTTCTCGTTAAAGGTTTTACGTTTAATGTTAAATCATAAATAATGAGGGTTAAATAACATAACAAGACTTTGTCACTGTACCCGTACCTATAAATAACATTGTTACATTAAACACAATATAGTTTTCTACTTGCTTCTATGCATAGCATGAATAGGACGCTTGTCTGTACTATTTAAGAATGTTGTTTTCTAAATATAAAATGAAGCATTCTTATCAACTATCTCTCTTACATGGCACTTTTTAGATTTTTCTTCTTTTCACTTTTACTTTTAAAAAATATACAAAATATTTTTCAAAATTTCCAAACGGAGTATTTTCAAAATCAAAATAATAGATACCAAAAATCAAAATAAAGCTAAGAAATAAAACATAATCGATAGTAGCGGAACTTATAAAATAATACTAAAAATAGTTATCTATCTCTTCGTCTCATATGTTTTTTTTACTACAATGAAAAATACAAATAATTCCGTCTCTAAAAAAAATAGAGTCGGTCATGGACAACATTGTTGGGGTAAATGCAGGGGCGGAGCCAGGATTTTCAATAAGTGGGGTCGAAAATTTGAATTATGTATGATTCACTTTTTCTAGTTGCTATTTGAACGGAACAATCAAATTAACAAGTTAATAAAAAGTAGATATATATTAATAACAAGAACAATGAAATACTATTCACATTTTGGGAATTTTTGTGGGTGGAAATTTTATTTTGACTCCTCTTTTTCCTAAGTACAAAACTCTTATATAACAAAAATGAATTTTAAAAGGGGGTCAAATGAGTAAAAATTATACCAATCTTTAAAAAAAAATTGGGAGGCAGCGGGGTCGGCTGCCCTCCCTTGACTCTTAATGCCTCCGCCCATGGGTAAATGGGACTTATCATGAGTCTTATTTTGATGACCGAACTCATTTTATTGTGTAGATCTAGTGTATTAATTATTGTAAGAAAAACAACTTGATCCAATAACCGTAGCCACGTGATTTACTGATAACATATATGCTTCTAAACATGTCTAATTCATTTTTAAAATCACACGGCTACAATTTTTTTAATAGTAATCTATCTACACATTGGGTCTATAAATATGAATGATTAAGATCATCAAAATAGAACCGTAGTGGATTCTCACAATAACTTCACAAGTACACGAGAAAAGAGCCGATTCCCCCCAAAAGAAATCTTTACCAACTATGTTTAGCTCTTCTTCTTCTTTTTTTTTTTTCTAAAAGACCAAAAAAGAGAGTGAATACAAAAAAAAAAAAACGGTTGTAAAAATTAATTTCCAAATTAAATGACACGATATTTTCCGACATTTTATAATGATCAATTAACCATCACGTTAGATAATTAAGTATCGGTGAGACTCTGAGAGAAAGAATGATTGAGAGCATAAAATAGCGTGAGACTTGTGCTGTGGAATTTGCTAAAGTTGGATTTCCGAACGACATGGCGTGCGGAGAAGGGTTTTTTTTTTTTTTTTTCCCGGACGGGTATCACACACTTAAAATTCCGTCAAAGATTCCAGTCGTCTAAACGGTCTGGATTTTAAAGAAAGAAAAAAGAGAAAAGAAAGTGATCGGATGAGAGAAGAGAAAGAATAAATCGAGACAGTCTAAAACACGTTTTGATAGCTGAAATCGCTGACAGGTACCGCCAACCCAGAAATTACTCTGGCGGGAGACAGTAAACTGGAAAATCACATGGACTCTTTCTGGGCAAACAACCTAGGCGTGAAGCCGTGGGTTGTCACTCATCTTAGATTTTCGCATGTGGGTGGGAAATGACTTGGCCCACAACCTGTTCTTTTAGATTTGCATAAAGTTGCTTAGTACTACTTTAACAAGAAGTCAAATCTTTTCGTTAACCAAGGCTAGCACAGTTGGCCATAATTCTTTCATTTCATTACGAGGTCAAGAGTTTGAGTCTTTTCATTCTGCGTGTGGATGTTCTTCCTTTAGAGAGTTTTTTCTTACTTTCTTTGTCGATACCCTATAATGGATTTATTTCTTGTATTGATTGAGTTGTTGGGCTTGGTCGTATCGTAAACTCTCACAATTGATATAGTGTTCCGAATTTATACTATGTACGTCATATCTGATATGAAATGGTTTCTTCTATCAATTGAAAAAAAAAAAACAAGAAATTAAAAGTTGTTTCTCACACGGATTCTTTTTCGCTGCATATCACAAAAGTAAAAAAGCTTACTTCGAAGAAAAGTGTTACGGCAGCTATTCTTTAATTTGATTTTTCCAGTATCTTACTACCGAAGATTTGATCGCCCGCGTCGATATTTCTCGGGCCCTGAATGTCCTGGAATATAACTCTCCAGTACCTTCTGGAAGATAATTCTCGGCCCCTGAATGTTTGCGATAGTCTTAACTCTTAAGCAGTCTTTTTTGTTCTTTTACCAAATGCACCTGTTGTAATCAAGAATCACTTCTTACATATCTTGAAATTGTTAGTAATTAGTAATAAACAACGGGGCGGTTCCGAGAACAATTAATTAGACACTAAAAAAAATACCTCATAGTTTCCGATCAAGTTTTAATGATCCAAACCGCTCAATGTGATTTTAAGAATATCCGCGAGAAATCAGCAAAAAAAAAGGACCGGAAATGACTTAATCTGAGCAATTTTTAACTTAGATTTGATGAATGGTTCGATTAAAAACTGCTCAAAATATGGACTTTCTGGTATATGTTTAATTGGTTGTCCGCGAAATTGCTTCGGATAAACAGTCTTCTTTTCTTTTCGAAAATTAGACTCTATTAAAGGGTCTTGCGGTTCCCAGAGAGAAAAAAACCCAAAAAAGGGTCTTGTGGTTTCTAATTCTATTGCACGATCATATAGGTATGCACGCAAAAACGAACATAACGGCAAGGCTCGTGGTTTGTTATGATTGGACTGTTGATATATCTTTACCCAAAAAGTCACATGAGGACCGGGACGTATTTAATTACTCTGTGGCACTATTATATGTTTGAGAAATGTCTTCTTTTCACATAATGTCTCTAAGCGGTTCAAAAAACATAATGTCTCTACAATATAATTTATACTCATGGAATTTCGGAATGCGCTTAATGTCCATGTAACGTACTATCACCCGGCACCTTGTGTGATAGTACATAATAAGGTAGAAGAGTTTTTTAATCTTATGCACTACATAAATCTAATGGTCTAGAGTGATTCATTGCATTCAATGGCATAGGTCCTATGTGAGAAGATCCAAATCAATCAATCAATCAAAATCTCTCTCTCTCTCTCAACGGCATAGGTCCTATGTGAGAAGATTCAAATCAATCAATCAATCAATCTCTCTCTCTCTCTCTCTCTCTCTCATGTTTACTTGAAATTGGATTCTAAAACTCTCTCTCATTCTTTAAAACCTAATTAATTTTTCCTTCTTTTTTTCGGGTTTGAAAATATCTTAGGCATTCAGAACTCTAGAAATTTTCAAGGTGTTTGTAAGAATACCAAGATGGAATAAATAAATATACATCTATCTTTTGTTTAGTCTCCTTTCGGTCATTCACCTAACAGTTGAACCTAATTTCGTCATGGCCAATAGTAACAATAAATAACTAATTTCAAATTGATCTTGATTATATTGCATCGTGCCTTTAAGTTCAGACAATTGAAACTTTTAAAAAGTAAATTTCGAGCCCTGACCGATGTTCGAGCCGTGCCTTTAGGCACGGACATGCACTAGTATGCTTACAATATGTGGCCTTGGGAGTGTGATTCATGCCTGGATTTTGGAGAATAGAACGTATACATTGGCTAATAAGGATTTGGTCTCCCAACGAGCAGAATTCAAATCTTCAGAGTCCCTCTAATGTTCAGCATGTCTCTTGCACGTTGGTCCCCCAAATAATGTCATGCTGTTTGAACGAACGACATGAAAATCTTCAACTTTGTTGCCAACTAATGACAATGGTGATCTGATTCTTAGTTAAGAAAATACCCCCCGCCAACCTATGTGGATTAGTAGTTTTGTTAATTAGCCATAACACGAGGCAGATTAACCCTAAGGATTCAACTAGTGGTTAAGGCTTGAGACTTAGGAATTTGCTTTTTCTTCTGGCTCATGAGGTTCGAAATATCTCAGGTGCTATCAGTTGCTTTGGGATCAGTACATATAGATATTTGCTTTGATTTTAATTGGGACCCCCGGCAAGTAGACGGTGGGATTGGTCGTCATACGTAGTCATGTGTGGGTAAGCTAGGTCGGACACTCAAGTTGTGAAAGAAGAGTTGTGCTCTCGGTACATACATTCATGCACAGGTACATACATTCATGCACATACACCGTGTATATACGCATTTTGGGCTCATCTCGGGTCCCACAAAAATTATCCGAGCCGCTTATTTTGTTCAAAATGGTTTGTCCAGGGTCCCTTTAAAAAATTAATTTTTTCGGATATCGGTAAAAGCGTTTACGAAATATCCAACTTTGCTTTGGAATAATCAAAGGCATCCTAAAGAAACAATTTTTAACAAAAAATAAGCAGCTCAAATCATTTTTGTGGAATCCAAAATGGGCCCAAACTGCATATGTACACGGTGTATGTATATAAATATACGCACTCATATTCTTTTCGAAAACAAAAAATAAAACTGGCAGATTATTGCAGAACTCCAGATCCAATTGCTCTCCTATCCAATTTGCAATTGCCCCTTTTTGGGCTTCTCTGTTTTTCCCCTGTTTTATTCTTCTTCATACACAATCATTGTGGCATGGGCTTTTGCTGCTTCGGAAAGCACATGAACAATTGGGCTTTAGGCCTGTTAACGAGGTTTTGCCCAGAGTCATAACCCAATGGCTTACGAGATAATTCCTTGGCGGTCCTAATTTTTTAGTTTTTTTTTTTTTTTTTTGACACGTAATTTTTTAGTTCATGGCTGGGAGGATCCTAATTTTTAAGTTGCTTTTTCTCTTCTCAAATTTTAGCCTTTGGATAACCAAAATTGGCAACTTTTTCAAGTTGTATAACCAAATTAAATGGAGACCACATTCTGTCTCTTTCATCCCTTCTCTTTCTTTCTCCTCCCATCACTATCCGTTGATCTGCTTACTTACATTTATTCCCAACTGTTTCTATCTCTCTCTGCTAAAAATGATCATTGTGCGATTTCACATTGTTAATTTTAGTAGCCTTTTAAATGAATAATCAAAAGATGATGTGACAAGTTTTGATTACTTAATTTTAGCTATGCAATTGGAAATTAATATCCTTAGATGTTCACTATATGTACATTTTTTCACACATCGGACCATTACAAATATCCGATTATACGGCGGCACAAAATGATAATGAAAATCCCGTGATGTATGATATATTGATATTTAGAAAGAAAAAAAAATGTACACCTTGGAATCAACTAATCAATTATTAAATTTATTCAACTATTTTGTAGATCTAGTGTGGAACTTTTTTTCTTATAATACGTCACAACCTAGCGTATAGTAATTTCACATTCTTGAAGGTTTTATTTGGAACCTACGAAAAACAGAGAGACAACAACAACAAAAAAAAACCCATAGGTGAATAGTTTTGAATTTATCCTTTTTCTTTTTTGCTTTTTGGTTGGGGAAGAGTTCTAGAGGAAGCAAAATGAAAGGAAAAAGTTGAGAATCAAAATTTCTATTCCAAAATGTTGGAACAAATACATTTTGGCAAATCGATATTCATTCTGCTAACTTAAACAAATAAGAATAACAATTTTGAACCCAAGTCAATATCCAACTTTTAATTTGGTATATGCTTCTAATGTTTTGTGGGTATTCCGCAAAATGGGAACATACAACCACCCATCCTAACAAGGGGAACATCAAAGGGTTTGGCTAAGTTAGCATGAGAAATATAATAAGTGCATGTCCTTTATGAGATCGCATGTTCGAATTTCACGAAGATGCATTTCAAGTCTTGGGGTCACAGGAGGGTTTACTCGATCGTTAACTTCAGAGTCTCGAAATTAGTCGAGATGCGCACAAGGCCCGGACATCCGTTTATATTTAAAAAAAATGAAAAGAGGAAGTTACGTAGTACCAAATATTTTTCCTATTTTATGTCATCGCTAGAATCAAGATTTGGGCTTGTTCGTTTAGGGGACTCAAAAATATTTATGTGCATAGTTTTCAATAAATTTTCTCTATCTATCTCTCTCCACTCATTACACTTTAAAACTTCACTCAAAATCCAAACCGAACATGGTCGAAATGATTTAAATTAAACTGGTCGGAAAAAGAAAAAAAGAATCTAACTTGTAGAGAAGTAGAACAAGGGTCAAAGAAGGAAGTCCAAGGTCCAAATGATGGTCTCAGTCAAACTACGTACGCACGCAATGACCAAAACCTCCGAAAGATCCAGAAAAATTCACAAACGTACATGCAAATGTCACCATTCAGAATTCCCCTATAAATACACACACACTCCAAACAAACCCTTACAATCCCATAACAGCAACAAACGAGCGACTTCCCAAAATACCCTTTTCAGTTTTCTACCTATTCTCCAAATGGCAGATAAAAAAATCACTCTACTGGATTCATGGATAAGCCCTTTTGGGATCAGGGTCAGAATAGCCTTGGCCCAGAAAGGGATAGAGTATGAGTATAAGGAAGAGAATTTGAGCGACAAGAGTCCATTACTCCTCCTAATGAACCCCGTTAAGAAGCAAATCCCTGTTTTGATACACAATGGGAAACCGGTTTGTGAGTCACTGATTATAGTTCAGTACATTGATGAGGTGTGGAATCAGAAATCTCCTCTGTTGCCTTCTGATCCTTACCAGAGAGCTCAAGCCAGGTTTTGGGCTGATTTTGTGGACAAGAAGGTGAGTCGTATATATACATTGATACACCTTTTTTTTTTAGATAAGCAGATGTCCGGGCCAATTTGTGCGCACATCGATTAATTCTAGAACTCTTAAACTAACAATCGGACAAACCCTCTAAGAGCATCTCCAGCCTTGACCCATTTTAAGACTCAAATTTAAAAATGGGGCATAATTTACAAAAATCTCTCTCCAATCTTTAATCCAAACCCTTCTCCATTTTGGGTTTTACCCATTTTTTTGCCCAAATCTGAGACAACTTTTGCCTTGACCCATTTCTCCAACGGCTAGTTAGAGAGAGAGAAAGAGGAAGATGTGTAAAATTTGAGTTTGATGGTTGGAGATGTGTCTATCCAAAATGGGTTTTTACCCAAAATTTGACTCAAATTTGAGGAAAAATATGGGCGAAGGCTGGAGATGCTCTAAGAGCCCCAAATTTGGAAACAATTGGACAAACCCTCCAGGAGCCCCAAATTTGGAATATTAATTTAGCCTCTGTGTAACAATTCAAACTCGAAAATCTCATGAAAGACAAGTATTTACACTTGCTGAACCCCTTGGGGTTGTATACATTGATACACCCATATATGAAGGTTGTCGAAATAGGACACGTACCCATTCTTCAACCCTATAATCTGTTCTAACAAGAAAAAGTATTGAGTATCGCACCATATGCTGTACAAGAACGTTTATTTAAACACAAGCCACGTATTGATTTTCCTCTAAACTCGTAAGAAATCACTTATATATGTCTGCATACTCACATTTGCATGCGCACTATATACGACTTTTTATATGGTTTGAGATAATTATTCTACAGGTGTACAGCCTTGGGAAGCAAGTATGGTCATCCACAGGTGAAGCCCAAGAAGCTGCAAAGAAGGAGCTTTTGGAGTGCTTTAAGCTGATGGAAGGAGAGCTTGGACAAAAGCCCTACTTTGGTGGTGAAACTCTAGGGTTTGTGGATGTGGCCCTGATCCCATTCTACACTTGGTTTCCTGCCCTTGAGCATTGTGGCAGCTTCCTTATGGTGGAGGAGTGCCCTAAACTTGTTGCTTGGGCCCACAAGTGCATGGAAGTAGAGAGCGTGTCCAAGACTCTCCCTGATCTGAAAAAGACCTTTGATTTCTTCATGGATTTCATAAAGAAGGCTAATAACTAGTGAAATTTCGAAGAGGGTTTTGTAGGATGGGGATAATAATGGGTTTTTCTTGGAAAGAATAACGAGTGTATCACTTCTTTGTATGGGGCCCAATTTGTGTTTTTTCTTGGTTTTGTTTTGGTTTTACAATATGTTTCCTTAGTGTCACATTAATTAAAAAAGAAGAAGAGTGATGTGCCGCAGATTTTCATTTATTGTCACTTTCTTTCTTAGAGTTTTATTCAAATCCACAAGTAAACAATATTTTGAACTCATGTTTCTATTTAACTCAAATTTATTTCTATTCAAGTCAGTAGAGGCTAGAATTCTAATAACTAACACTTTTTTACCATTTACATTCATTCCTGTAATACTAATGCAGCCTTTATTCGAATTTATGCTTAGAAATACTACTTAAATAAAAGTATGAATAAATAACAATCAATACTTTTTTAAAAGCATTGCAAAATTTGAGAATTTTTTTGATAACTAAGAGTCAATTCTCCGCTCAAAATTGAACAAATAACTGATCAAATCCTTACCAATATATTCGATTGCGTTGATTTTTTATAAGAATTCTAAATTTTTTATTTAACAAATTAACAGGCATTATTTGTGTGGATTAGTGTCGTCCCTTCTTTTTTTTAGATAAAAATAGGGAAAAAAAATACCCATTTAGACGTTACGAGATTCGATGTGAAAAATACCCATTTCCGGACTATTAGGCCTTGTTCGTTTTGATACTTTACTTTGTTTTAATTTTGTTTTTCAATTATTATCCTACATTTTTCTCCAATCATTAACTTATTTCTTAAATTATTAATTTCATTTATCTCTCTATATTTCTCTCTATTTATTACCATTTTCTTCAATCATTATCATATTTCTTTCTCCACTCACTACCAACCAAAATTAAAATACCCAAAATTACCAAAACAACACCACCTTAGAAATCTACTAAATCCACCCAACGTATTTTCTTTCCATAAGAGCATCTCCGGCTTTCACCCATATTTTTTCCTCAAACTTGAATCAAATTTTGGATAAAAATCCATTTTGGATAGACACATCTCCAACCATCAAATTCAAATTTTACACATTTCTGTTTTTTTCTCTCTCTAACTAGCCGTTAGAGAAATAGGTCAAGACAAAAGTTATCTCAGATTTAGACAAAAAATAAATAAAATCCAAAATGAAAAAAAATTTAGATAAAAAATTAGAGAAATTTTTTTGTAATTTTTACCCCATTTTTAAATTTGAATTTTAAAATAGGCCAAAGCCGGAGCTCTGATCTCTTCTTTTCTTGCCCCGCAACCTGTCTCTCACTCCCCGACCCGAACGCGCACTTCACACAGTCTCAACTCCCAACTGAACCCTAACTCATCTCGTCGATGGCAACCACCGATCCAGAACACAGAGACGCGGAAGAAGCCACCGCGGGCGAAGACGAAGACACCGGGGCGCAGGTCACCCCGCTCGTGAAGTTACAGGAGGTCGCCGTCACCACCGGCGAAGAAGAAGAAGACGCCATTCTCGATCTGTACTCTCTCTCTCTCTCTCACGCACACACATCGATCTCTAGGGTTTCTGTATTACACGCAGTTGCTACAACGTTACGATTTGATTTTGTTTCTTTTCTGTGGATAATTTTTTTCAGGAAAGCCAAGCTTTATCGATTCGATAAGGAAGGGAATCAGTGGAAGGAGAGAGGCGTTGGTACGGTGAAGCTTTTGAAGCACAAGGGAAACGGAAAAGTCCGTCTCGTTATGCGGCAATCGAAGACCCTCAAGATCTGCGCTAACCATCTCGGTTTGTTGCCTTTGTTTTTCGGATGCTAATCACAGCCTTACGGACAGTGGATAACTTGAAAAAAGTGCATCGATATCTGTAAATGCTGTATAGATATATGTTAAAGTGCTTCGAAACACTATTTTCTTGGCATTTTGTGTTCATTGTTCATTGCGTGGCGGGCTGTGGTTGGCAGAATCATTGTTGTTTTTTGTCCAATTTCTATTGTGGATTTTCTTGGATGCATATTTCTGGTTTAAACTTTGGTGTTTGCGTGATTTTGTTTTCCAGTTGGTCCGACCATGTCAGTTCAGGAATATGCTGGAAACGACAAGGCTTGCGTCTGGCACGCGGCTGATTTCTCTGATGGTGAACGGAAGGATGAATTCTTTTGCATTAGGTTTGGCTCGATTGACAGTAAGTTGATTAATCTCAATTCCTCCTCTTCCTTTCGCACTGTAATGATCTGTTGGTTGATAATGTACGCGTATACGTGTAGAAGGGGAGTAGGAGTACCAATGCTCTTGGGAATCTTGGGATACTTCTCCCAATACTTCCTAAAATGTATCTGTAATTTGATATTCACTTTTCAGGATTCAATATTTTGAGTGTCGTGTATGTTCTAATACTCTAAATCACGTGTCCAAATTGTGACGAAATTAGATTCATTGAATTTTTTATGTTACATTCAGTGTAACTGTTAGGATTATGTACATTTCTAGTACTTTGTTGGCCTTTTGGAGAAAGAAAAAATAATTAGATCAGATCCTGAATATTGAACTGAAGTCTAGAATCCATTGGCGACTGCTGACTTCAAACCTTGCTACTGCTTATGGTTTTTATGTCAATTAGATTGTCATAGCAACCTAGTAATCTAATACCTGGCTTTGGAATTGGGTCATTGGTTCATTGATGTGGTTGATTCTTAGTTTCGTGTGTTCAGCTAGTCAGTAGGCGATGCCCTATCATCTCTACTTCAGGATCTCTTGTGAATCTAAATCAACGAATTAGCCTTGTGAGGTGACACGACATGCAGATCAATGGCACAATCCGCGTGCTCTCCTCAAGAGCCATTCTTTGTTAGTTAAGGCAAGCATGCATATACATGCCCTTACTTTAAGCTTAGTTACTCTAGGACAAGGCATGTCCCAGAAAATTCATGGACTCCCTTTGTGTGGCCAAGGAATCATTGAACAAGCAGTTGCTCTTTCTGTCGCGATTTGAATCTCTTTGCCCGGTGAATGACTTCCTCTGTGTTTCTCTATCTAGTTGAGCAGATGCTCTCGTTGACATTGCACTAACTATCCCATGCAGTCTCAACTGAGCAGCCCATCGCGAGTTCTCTTCCCAATTTACATAGTATGCAAAAGGCATCATGATGCACCAATAGTGCATGGTCAGAGGACACTTGAGCGAATCATGACTCCTCACTCAGGAGGATTAGTTTGGAGGCTGGATAGGAAAGCTCATAAAGGTGCTTGTTTGTCAAATAGACTTGTACTTTCTAGTAGTCAGTCTTTCCAACACATGGCTCTCCCATGGCATCTTGTACCTACTCGCTACACCTTATCCAAATCGTGAAACAAGCAACTATATGCTCTGGCCAACACTATTATCTGCCTTTCATTGGTCATAAAATTACATCAAACCATACAAGCTTAGGAGAGGTAGTCCTATTGTGTCAAGGACGTGTAGTCATTCCCTTAGGGTGGTGGGCTAACAACCCCATTCTTTTCCTTGTCGCCCTTTTTTAGCCAATTTACCTCTGAGTTGACATTTGGGTGCCCAAGCAAAGCTGTTGTCTTTAGTATTCGGTCTTTATTCTCATCTGGTACTACCCTATCCCCGAGTTCGGATAGAAAGAGGTGGAGGGAATAATTGGAATTTTGAGACCAAAAGTTACCTCTTCGATTTTCATGGACACGTTAAATGGGATGCGATGCAGCCCTTATCCTATCTGTTGGACGTGTCTTTGGAGGGGACGGTCAAGATCAAACCTGGGGAGGCTAATCATTTTGTCTCCCCCAGTTTGCACTTCTCTTTTAACTTCCCCATTCTCTGGTGATTTCTTCAACTCATTTCGGCAAACTTGCCAATCCTCTGATCGTTCGTCGATTCCTAATCGCCCTTTAGGTATGCTCACCCTTCCCTTCCCTTCCCTTCCCCTCCTCTAATCTTCTTGGTCTTTCGGCCAGTTTGGTTTCCTTAAACATCTCGGTAGACTTTGACAAGGCCTCTATTGGGATAGGGTTCCTGATGATTTTATCTTTCATGGACTCTACTACAACGTTATTAATCATTTTTGTTAAACCTTTTTTAGGAAATTTGCTCCCTCCCCATTTGTTCAGGATAAGATTTTTGGGGACCTTTTCTGATATATAGCACCAACAGTGCCTGACCTGATTGTTGCCGATACAATGCGAAGTCAATCGTCTACGATTCAGTTTTCTGGAGCTCCTCTTTCATCACCTCAGTGTCAAAGAAAGAGGGTTATAGGCTTGTTCATCAATCTAGGGTGTGGCAGCCCCAGTATTCTTGCCCTATACTTCCCTCTCCTTTGCATTAGTCTAGGGCCCCTTTACCCAAGATAACGTTAGAGGCCAAGAACATTTCTTTGTTCATTACCAATGCTGACCTTGAGTCTATTAGGGCAAATACCAAAATCCTGAAACCTTAGTCCATCAAGCTTCTTTGGAGGGTGAAACGACTAGTTGTCACATGCCCGGAGGGATTTGCATTTACAAGGCTGGTTTAGAAGGTGATCTTCGAATCCCGTTTCTGCAGCCAATGAGGAAGATTCTTGGCGATTTTAACCTAGCGCTAAGCCAATGGTTCACAAATTCTTGGAGTCTCTTGGTTGGTTTTCAGTTCTGTGGGCTATGACTGATGATGAGAAGCTCTTTCTGACTAAATAGGAGTTTTTACACTGCCACCAACTCGACAAGATGTCCTTTGGATGGTGGTTCTTCTCGGGCCTCTGTGGCCAAGATAACGTTGGAGGGCAAGAACATTTCTTCATCCATTACCATTGTTGACCTTAAGGCTACTAGGGCGAATAGCAAATTCTTGAAACCATAGTCCTTCAAGCTCCTTTGGAGAGTGAAACGGCTTGTTGTCATCTGCCTGAAGCGATTTGCATTTACAACGTTTCTTTAGAAAGTAGTCTTCGACTCCCGTTTCTTTAGGCAATTAGGGAGATTCTTGGCCATTTTAACCTAGTGCTAAGTAGGGCTGTAAATGAACCGAGGCATTCGCGAACTGTTCGAGGCTCGGTTCAGTAAGAGCTCGTTCGAGTTCAATTCGTCTGCTAAACGAACTGAATCTGAACCTCAATTCTAGGCTCGTTCCGTAAATGAGCCGAACCTGAGCCTAACGGTATTCGGCTCGGTTAGGTTCGCGAACCTATACTTAAATTTAATTAATAATTCAATAGGGGTTTATTTGTAAATGTAAAAAATTTTAAGGTTGTTTATATAATTCAATACTTATTTTTCTTCCAAATTCTATACGATCAATGAGAGAGTTTGGGTTCGCTTGAGTTTAATGAGCTGAGCTGAATCAAACCTGAGTCTTGACGAGCTCAATTCGAGCTTAGATTCGGCTCGGCTTGATTCATTTGAGTTTAACAAGCCAAACTCGAGCCAAGATGTTCAAGGTCGAATCAAACTCGAGCCGAATCCGAGCCGAACTCGAGCCAGATTAGTATCTTAACGAACCCAACAGAGCCGAACTCGAGCCTTGAAAAATTTTAACGAGCCGAACTTGAGCCAAGTTGTTCAGGCTCGAATTGAACTTGAGCCGAACCCGAGCCGAACTCATACCTTAACGAACCCGAGCCAAACTTAACAGGGTTCGGCTCGATTCGGTTCGTTTACAGCCCTAGTGCTAAGCCAATGGCCCCCAAATTCTTGATGTCGGTTTGTAGTTCTGTGAGCCGTTACCAATGACGGGAAGCTCCTTCTTGCCGAAGAGGAGTTTTTACGCTACCACCACACCAATTCAACAAATAGAACTAGTCGATGGCAATCCTTTCTTAGTAAAGAGATGGGAAGACAATTTTCTTTGGAGATCTCTGCTTGGGAAGATGTTGACACTACGTCTTGCATTCTCTCAATGTGGGGGTAGCCTAGTCCGTGACTCTGTAGTGTGACCATCTGTTGAATAACTTGCGTTCTTTTGGCTATAGGTAAGGCTAAGTTTGCAATTACCAAGAACCAAGGGCTGCATTTTAAGGACGGGGAAGAGCATACCTTTCACCAATTTGACTACCTTGCTACAGCTGAGTCCTTGGCCAAGCCTTTGCTCGGTCTTGAACGTACGCGTGAGGCTCTTAAATTAAAAAGAGGTAATTTGTTTGATTGTCCGTTTCTTTTCTCGGTCCTTAGCCTTTTGCTCTTCATTCTTCTAGCTTATGAGGCAGAAGGACACACAAGAATGAAGGTGAACAAGGAGTTGTTGGCGAAGTTGAGGGCTGATCGAGGAGCCATATTAGAGGGTGAGCTTGCCAGGAAGAAGCAGAAGCTCGGGGGAGAGGCTAAGGGGACCGATGACCTGGGGGTCGTCATCTTTGAAATGCCAAGGGCTGATGAGGGGATGAACCCCAAGGAAGCAATCGACACTGTTGCTTTCCTCTCTAAGTCTGCTGGCAAGAAGCCTCTGAACATTGAAGAGCCCTCCATCAAGGTTGACCCTAAAGAGTCTGACAATCGCCTTTCTAATTCTCAGGCTGACATGAGGGAGTTGGACGAGCTCCCTGATAAGGAGCTCTATGAGAAATGTTTGGCCTCTCTTGGCGAGGTATACACATCTTTACCTTTGTTTATGCATAATTTAGCTATTTGTTTATGCATAATTTAGCTATTTTACTGGGTTGAATTGTACTCTGCTTTGTCCCAGGCTACTCTTTATATGTATGCCACAACCGCGCGTTGCCTTACTAATTTCAACCATTCCCTTACTATGGAGGACATGGTCCGTAAGGCAACAATTGAGAAGGAAGATCTAATGTCACAGGTGGACCAGCAACGCACTATGAAAAATCAACTTAAAGAGGACATAAACCTCAAAGATGTTCAACTTCAAAGTTATGCCGATGTCGTCTCGGCTCGAGACAAGGAAATTGTTGCCCTGAAGCATAAAATGTTGTGCCTTCGAAATTTAGAGTCCAAAGCTAAGGAAGCAGGCGCCCTGGAATACAAGAAGTCTCAGGGCTTCACTGATTCCATGACCGTCTACTTCTTTGAAGGGTTTGAGGCTTTTCGTTGTCGGGCTATGGCTACATACCCTGGTGTGGACTTCAAGATATTTAAAGCCGATGATGATCTTCCATCCTTGATGACCGGAGAAGAGGAGGGTGCTGGGGTGGTTGATGATGCCATCCAAGGAAAGCAAAGCCATGTTGCTAAGGAGAAGTGAGAAGGGACAAGTAGAGCAAAAAAGGCCCGTGAGACAATTGAAAAGAATAAGTTTGTAACTTTGAGATTCTCTTATTTGTGGGTCTGAATCTTTTGCCTTTTAACTTTTAGACTTTCTTTCTTTCGGTCTTGTGTTGTGCTTGCTTATGGCTTTTTTTTGCCTTGATCTTGAAGATCTTGGATTTGTGATGGTGATATGCGCCTCTAATCCTTCAAATGTCATGGTGTCATTGGCATTTTGGCACATGGAAGTTTTGTGGGACGTAATCACGAGATATGTGTTGAAGGTATAAATAATAAAATTGCCCCTTGACTACTGGCAAGTTAACATTGTATTAGAGCAGGCAATAGATCCTGCCTACCTAATGTTAAAATATTTACATGTGTTCAGTGGCGAAACTATGTTGGGCCCCCCTGGGCCCCAACAGCCCGAGCTGTAAAAATTTTATTTTGTATATACCTGATTTTTAATATTATTGATAATCATGCATGTATAGCTATTTATTACCTTAATAATTTTGGTTTGATTTGATAAAAAAATCGATTTTTTTACATTCTCATTTCTCAATTTCTTTCATAAATAAAAAATAAACACGTAACTGTTGAAGTAGCCTAAAAGAAAAATACAAAATGATTGTATACTTTAACTGCATAAAAAAATCGGTTTTTTTACATTCTCATTTCTCAATTTCTTTCATAAATAAAACATAAGCATGTAATTGTTGAAGTAGCCTAAAGGAAAAATACAAAATGATTGGTATACTTTAATTGCATTAGGCTAAAATCATTTCAATGTACAAATATAATGTATTGGAAAATAAAAACTTTATGATATAATAAGTATACGTTCCAATAAAAAATATGCGTCTACAAAGCCGGCTCTCCCGAGTTCACAATCTTGGCTCCACCACTACACATGTTAACCCCGCTTATAGAAGAGAGCCTAGCTACACATGAGGGGTGTGTTGAAGGTGTAAATAATAAAGTTGCCCTATTCTCTAACAACTTAAGCTTTTCGGAGGCTTTTGGACAAGACTCTCTCGATTGGTTGCCTCGTTGTTTGTGCCTCAAGCACACCTTGTTTCGTTGAAAATTCCTATGTTATGGATTATTTATTTACATCTTCACGTGCGAGTCTGGGTCATACGTGCTAGAGCCTTTCTCCTTTTTGTGTGTCTGTAACGTGAATAGTATTTGAGAACCAATTCTTCTTCTCTCTGGGTCTTATCTTTCTGCCTTTGCAAGAGATGTATAAGCTGGAAAACTAGCTCAATCTTTACACGTGTGGGGGAGTGTTAGAGCTTGTCCCTTAGTGGTTAATTACAACCTCCAAAACTAGTATACTTTGACGGGAAAATTTCATGTAAGCCCTGACCTTTTACACAAATCACACATAAACACCCGACCTTTCTTAAATTTCATATAAACACCTGAGCTTTCTAAAAACTCACCAATTCAACACTTGATCTTTTTTAAATTTCATATAAACACCTTAGTTTTCTAAAAACTCATCAATTCAACACCTGCCGTCACCCTCTGTCTAAAACCGAACTGAAAAAAAAATTAGGTGCTCCAATTATTTATTTGTTTGAACCAGTGCGAAGATCTTATTTTTTTGATCATTTTATTCTAAATAATCATAATTAATTTTTGACTCTAATGCTCTTGTTAGGCAGTCCTAAGAAAGTCGTATAATCAAATATCTCTTAGAGCTAACTAACGATAGCCTTAGAGTCAAAAATTAATTATGATTCTTCAGGATAAATGATCAGAAAAATAAGATCTTCGCACTGGTTTAAACGGATTGAAAATTAGAGCAATTAATTTTGTAAGCATGTATAGACTGTTTATATATAAAAAAATATGATTAAAAAATTAAGTGCTCAAATTTTCAATCCGTTTAAACCGGTGCGAAGATTTTATTTCTCTGATCATTTTATCTTAAAGAATCATATTAAATTTTTGACTTTAAAGCTCTCATTAGTTAGCTCTAAGAAAGTCATAGAATCAAATACCTCTTAGGGCTAACTAACGAGAGCCTTAGAGTAAAAAATTATGACCCTTTAGAATAAAATGATCAAAGAACTAAAATCTTCACATCGGTTCAAACGAATTGAAAATTGGAGCAATTAATTTTTCAACCATGTATAGACCGTTTATATATTAAAAAATATAATTGAAAAATTAAGTGCTCAAATTTTTAATCCGTTTAAACCGGTGCAAAGATCTTATTTCTCCGATTATTTATCTTAAAGAATCATAATTAATTTTTGACTCTTAAGGCTCTCGTTAGTTAGCCCTGAGAGATATTTGATTTTACGACTTTCTTAGGGCTGACTAACGAGAGCTTTATAGTAAAAAAATTAATTATGATTCTTTAGGATAAAATGATTAGAAAAATAAGATCTTCGCACTGATTAAAAAAAAAAATTGGAGCACTTAACTTTTTTTCCGTTTGGTTTTAAACGAAAGGGTGAAGGCAGGTGTTGAATTGATGAATTTTTAGAAAGCTCAAGTGTTTATATGAAATTTAAGAAATGTCAGGTGTTGAATTGATGAGTTTTTAGGAAGCTCAGGTGTTTATATGAAATTTAAGAAAGGTTAGGTGTTTGTGTGTGATTTGTGTAAAAGGTAAGGTGCCTACAGGAAATTTTCCCTACTTTAACTGTATTAGGGTGGAATCATTTCAATGTACAAATGTAATGTACTGGAAAATAAAAACTTTATGATATAATAAGTATACGTTCCAATATAAAAAAATATGCGTCTACAAAGCCGGCTCTCCCGGATTAACAATCCTGGCTCTGCCACTACACGTCCGGCTCTCCCAGGTTAACAATCCTGGCTCCACCACTGCACGTGTTAAGCCTGCTTATGGAAGAGATCCTAGCTACACGTGAGGGGTGTGTTGAAGGTATAAATAATAAAGTTACCCCCTTCTCTAACAGCTTAACCTTTTCGGAGGCTTTTGGACAAGAATCTCTTGATTGGTTGCCTCGTTGTTTGTGCCTCAAGTGCACCTTGTTTAGTTGAAAATCCCTATGTTATGGATCATTTATTTACATCTCCACGTGCAAGGCTGGGGTCACACGTGCGGAGGAGTGTTAGAGCCTTTCTCCTTTTTGTGTGTCTCTAACGTGAATAGTATGTGAGAACCGATTCTTCTTCTCTTTGGGTCTATCTTTCTGCCTTTGTAAGAGGTGTATAAGGTGGAAAACTAGCTCAATCTTTACACGTGTGGGAGAGTGTTAGTCTGTTAGAGCTTGTCCCTTAGTGGTTAATTACAATCTCCAAAACTAGTATATGAGCCTGAGCAGCCTCTCTACTCATTTTCAATTGGTTTTGAGTTGGATGCTTTAACATGGGATCAGAGCCATAAGATCTAGGCTTGTGGGATATTTACTCTTAGGCGGGCGGCTTAAGCCTCGCTGCCGTCGCCGGGCACTCGGATTTCACCTCAAATCTCTACTGTCATGGCCTCTCTTGCTCATTGCTGTTTTTGGTTCTAGTTTTCTCCATGGCTTCTCTTGGTTTCTCTTGGCCTGACTGCTTCTGGTTTCTCTGCTCCTGGTTTAGCTTGGCTGCTCCTCGTTTCTCTTGGCTTTTTCAAACTCAAGTACTTGAGTTTGAGGGGGGTGTTAACATAATATTTTCTAGGTTTCAATATTATGTTTCCTGTTTAGGTTAGCTTAATATTAATATTTCCTTGTTATGCGTACTTCCTTTATTGGTCTAGGTTTTTGGGTTACCAAGTTGTATAGACTATATAAAGGCATGCTAGGGTTACGATAATACACATCAATGAAACTAAAGTTCTCATCAATTATCTTTTATTAACAATAGGTTTTGTTTAGGCCAAATAACCATGCTAGTTGACCTCTGTGGTCCACCTGTACCAAACTATATTTTTTTTGGGTTTCAAACCTTTGAACTTTTTTGGACCAAGCAGTATTGTTGGTCAGTCCCTTGGACCTTAACCAATTTCTATGGTCAAGAATTTAAGTTGATTTTTAGAGTTTCAGGCAAGCAGGGCAAGCAGGCTTGTTGACACAGCGTAGAAATGTGAACCAAATGAGAATCTCCCATCACGAACAAAGACTACTTTTCTACAAGTTTCTTGAATCCTAAGATTACCAAACTATAGGAAAGGACACTCTCAAGAAAAACTTAATACTCAGAAACTGATTTTCCCTAAGGCTTACAATGCTTAATAGAGGGCTATTAAGACTGAAACATACTAGGAAACAAATAACCAAAAGTCATTACTTGCCAGTCAAGTGAAAACACTACCAAAAATAAGAAATGCGTTGGACCTAATTGATTCCTAAAGAATTCTAGAAACATGCCATAACAAGCGGCATTGAAAAGAAACTTCCTATTAAAATATGTGAGCAGATCAAATCTTTCTTATCATATGGAAAATATGTGAAGATTTGGAGGACTTCAAACATGTATATTTTGGTTCTAGAAAAATCCACCATAATCGTTTTCTTACTTTGCCCTTTGTCTCTCATTCTTACCCATGTATATGCAAGCAATCAAGTCTGCATCACTTGCTGGTTGGTTGTGTGATCCTTTTGGACTTGGCCAATTTCTTTGGCTTTAATGCTAAGCTATTTGCATAGCAGGTCGACCTTTTTGGTCCTTCTAAGACTTTTCTCATTTTCACTTTTTAAGTTTTAAGCCATCCCTGGCTTTTGGCCGAGCAGTCTTGTTGGTTGGACTGGGGTCCCTAAGGAATTATCCAATTTTCGGTTCAACTATAATTTTCAGTTTTTTAAGTGTTGAACTTTTCATCAGCCCAAGGTCGAGCAGTCTAACTGGTTGTCCTTGTTGGTCCCTTGGAACCTAGCCAATTTTGTTTGGTTTTAAATAAGCTGTGATACAAGTTACGACCGGTCAGTCATGCTATTCGGACTCTTGTCCCATAAAACTTAACCAATTTGCATTGTTTTGAGTTTTGATATATTTTGTATCATTTGGTTGAGGAGTCTTGTTGGTCAGTCTATCAGCTTAATTTATGGCAGAAGATTTTCTGGAAACAAACTCTTTATTAAGTTTTGTATCAAGTTTATCATCGATCTAAAAAACTGAATACGAATGACTGATCTACTAAGAAGGAAAATTGAACTTAGCTAAATATGCTACTGCCATCTAATAGTAGTACTTCAAATGTTCGGCATTCCATGGGTGTGGGAGTTCATTGCCCCTTAGGTTTCCAGCCTATAGGACCCAAGCCTTGGGTGTTGTCAGACTTTGTAGGGACCTTCCCAATTTGGGTCAAGTTTGCGTCTCTCTCCTGCTGCAGTAACTTTGTGTAGGACAAGGCTCCAACTTGGAAGCTCCTCGACGGCTTCTCTTTTTTCTTCAAAGAGGTCTAACTCACCTTTGGCATCAAATATTGTGGTGTGGTGATTGAGAAGACTGATATCTATTCAGATTACGATCTTGACCGCAAAGGCTAGTGAGTAAGGTGTCTCCCTTGTGGATTTCTTGTAGTTGTCCGATAGCCCTAAAGCACATTGGAAGCTAGTGTTCGGTTGGTTACCTCTCCTTGCCCATTAGCATTTGGATGGCCTTGGGATGTATAGTGAACATATGTTCATTTAGAGTTGCAAAAGTCTTGAAAGTTTTTGCTGTCAAACTATTTGCTGACGTCACTCCTTTGTGGGGCGAACGTTCAGATTATGCACCTCCAGACGAAGTTGATTAATTTTTCCTTGGTAATTTCGCCATGGGCTCAGCCTCCACTCACTTCGTAAATTACCTATTGCAACAATTACATATTTGTTATGCTCTTAGCCTAGCAGAAGTAGCCCAATGATATCAATCCCCCACTTTGTAAAGTGGCCTTGCTCTTGGTCTAGCATATTATAGAATGAGGAGGTTCCATGCTCAATGGAGCCTTATTAGTGAGATGCTCTAGGGTTCTCGTTAAGTATTCACTTTGCCTTTCCTTGGGGGCTATACTGGGGATCCCTTTCTATGGCTGCAAGGATATGGAGCCTAAAGATCTTGATCGAAATGAGGAGTGGTACAACGTCAAGTCTCCAACAGAGCTTGCCTGTTGCTAGCGGGATAGTGAATCAGCTGGTAAGTTCCTCATGGCGAAGTTCTTCTGGATATCCATAGGAATCAACCACTCTGTCTGCTATTCTGCTCCTTTAGATTGATGCAGTTGTCTGCGTCATTCACATGATCATGGTGGAACTTGCATTACTTGTTACCTAATCGTTTGTCTATATTCGTCCGTAGCTTTCTAGACCATTTTAGGCCTAGATCGTCCTGGAGCTGTTTGAGTATGTGCTCGGTTGTAGCCATTATAGGATTATAGTGGTGTTGAACTGTCTCTCTTGTAACCCTCCTCTCCTTGGAGGGGTATTTTCCCTTTTGTCTGTCCTTCGATTTTTCGGGTGGCCACCTCCTTGTAAAGGTTTATTCTGATCTTTCTCTTCTCGTTCTTGTCTGTCTTCCCAGATAACCACCTCCTTGTTGCCCATTGGTTTGCTCTTCCCTGTTTTGCCAGAACATCGCTGAGAACTGAAATTGTCTGCGCCATAGCCAACCATGTGTGCATCTATTGACGCCTCGTCCACGACTGCTGCCTTCATGGCTCCCATATTGAACCTTCTTGTGAAATCCCCACTTGTTCTATTTGCTGTTCAAGAGTTATGTTGCTTGCCTTCTATATCTCTGACCAACAAAGTCTGTCCTTGTTCGAAGGTCTCAATCTTCCAGGGCTTCAGTTTGGTGAACCAAGTTTTGGCCACCCTTTTTAGGGTTGTTGGGAAGGCTCGGCACATGGTTTCGTTCGGGACATGCTAGAGATGCATGACAGACTTATATTTCTCCATGTGATCCAAGGGATCTTTGGTCCCATCTAAGCTTTCAATTTTGACCATTCAAAACTTGCCGGTAGAGTTTTCATGACAACCTCTGGAGTGAATAACAGTTCTGTCTTTTGCACCAACTTCTCTATGGGGCTGGTGCTTTGGCTTTCATCTACTCAGCTAATCCATCTAGCTGAGCTTCTAGCGCTTTCATCTGGTCATCTTGGTTGACATTAGACACCGTCTTTTCCATGAGGTGATCAAGCTGTCTCCTAGTTTGGGGAAGGACAACCTGGGCCTGCCTGTTGACCATGCTTGCCTTCTGGCTGTTTACAACTTCTGGGTCGTTTTGTTGGCCTCCATTTGCTGCCGATGCCTCATTGGCAGTGGTGGAGGTTGTTGTGTGGAAGCGTTAACAAACTCAGAAACGGACGTGATTTTTGCTTATTGTATTGCATTCACAGCAGCTTTTCTGTGAGAGGCAAAGAGAGGAACTCTGAGAGATCTCATCTGTAGCCCTTTGGGCATCCTGATTATTTCCGTATAGTGAAACCCTCTTACCAAACCACGTCTATCTCTGTGTTCTCTGTGATTGCTCTCTCTCTCTCTCTCTTTTCTGTGGTTTGTTCAATTACAAAGCAATTAATCACGTCTGTTTCTGAGATTGTTAATGCTTCCGCACAACAGAGGTGGAGGCGGTTTTGTGAATTGCTTTACGAGGGTTTGGTTTTTTTGTATGAGCTGTTGCTTCCCTTGGTTCAATGTTTGAACTTGGTTCTGTCGTGCTTGGAATTGTGCTCGGCCAACTTCGAGATGGCCGTTTTACAGAGGTAATGGTTCCCATCCTAGTGATCTCCATCATGTGGTGCTCCTCTACCATGACTGCCAATCTTCTGACCTTCGTTGTATTGGCCGTGATCGTTGTGTGAACCACTCATCGCATATGGGATTTGAGCAGTGTTCCCTCAAATGGCACTGATTGATGAAGCAGTTTTGGATGCTTTGATCGTCTGACCTGGAAGGAAAATTAAGGACTGTTGGTAGGCAACACCCCTCTGATGCCTAAGTCAGTCGAGTTTGTAGGTATATAAGCTAGGAGAGACTCTAAGCTGATGAATTAACAGTATTGTACCTTGGAGAGTGAGTAGAGAGTTCTTTAGAAAGTTGGAGGGAGTGGTATCGGTCCCTTTGTTTAGGAATCTATAATTGTATAGAAGGTAGATCTCTGTGTGCGCGTGCCAACAGCTATGTTATTCCCACTCCTTTTAGGAGAGGTATATGGTAAACCCGGAGGGATTAAAGCGGTTAGGATAAGTCCTAAACCACATGAGAACCCTTTAGGGCGGCGGGCTAACGACCCCTCCTTTTTCCTAGTCACCCTCGCTTTATGCCCATTTATGGCTGAGTTGACATCCGAGTGCCCGAGTAGGGCAGTTGTCTTTGGTAGTAGGTCTTTATACTCATCAATTGTCTTTTTCATTTTGCGCTAACTTACTCATGGCACATGATAGGCATTCCCTATTTATCTAGAACTGAAGAACAAAAGCCAGAATTCATGATTAGCATGTTTTACATGTTCTAACCTTGAGTTTTTTCTGCATTAGCATATCGTATGTTAGTTTGATCTGACAGTTGTATTAAATATACCTACATGCAGTCCTATACTCCTATTGCTCTTTGTGATGTTATTGGTGATTATTCGCTTAGACATTTCAGCTTTATACGTACCTATTTTCCCCAGATTGCAAAATCTTTATGGAAATGGTTCAAGAGGTAGCTGAATCTGAACGAACGAAAGATGAAAACAAAGATGCATCTGCTGCTGCTGGGCTGCTTGAGAAGTTGAGCGTGGAAAATAAGAAAAGTGAAGAAAAAGCCAAAGATGGTGGGTCTCTTGAAGCCAAGGAGGAGTCTGAAATTGAGCATGGGAAAACTGATGCTGATTCAAAGGGTGAGGACACTGAGGAGCCTGTTTCTTCAACTTGAGGGACACTTTTTCTGTTTCAATACCATCTCGTTATTCCTGTCAAGCTGGGGAGTATACTTGTCGGGCTTTTTTTTACCACCCCTTTCCTGGTATATTCTACCTGGTACAGTAGTTTCTGATTCATGGGTCCGAATGGCGTGGATTTGTTATTAGCACATTAGTGTAGTCTTGGTCAATATTCCTGTTTTCATGTCGTTTTTTTTTCTTGATTTCCCCCTTCAATTTTACCTATATATTAACCTGCTTTATGTTGTGAGGTTGTATACTGAATCAACAGTAGATGTTATAGAAACATGTGTTGTTTCTTGGGGTATATTTCTATGGTTCGCCGAGTTCTTCTTTTATAGTGTACATTCTACTACAACTGATGCTAGTGCCCAGTATATGCTGGAGAACAGGTGAAACTTTATATCATTCCCTCTGGCACATAGGATTCTCCTTTGGTCAGAGCATGTACAACAAGCTCTTTAAAATCTGTTTTCTTAGATAAAACAGCTTGGAAAACAGATGGGTCATCGTCCTTTAAAACTTGAGCTCGAGTTCGGCTTGTTTCGGTTAATTTACTTAATGAGCTTCTATAAACGTGTTGAGCCTAAACAAACGAGCCGAGCTCTAGAGTAATGAGGTTGACTCGTTTACTAAACGATCCTAAAACTCAAACTCGAGCTTGGCTCGATTACTAAACAAGCCGAGCTGTGAGCAGTTTGGTTTGTTTGCAGCCGTACAACACACTTGCCCCTCCCCCTTATTGAGTTGAGTGTGAATTTGTGTGGTTCTAGCATTATTGCAATGATATCGCCCAATCCAATCAAAACCTTTCAATTTCTAAATTGATGAGGTGTCCTGAGAGAAGTTTGGCAATTTCGAAATGCTTTGGAATTGGCATATTGTAATGTCCTCTTCACCACTCTATATAAGTGTAAGTAATTGCCTCATCGACAATTTCATGTCCAAAGCCGGTAATTGTAGTCGACGATAACCATCATATTACTCTAATGGGAGTGTCTTCATCCTCAGAATTGACAACCTAATCCTGCCTTAGTTTTTTGTTTTGTTCTTGAAAGCAACCAACACCAAAACGTTTGTAAGCTCTCTCTATCAACCTTTCGTACACTTCTCTCTATATATATACAAACATAGACGCTAAAGGGATCAGGTGATCTTAATTCTTACCAAGTTTCTATGGCCAATACCCATTAACAACATGACAATAGGTTACTAAGTACTACTAATTGATGCATTAAATGGTTGATAAAGATAGCACACTCAAGCACAGACCCGCGCGCTACACATGTAATGTGGTGGATCTAGTCGTCCATCTCGGCAATGGACGGCTCGGATTTTCATCCGAATAAAGAACGGCTAGGATTTGTCCCGAGATAGACGGGTAGTGCGACAGGTGCACTACAGCCCATCCCATTCCCTCAAGCACGTCCACAGCTTGGCACTTTCAATCTCTCTCATGTACTTCCAGGTCTTGTTTACGATTTTATGATTCAGTACAATGTGCTAGAAGTAATTACCAACTCTTGATAAGCTAATCATACACTTCTCTCTATATATACGAACATAAATGCTGAAGGGACCAAGTGATCTTAATTCTTAGCAAGTTTCTATGGCCAATACCCATTAACTAAATGACAATAGGTTACCAAACACTAGTAATTGATGCATTAAATGGTTGATAAAGATAGCACACTCAAGCACGTCCACCGCTTGGCGCTTTCAATCTCTCTCATGTATTTTTAGGTCTTGCTTACGAATTTCATGATTCAGTACCATGTACTGGAAGCAATCACCGACTCCTGATAAGCTAATCATGTAAATTTACAAATAAGAAGACAAAAAATGGATTGCGGAAGAGGTGTGTGATAATCACTCTACTTCAATAATGGGGCAATTTAGGTGAGAATGTGTGATCAACACAAAACAAGTGAACAATTGAAGACTTTCATTGCTTTTCTTCTTGGTTGAACTGGAGAAAGCCGTCTAATGAATAAGATAAATTGGGGAACTCTACCTACCATCATACCCAACTTTTGGGTAAATGTATCAATTGTGAGATCAAGCTAAAAGTCGTATTAGCGCGCAAGGTTTTCCAATTGGTGTCTGAAAGAGTCCAAGGAATTGAATGGCTACTGTCCACAATGGGGTCTCGAAGAGCACGAGGGGGGCAATTGGTGAGAAATAGTAAATCTTTCTCTTCTGGCAAAAATATTGAGACCATCATAAATTGATGACCAAACACTAAGTCGATATGTTTTAAAAAAAAGTACTAAGTCGATAGTCGCATCCTCATTTTTCACATAGAGTCGGGAGACCGATTTCTTTTTTCAAAGAGTAAGAATAACCTATTTTACCCACTCTCGTGAAGAAAGTAAATAATACCAAAAAAAAAAGTAGACCAATAATTTTCAGAGAATTTAGGCCTTGTTTACTGTCCCAAGTCTTTCTTTTCATTCTCGATAACTAGATGCAACCGTTATGAGGATATATGTCTTGTTATTGACGTTAGAACCCACCTTTGCCATAAAGACGGATTTACCTTTCAGATCATAAATTAGATCCATCTCAATGTATAAAGTCATGGGGGTATATTTGGATTTTTATCATTTCCCAAAAGTTGCCAATTCCCTTGTGGTCCAAAGGCTCCATACTCACCTTTATTGTGGCCCATCACCAGAAGCTGTCCAGTGGCAAAATGGAATGACAGCTAGGTCCTCCTCCTATGAGTAGTGCCATAAGTACTGATCACTACTATCCCAAAATCGTATCGACGGCCACTTCGGCTACCGGACGGCCAATTCGAACCATCCACAAAAATTCTATAAAAAAAAATCGAGGGGGTTCCCATGTGGAAATCAACGGCATCCGATGCGTGTAGGGTGCTCGATCCAAACATTCCACTCGGGCCATCCGGTGGCCGGAGTGAGCCCGGCGAGGCCGTCGGTACGATTTCGGGATGGTGGTGGTCGGTACCAATATCTTTATTGTCCTCCTATTGCGTTTCCTTTTTAATCATAGGTCCTTTCCTTCACCTTGTTGTTTGGATCAATATTTGAAAGAAAAAAATTCAACTCAAAAAATACTTATTATCCCTATTTTCAATTATTACTTTTTATTCATTACCTATATCTTCAATCATTATTCTCATTTTTTCTTTCTATCTCTATCCACTCATTATCCTTACTTTCAATCATTATTATCACAAAAAAATTTCTTAAAAACTCATCCAAATTCAGCATAATGGGTGGAATATGCAAGGCAAACTTTTAAAGATTTTTGGAAAAAGAGAATGCTATTCCAAGTCGGAGAAGAAGACAAATGTATGAAATTGGATCACGTGTGCCCATAAACAATAAGCTTATCTACAATTTTAGTCCCCACATTTATAGGTAGGTTTTAATTTGGTCCTCAAAGTTTTAATCGAGTCAATTTAGTTCTTGAAATATTCAACTTGTGTCAATTAAGTCCTCTGTAAAAATATTTTCCAAGTTATAGGTTACAACCACAAAGACAATTCTTTATCAAGTATAAAAGCCCGCTATAATTCGTAAAAATTTCATGTTAGGCCCCTCATTTGGTATCAGAGCCTCGGTTCCAACTTGACCACCATATAATAATGTGTTTGAGCATAAACTATTTTGAAGAATCAAAATCGTTGCATTAAATGACAGGACGTCTCTACAAATCATAATGGAACAAAATAATACTCCTACTTTAAGAAGACTTTTACAAGAACTTATCAAAAGATGAAAAAAAAATCAATTAGAAATTTTAAGCAAAATAAGACATGATTGTTAGTGAAGAAAAACATCTAGTTAAAGTAGAAATCGATCGAGATATTTTGAAAGTTTGGTCCATCAAGCAAAAGCTGAGTTTGTTCTCATACGGTCTCAAAAACTTTCTTCTCCCTGTGTACACTTTTCAATTATAAGTTTCTCTCCATCCATTACTCCCATCTTTTTACGAAAATCCTATTGGTACCTATGGTACCGTAGGGAAAATGCACCAACGGCCACCGGACTGCCGATCCGAGCCGTCCAAAAATTTTAAAAAATAAAACTGAGTGGGCTTACACGAGAATCAATGATATCCGAGGTGTGTAGGGTACTTGATCCGAGCACCCCTTTTTCGTGTATATACACGTATATACATAAATAGACGAAAAATTGGTGTTCGGATCAAGTACCCTACACACCTTGGATGCCATTGATTCTCATGCTAGGCCACTCGGTTTTGTTTTTTAAAATTTTTGGACAACTCGGATCGGCCGTCTGGTGGCCGGAGATGGCCATCTGGTGGCCGTCGGTGCATTTTCTCTACGGTACCATCGGTACCAATAGCATCTTTTTATCACTCTCCATTTGTTACCCAAAACCCTCCCTGAAAACCCATACCAAACATATGACGAAGTGTGTTGTGTGCTTTGTTTAAAGAACCAAATCTGGGAATCGCATGTGGTTGTGCCAATTAAGCTCCATTCATTCTTTTGTGATCTTGAAACTGTTATTTCACCACATGCATCTATTTTTCATGACTAGGCAGTAGGTATTAAGTAGGTTAAGATTCAAAGAATGGTTGTTGATTACCTACTTGGTCAATAGGAATTCAATGCTTTCATAGTTTCTTCATCTTAGAATTCTTTCTCATTGCGGTGAAATGTGGTACAAGTAAACAAAAAAATATATTCCATCCGTCCCTAATCCGTTTTTGCACATTTTAGTTTATCAGAATGTCCATCTTAAACAACTAAGCTGCAAAAGTTAGCAATCTTACTCTTTTTACCCATTTTTTACAAATTAATTGAAGTTAAAAAAAAAGTAATTCCCAAAATGTAGTAACGATGCCCCTCCTCAAAGATAATGTATAAGAAAAAAAGAAGAAGATAAAAAGTGTAATAATGATGATCTCTTCTTAATATGATATAGTCTTATAGATGTTCCACTGCCTAGCGCAGTTGGCAACCTACCCTCCCCTTCTTCCATGCGGCAGAGGTTTGAGGCCCCTTGGGGGTAGTTGCGACCCACAGCTATGGAAAGCTAATGAACTCTCCTAGTGCTAATCTAACTACCCTGCTAACCCCCGTTGACTATAAAATATGGCAAAAAATAAAAAAAAACATGATATAGTTTAAAAGGAATGAAAATAATGTTATTTTCGAATTCGGAGGGGTTCAATGTGATTTGTCTTTCTATGTTGTGGTTTTTGCCCGTGGTTATTTTTCTCTTAAACCCGTAGAATTTGAAATAGAAATGCAACGTAAATCAGAACTGCACAAAGCCACAAATGGTACTGTTTATCATCACTGGATTATTAGTACAAAGAAAAAGAACTTTTCATTTGTTTTTTTCCATCGGAATAGTAAGATTTCCTGGGCTAATAATGGTGCAGCTATAAAGCCTATACAACTATACAACTTTCTAGAGAGAGTGAGAGCGCATTGAATGCATTTCTGCAACTTCTTTGCGCACACACCCAACTTCTTTGTTCACTTCCTACATTCTCTGATTTTCTCACTCTTCTTAACCGTTGACAGTTTGACTGATTGGCTTCCACTCTCTCACCACTCCCCTCTCTCTGGGTATGCACTGCCTCTAAAAAATCTCCGCTTCTCAAGTCATTCTTCAACGATGGATCCAATACCTTCTGTAGAGTCTGTGGAAAATGGGATTTCTCAAAAGGTTCTTCTTTCTCGTCCTCTAGTCTAAAATGAGACCCAGTTCTTTGTTTTTGTTTGGTTTTAATTGATCTTGCAATTTATGACATTATTTTGTTCTTGTTGATTAATTTTGATTTATGGGTTCGTATTGAATGGACTAGGGGATGATCGTTTAGTTGGTTTCTTTGCAAGGGTTTCGCATTATAGGACAAATGGTGTGTTGAACAAATATGGAATTTGTATAGTATGCACAATTGCACGTAGAATGTCCAAGAACAAGGACCTGTGATGACCGGGTATCCAAATGTGTCAATACTAGGGATCGCAATTTTAGAATACAAACTCCGGACACAACTGTATCCAGAACCGTTTGATGCACGTAGGCCTACGGCTCTGCATCCGGAGTTGTGTTATAGAGTTGCGTTCGTAGACTTTTTTTGTTTGTTTCTGGAGAGATTCATTATAGGGAAGAGCGTCGCAGGATTTAAAGAGTATTTCCTAATGCAAGGGCAGGGATTTTATGCCTGCAGTGATAAATTGAAATTTCACCAAGAAATTTGAGGATTTGGTGAGTAGCTTTATGCATGTGACTACAGTAAAAACCAGCCACGGTCGAGTTAGTGTTTTGATTGTAGGAATGTGCATAAGATATTCAATGCTGCTTCCCTTAATTTCCAAGAAACAGAAGCCATGCAAGATCTTTGAATGTTCCTTCAGTCTTTTTTTTTAATCTATAATACTGATATGGTTGTTACCTTCATCAGAATACAAAGAAGGCGTCATGTTCCACAATGCTTACGTTAGCTTATCAGAGTCTTGGAGTAGTTTATGGCAATCTCAGTACCTCTCCTCTCTATGTTTACAAAACCACTTTCTCCGGGAAGCTGAGCCTCCACGAGGATGATGAGGAGATATATGGCGTGCTTTCTTTTATTTTCTGGACATTTACTCTCATTGCTCTCTTCAAGTATATCTTCATTGTGATGTCGGCCAATGACAACGGTGAAGGTACGGTTAGACCTTTCATGCCTCTATCTCCTGCTTAATAAAAAACAAATGATTAATTGTGAACAAATTGTTGGTAATTCTGCAATACCAGAACAAATTTTTGAGAAGGATTGACAGAGAGAGACATGTTAATGAACCTATGTGAGACTGTATTATCCTTCCCAATCACTATTAAACTATTCCAGGCAAATTTGGAGCTTAACCGAAGAATTGGGCTTGTTTGGCAGCTAGCATTTGCTCCCCTATTATTATTTGCAGAGCTACTCTTCTTTCTTGTTACTTTTTGTTTATTCTGCCATCTAGAGATGCCTTTCACACAGAAAGATGGTAGATTTGGTCCAGTGAGATTTAAATGATGAACCATAAAGGTGCTATGTAATTTTAGACATGCTTCTGGCACATTGGTATGGATGGAGAAACTAAATAAAAGTAATGTCATTTTTGTAAGTTGGAATCATTTGACATTGTAGATAATATGCAAATAACAAGATATAAATTGTTCGTTTTTTTTTTTTTTTTTTCATTTTTCATTTTTCATTTTACTTCTTTCATTTAAAATATGCTTATAGTTCCTCGCTTCTGTACAAGGCCTTAAATACTATTTTCTCCTCTTCTTTCCTTCCTTTGAATGGTGATCACGATGAAACTTTGGGGTCCTGCAATTGGCCTCTCTTTGTTTTTCCAGTTTTGGTGTTTTTAGGTAGTCTTAACAAGAAAAGAATTACTAGCATGCTGCTTACACTTCATTTACACCTTCTTCTTTTCCCCCCCTTCTGTTTTGTAAGTTAAACACTCCCATCAGTGAATGGAAATGTAAGATGTGCTGTGTGCTCATTTATTCAGGGCCTACCTGATGGAATTTGAAGAAAGGAAAGAGTATGTTTGTCCATTTCAGAACCTACCTGATGAAATTTTCAACTTTGCCTTCATAGTGCAGGTGGTACCTTTGCATTGTACTCGTTACTGTGTCGCCATGCAAAGCTTAGCATTCTACCCAATCAACAAGATACAGATGAGAAGCTGTCTGCATATGCCGTGGAAGGATCAGCAGAAACATGGCAGAGTTCTGTTCTGAAGTCGTTCTTTGAGAAGAACCCAAAGTGTTGTAAGGGTCTATTGGTTTTTGTTTTGCTGGGAACATGTATG
Organism: Rhododendron ovatum; assembly: GCA_019656835.1. Taxonomy (NCBI): domain Eukaryota; kingdom Viridiplantae; phylum Streptophyta; class Magnoliopsida; order Ericales; family Ericaceae; genus Rhododendron; species Rhododendron ovatum. The sequence goes on along the minus strand of CM033792.1, from coordinate 6,292,325 downwards.
ACAATTGGTGACGGTATACTCACTCCTGCAATATCAGGTAGCATCTTAGTATTATCCTTTCAGTCTTGTGTATTCCTCGATCCTCAACTCCTACCATCCTTAAGTGAACACAATGTGGTATAGGGTGTAAGCATAGAATTAAAATATAATCCTTTTTCAATGTGTTTATGAAGTTGTAAATTTCAGCTAAAACCTTTTGAAGTATTGATGTCACGGTACTTTCCTGTTTCTCCAATTAAACGATGTGTCGTGAGTAGATATTTGTTATGGATATAAGATCGTAAATACAGTAGGGTACTGCAATTAAGAGATTGACATGTTTCTTTTTCAGTTCTTTCCGCAGTTTCAGGTGTTAAGCTTAAGTTCACAGGACTTCATGAAAGTAAGTTTTAGTCTCCTTTGCTACAGTTTACAATAGTCAACACTGAATGTTTTCCGATATCTGATAAAGTAACTGCTTGATTTTTTTTTCAGACTATATTGTCATGATCTCATGTGTCATTTTGGTGGGGCTTTTCTCTCTTCAGCATCATGGAACACATAGAGTTGCTTTCATATTTGCTCCAATAGTCACTGCATGGCTTCTGTGCATTGGTGGCATCGGTATATATAACGTGATCAAGTGGAATCCGCATATATTTCATGCACTATCTCCATTTTACATGTTTAAGTTCCTCAGAAGCACAGGCATTGAAGGTTGGGTGTCCTTAGGGGGAGTGGTTCTCTCAATCACAGGTACCTCCTTAGTTTTCGGTTTGCATTCTAATCCTAGTTGCTCGTGAATTTAGCTATTTGAACCTTCATTTTCACATATTACCATCTCAGGCATGGAGGCAATGTTCGCTGCTTTGGGACATTTTTCCACTTTGTCAATTAAGGTAATTTCAACTATAAATATGTAACCTTCAACCCATTAAATTTTAAAGAGATCCCGCATCTTAAGTTTATTTCACCTGTAATCTTTATATTGTAACCTTTTGTATTTATATTCCAGATAGCCTTCACTTTTCTCGTCTATCCGTGTTTGGTTCTTGCATATTTGGGTGAGGCTGCATTTCTTTCTAGACACCATGAAGATATCCAGAGAAGTTTCTATAAAGCGATACCAGGCAAGAATTTATTGGTATACCCACAGCTTGAATTTTTCAATCTCACTGATTCTAATATCCTGTGTGCAGAACCAATATTCTGGCCGGTGTTCATAGTGGCCACCTGTGCAGCTGTGATAGGGAGCCAAGCTGTGATATCTGCCACCTTCTCCATTATAAGCCAGTGCTGTGCATTGAATTGTTTTCCCCGTGTGAAAATCGTTCATACTTCAAGCAAAATATATGGGCAAATATATATTCCAGAGGTCAATTGGACGTTAATGTGCCTCTGTTTAGCTGTGACTATCGGATTAAGGGATTCAAACATGATTGGACATGCATACGGTATCCTCTTTTTTTTTGAAATAATTCTGAATTTATAATGTATATCATGAAATTTATACTTTAGGCCTTTTTTTGCTCATTTTCTAACTAGAGTGGCTTGTTTTCCTGAGTGTGTGTAGGACTCGCTGTTACTACCGTTATGTTCGTGACAACTTGCTTAATGGCAATGGTAATGATAATTGTGTGGAAGAAAGCCATCGTCACAACCTTTGCCTTTCTAGTGTTTTTCGGATTAGTGGAGCTTCTTTACCTCTCAGCAGCTTTATATAAAGTCCCTGAAGGCGGCTGGATCCCGCTTGTGCTCTCCTTTATATTTATGGCCATAATGTTCTTATGGAACTACGGAACGTTGAAGAAACACCAGTTCGATGTAGAAAACAAGGTTTCAATGAACCGGATACTGGCTTTAGGCCCTAGCCTTGGCATGGTTAGGGTCCCTGGAATTGGACTTGTTTGCTCTAATCTGGTGACAGGAGTCCCAGCTGTTTTCGGACACTTTGTGACAAACTTACCCGCTTTCCATCATGTTGTGATATTTATCTGTGTCAAATCCGTGCAAGTTCCATACGTGGATGAGAAGGAACGGTTTCTCATAAGCAGGGTGGGGCCAAAAGAGTATGCCCTGTTCAGGTGTGTTGTTAGATACGGTTATAAGGACTTGCAACAAGAGAACTATGACTTTGAGGATAAACTGGTATACGCAATCATACAGTTTGTAGAGACAGAAGGAGGAGGTCAGATGCCACCGGTTATGGAATCCTCTCCCAGCCTCACATTGACACATCCAAATCACGAGAGAAGATTTACTCGCTCTTTACAAGATTTTAATGTGACGGTTCTTGGGAATGGGCAATTGGAAGGTTCTTATCTAAAGGACGAGTCTCTGGACATATTGAAGGCTAGGGAGTCTGGCATTGCTTATATCCTCGGGCATTCTCATGCAAAGGCAAAGAAGTCTTCTTCGATTTTCAAGAAGTTTGCGATTGATTTTGTCTATGCATTCCTGAGCAAAAACTGTAGGGAACCTGACGTCGCTATGAGTGTGCCTCACACTTCTTTGCTGGAAGTTGGTATGATTTACTATGTCTGACCTCTATAGAGATGTGGATTCTAATTTACCATTCGCAGAAATATAGTAGAGTGAATAGAAGAGATAAGAGGAGGGAAGGCCTTAAACCATTGAAATGATAGGTCAGTTTTTTTTGTTTGAATGCAATCAGAAACGTAAGATACTGAACAGAGCAAGAAGAAAGCAAAAATAACCGTGTTTATATGATGGTTCTTGTTCATAACTACTAATGATCTGGTGGAAATGATGTTTTCCTGGAGAAGTGTATTCTGTTTTCCGGCCAGAAATGCTTTTTGTCGCCAACATGTTATTGCAGAAGTAGATGCAGGATTCATCCCAATGTGCTTTGAAGAACATGGGATTGCTTCATTCTTGCATCACCATGGATTTGTTACTATGCTGTTCTCGTAATGATTTCCGGATTAACTCGGTTATAAATATGGCAGATGAATCACTTTCCATTTGACCAAAAAATAATAATAATAATATGGCCGATGAACAAGCCGGGCAACTGATTGTTCAAGCTTGGTTCTAAAACTTAGTAAGCTTCAAAAATATGTTCGAACTTAGCTTGTTTGTGAGACGTGTCTTTCTCAAGTAAGTTTTAATTGAGCTGATCACGAGTACCTTGAATTTTTAATACTCCACATCATAAGTTTAAAGAACCATGTAAGAGCTCGTTTGAGCGTTATTTGAAACCTTGACAAGCTTCAAAAGTTGTTCATGTTGCAAATTCATCTTCAACTATTTAACGAACAAACACGAACTCGAACGGGAGTAACTTTGATTCATCTATTACCCTAATTATAAGCCAGTTACATATGGGAGATATGATTTGGTTCAAATGTAAGTTCACAAATTTCCCAACATGGAAGGAGACTGAGGAAGGATCCTGTGAGAATGAAACTCAAGTTAGCGACCATTTACAAAGGTTAGAAAAGGTAGCTAATGGGAAACAAGGGTAGTGGAAGAATTGGCATGTGGACCAATTTTAATCCAAATGTCAAATGTTTATGCAAAATTTGACATCTGATGTCAAATTTTTTTTTCACCACTTTACCCCAAAACTTTCTAAAATAATAAATTTGACATGTTAGTTAAAGTGGGCACCTTGAAGATGTCAAATTCTAACATGTCTAATTGCTGTGTGAGCCTTGAAGAAATTTGGCATTCTCAAATTTGAAGCCAAGATTGGAGGTGCTCTTTAGAGTCTTGAATTAATGCATATCTGTGGAGGGAAAAGAGCATGGAGGAATTAACTTGTTCACACAATATTTTATTTTGGCTTACATCTTTTCTTTCTTTTCCCTCCATTATATATATTTTTTCCCTTTCCTTTCATTTTATCTCCATTTCATGATCAATAGTGGTCCAAAATTCATACACTTCCGTTCTTAAATGATAGTAGTCCACTATGACATGACATGTGTTTTTTCGTACACAAAAATAAAATATTGTCGTACTACGTGACTCCTCATTATTGTCCTCGTACACAGCAATAACTTTGACCCTTACTTTCTAACCGATTCCTACGCTTTGCAGTACTTTCTGATCGTGCATAATTTTTAAAATTTCTTGACGAGTATCAATATTTTTTTTAATTCTATGAATTGAATTCTAAAATATTATAGTAGATGCCGTAAAACTCACAAAGACATGATTGAGTTTTAACTATATATCGCAATCTTATGCATTCAAGTGAATATCCATATACATAGATGATAGAGCAATTTGACTTGCACAACTTCGAATACGATTATACGAATATGTCTCGAACCATTCAATCTTCACGGGTAACCATCTTTGAGTACCATGTGATGTGTCATCAATATATTCATGAAATTCTTTAGTCATATAGTGAAACACATTCAACTAATACTTTGGATTCCATAATGAAGAGGATAAAAATTTTCACAAGAGAGAAACTTATTCACGGAGTAGCAGTGAATAAGTTATTCACGGAAAACAGGTAATCTCACCCGTCCGTTTCGGCAATCAACGGTTGAGATATGTTTTTAATCTCTGACCGATAATAAATATCTCTTAACGTATAATAGTTTGTCTTTCAATTTAGATCATCCAAAACATTTTTGGACGACCAAGATTGGCCTCTGTCAACTTTATTTACGGAACCTCCATAAATAAAGATTTTTCCCTTTTCACAAACTCTTCGCATATCCTCCAATATGAAATCAGATCTTAAAAATCTCACAAATCAATTAAAATCAACAACCGTTTTGAATAATTCAAACCCCCCTCACAATAATTACCTAAATGACAACAAACAAAAGCCTCCTCCCCAAGAAATTACCATAGCCTCCACACCACGCCTTAGTCCTCACTCCTTCCACTCCAAACCTATATATACCCCCCGCACACACAAACACCCACACTCTCTCTCTCTCTCTCTCTCTCTCTCCAACACAAACCTAAGATCCATTCTCCCACCATGATCGGAACGCTCCCCTCCACCACCCCCCAAAATGGCACCGTCCAACCCTCCCACCACGTCTCCACCCCCGACACCGCCACCCTCGGCCGCCACCTCGCCCACCGCCTCGTCCAGATCGGCGTCACCGACGTCTTCTCCGTACCCGGGGACTTCAACCTCACCCTCCTCGACCACCTCATCGCCGAGCCGGGGCTCAACAACGTCGGCTGCTGCAACGAGCTCAACGCCGGCTACGCCGCCGACGGATACGCGCGGTCCCGCGGCGCGGGGGCGTGCGTTGTTACGTTCACGGTGGGCGGGCTGAGCGTGCTCAACGCCATTGCGGGCGCGTATAGCGAGAACTTGCCGGTTATCTGTGTGGTGGGGGGTCCGAACACGAATGATTACGGGACGAACCGGGTTTTGCATCATACGATCGGGTTGCCAGATTTTAGTCAGGAGCTGAGGTGCTTTCAGACTGTTACTTGCTATCAGGTGACAAAATGTGTTTTAAATTGATTTTGGTATCAAAAAGTCTATGAACACACCATTGGATTTATGGGATCCATGTACGGTTTTGGACACAGTATTGTTCGAAGTTATGTTCTAAATGTGTGCTCATAGCATTGCTTGGTTTGGTTTTAGGGTTTCATAATATGTGGAAACTTAATTATCAAGCCATGCGAAATTGAAATGAACTGGAAAAAAGTGTCCATTTGATTTAGAAATGGGTTTGTGAGGGAATTTTTGTGGCGGAAGGTTGATTGAATTGTGATTGTGAGATCCAAATATTTGATAGGTTTTTGGTAAGACATATTTGGTAAACTATCAACTGATCCAAATATTTAATGGTTATGGCAATGTTTCTTTGGGTGGTGCTCAGGGTTTTAAATCACGGTTCGAAAAACGTAACGATGTAACAGCCAATATCGGACCGTATGCATAAGAGGTCCAAAATCTCCTTACTCAATGGCCGATACACTATGTATCCAATTATATGGCTTAATTAATGAGCTGATTGTGTGGTTTAAAACCTGGTGGTAGTTAAAATTAGCTCTCCTAATGTGATCCGTTCAATTTTATGGCTTATTTAATGAGCTGATTGTGTGGTTTACTGTAGGAGTATTATATTATCAACCCACGTCCATTTGATGATCATGTTTGTGTGTTTTTGTTTTTGCATTCTTGAATCTGTTTTAACAGAAAGATATCCTGTTATGAACTTCTGGGAAAAATCTGGAGGTGTTCTGTTTGGTTGAATCTTAGCAAATTATACAATTGATGAGTTCTTTTTATTTTATTTGTTTTTCCAACAAACTAACTTGGTTGATTTCAAAAAAAAAAAAAAATGATGGTTATTGGCAACTTTTGCAATTTGACTATATACCCTTTCCCTGGAACTTAATGATGTGGCTTGCGGACAATGTTTATTATCCAAAATATGCTACAATACCCACTCTTATTTGAATCATCTTGAACTCATAGAGTTTTGCATAAAAGTTCATGCATCAATATTGAACTTATTACCTTTTGTATAAAAGTTTATACTAGGTAAATATAATCACATCAATTTGAATACGTGATCACATTTGTATGTTATTAGTCTGTCTTATTGTTATGAATTTTTATGCAAATGAAATGAATTTATGCAAACATTGTGCATATTTCTATATGAAATGGTAGTATGAATTTAGACATTCAGAAAGATATGTACAAACCCAAACGCAAATGTGTTACAACAGTTCCCTTTTCGTGGGCAAACAATGAGTAGATGCAAAATCCTCATAGGCCTTTATTTTTGGCATTTTTGCCCTACTGAAAAATCACCATTTACTAATTTGCTGATTCGGGGAAATTTTACAGTGGACTTATTCTTTACCAAGTGAACTTGATGATTTTATTTTCTACTGTTTATTCGTAGGCTGTTATTAGTAATTTGGAAGATGCACATGAACAAATTGACACGGCCATCTCTACTGCTATGAAAGAGAGCAAGCCCGTCTATATAAGCATCAGTTGCAATTTAGCTTCCATTCCTCACCCCACTTTCAGCAGAGAACCCATTCCATTTGCCCTGTCGCCCCGGTAATTCATTGGACTCTGGATAATCTTTGAAGTAGCTCCACAATTTTTTGTGAACCCAATTAATTGATACAATAGTTTGTTGGTATGTTATGACATCTTGGCACAGGTTGAGTAACAAGATGGGGCTTGAAGCTGCTGTGGAAGCAGCAGCAGCATTTCTTGACAAGGCAGTGAAGCCAGTAATGGTGGGAGGTCCAAAACTCCGAGTTGCAAAAGCCAATGATGCCTTCGTTGAACTGGCAGATGCTTCTGGTTATGCTGTGGCGGTGATGCCATCCGCAAAAGGAATGTTTCCAGAGCACCACCCTCGATTCATAGGGACCTACTGGGGTGCCGTTAGCACTGCATTTTGCGCGGAGATTGTGGAATCAGCAGATGCTTACTTGTTTGCTGGCCCCATTTTCAACGACTACAGCTCGGTCGGGTACTCCCTCCTCCTCAAGAAGGAGAAGGCAATCATCGTGCAGCCTGATCGGGTGGTGATTGCCAATGGACCCACTTTCGGATGCATTTTGATGAAGGACTTTCTCATTGCACTTGCAAAGAGGCTTAAACGCAACACTACAGCTCATGAAAACTACAGCAGGATCTTCGTTGCCGACGGGTTTCCTCTCAAGTGTGAACCAAGTGAGCCTTTAAGGGTTAATGTTCTCTTCCAGCATGTGCAGAAGATGCTTTCACATGATACGGCTGTGATTGCTGAAACTGGAGACTCCTGGTTTAATTGCCAGAAGCTGAAATTACCAGAAGGATGTGGGTGAGTAACAAAATCCTTAAAATTCTTTGGTGTCGAGTTTATTAATGAACCTTAGAGGACAAAAGTTGGTGTTGCAGGTATGAATTCCAAATGCAGTATGGTTCGATCGGGTGGTCTGTTGGTGCTACCCTTGGATATGCCCAGGCAGTACCCGATAAGCGAGTGATTGCTTGCATTGGAGATGGAAGTTTCCAGGTATGAACAACGCGCAGTGTAAAAATGAAGTTTTTGTTTAAAAAAAAAACCCATCTTAGTTTTCTATGCTTTGTAGCTGAATCCAATCCAATCCCTTTGTTCTACTCGCTTCAACACATAACTGAAACCTTGAAGGAACTTTTAAAAAATTCAGAAATGATTTTGGTTGACAGGTGACTGCACAAGATGTGTCGACCATGATTCGTTGCGGGCAAAAGACCATCATTTTCCTGATAAACAATGGGGGATACACCATAGAGGTTGAAATCCATGACGGACCATACAATGTCATTAAGAACTGGAACTACACTGGACTAGTTGATGCTATCCACAATGGTGAAGGCAATTGCTGGACAATGAAGGTTAGATGATCTCAATACTGTTTACTGGAAATTTGGAACTGCAGAAATCAGTTGCTTGACAGTTTATTATGTGTGTTTTTTCCCATAGGTACGCTGTGAAGAGGAGCTTATTGAAGCAATTGCAATGGCAACTGGTGAGAAGAAGGATTGTCTCTGCTTCATTGAAGTGATTGTACACAAGGATGATACAAGCAAAGAGCTACTTGAGTGGGGATCCAGGGTGTCTTCTGCCAATAGCCGTCCTCCAAATCCACAGTAGAACTTCTATCTTGATCCAAGCTTAGTAGTACTTTCATGGAGTTTATGAGAATGTGAGGCAGATTTGGTTTAGTTTTCTATAGACTTGGCGACTTCGGCTTCTGGTGGTTGAGAATGATTTTTAAGTATTAGTAACATCTATCTTAATGCTCGGCAATGGTCTAATTTCTTTAGTTATGACATTTTTGTTTTGCTACTAATACTTGTACTTGCTCTGCTATGCACCTTGAGCGTGCATAGCCCTCGCATACATATTGTTTGCCTGTTGTGGTGTTGAGAATGAGTGTCTATACATTCAACTCCAATGCAATCATGATCTGTTTCAACTCATCGAAGGCCTCTCTCTATTGTTCTGATCCTGAGGGATGAGGCAGGTAGATTGGCATTGGTTTCGTAGTAAATGAGCTACGCTACGCTACCTGATTCCGAACCAAATGTTCTGTTTCGGATAGTCGAAAAGTCTCTCTGGTTCTATGTTCCAGAAGACATCTCTTGCTACCTTTGAACCAGAAAACCAGATCATATAATCCATTTCCATTTTAATAACTACCCCCTCCCTCCCATAATAATTTTAGTCCCTTTGCAAAATTGCCCTCCAATTTGAAAATGAGAGCTACTACGAGTATCACTTTAATTTAAAAGGGGAAGGACAAAAAAGTAAATTCATCAACTTTTGCTCTTTGACTAGTCAAGATGAACATATATTTTGGGACATTCAAAAATGGAAAGGTGGACTAAAATTGTGGGACGGTGGGAGTATATAACTTTCGTACTATTAGGACCCAAGCACCGCACACAAATGCGGAATCGTTTGATATATGCGGGGTTCTATTTCTATATGATGCATGTATGATCCACACACATTGAACGACCTGGGACACATCTATGTCCAAAGTGTTTTTCTAACAATCCTTATGTCTCTCACCAGCTAAATTTCAACTTGATCCTCTTGGATACTCGGTTTTCAAGGTGGGTTGCACTCAAGTTTTAGTATGTATTTGTATAATCTGGTATTAAGATTAGGCCCAGTTTGGCCTAAATAAGCAATTTGGCTTTTCATTTTGTCTTTATTCAAAATAGTTTGCATTTTTTTAGTTTCACGACAAATTTTTGTAGATTATTGATTTGTCTCGACAAAAAAAATCAGAAAACCCAAAATGTTTTACTTTTACCCAAATATATTTAGAAATCAATATCGAAGATAAACGCCCAAACTTTATCTTCGATATTTCCAAAAATATTTGGGGGGTTTATCTTTGATATTCTAAATATATTTGGATAAAAGTAAAAAAATGTACTTATCAAATCTTCTTATCGAGACGAACCAATAAACCACAAAAACTTGACGCAAAACTAATCAATACAATTTTTTTTTTGGAATAAAGACAACGAAAAGCCAAGTTGCTTATATAGGCCAAACAGAGCCAGCCATTTCATCGAGTATCGGATCTGATATAGCCTATGTACATGAGTATGACCATGTACGAGATAAGATGGGCTATGACTTTGCACTTCGAGCCGTCGAAAGAATCGGGTTAGTTTGAAATGCTCTCTATAAAATCGTTTCCGCATTCATACTTGCACTCTCGCTCACGCTCGCTATGTGAAATAGATTCTGCCCAATAATTGGTTTATCGCATAAATCATCGAGGTCACATGTCTGGAATCATTTTACTGTTTGATGTTGGACTGACCCAACCAAACAAGTGTTTTCAGGCCTCCCACCTGTTCTTTTCCTATGGAGAAGTGGGCATGTGCTTGCCCTATGAATTGGGTCAGAAGACTCATCAGAACAGAGTTCACGAGCCTACGCCTAATTTGTCAATGAGCCCTGCTACAGGTACTAACGGATATGCCGGGCAGATTTGTAATCTGAATAAAAATAAAAGATTGAATCGATCTACATGTGGATCAAAAAAAATCGACCTACACATATTGAATCGAGCTAATTTTTTATGGGTTCACTTGATTTTTTTTTAAATTATTGAACAATTCATCTTTACTAAACCTAGAGTGGGTTCCGCTTGTCCGTCAGTACCCCACAGATAGGGAACCCGCCGGTCCCCTTATCATTATGAATTTTGTCAATAGCTCATCCGGTTGGCTCGAAAATGTACGATTGAAAAGTTTGATTTTTAATTTTGATAGGTCGTAGGAGTAAATAAATTTGGGATCTAGACGGGAATCCCCCATCTCCATTCGGAGGGGGATGGAGGGTGGAGGTGATTCTCCGTTCGGAAGACAGAGCAAGGACAGAGGCAGATAAATCGGAGATCACAGACGGAGAAAAGTCAAATCTGTACCAATCCGCCAATTTGCCATTTCTAAACGTGTCATGCACTAAAACTGAGAAGAGTTGGAATTCAACCCACTAGAACCAGTAGACTTGCGTGGAATTATTACATGTGGTGGACCCAGTGGTTAGGAGCTTGTGGTCAATGGTGGCAGCAGTAGTAGTTACGGAAATCCTGGGTCCGGGTCGTTGAATCAATGGACTGTGTCCAGTCTTTCGTCCGTTCACATGGGATTCCGAATAAGCTCTTACGGTCTCGTTTGATAACAGTAATAGATAGATGAGATTCGTAAGAAGATGAAATTAAGATTGAAATTGATAATAAAAAATGATTGTTAATAAATATGTTTGTTTGGAATGAGATTAGATGATGTGATTATTAATATTATGTTTATTTCAGATAGGATTAAATGATGAGATTAAATTGATAGAAGAAATTGGTAATGAGAAGGGATTGGTAATGAGAAGGAGTTGAGATTGGATTACGAATACCAAGTCGGTATTAGCAATACCCTTTATGGGCCGGATTGTTCATCCTATGAGACTACCGATTTTAAAAACCAAATAAAAGTATTACTAATATCATCACCTTAGCAATTCAATCCTAATCTCCAATCCGTTTATCAAATGGGCCTACAATTCTTAGGGGACCCTAACTAACTAATTAATTACGCAATAATACATCTATGCATTAGACGTTGTGTGCATGTCTCTATAAAGTGGATGGATACAAAGAGTCCTACTATGCGGTACTGTGTACGGGATTGAGAGTTGCTATAGTGCGGCAGTTGCATTATACCGTGTAGTCCGGTGGATCCGATCGTCCATCTCAATATGGAGGGTTCGGATTTACTCTGAGCTCCTACAAATCCGAGTCGTCCATTACTAAGATAGATGGCTAGATTAGCCACCCCCAAATCCCTGTGTATGTCATTTGGTATATACCAAATGTACACATGATTGTGTGGAATTCACCTCGGTATCCCACCCAAATAATTGAAATCACACAATGTGTTGAAGCTATTGTTTTAAGTATCTTTATAAAAAAAAAAAGTTCAATTGAACTGATTTTTTTAATAGAGATCGTTCAAATAATATTTTAAATAAATTGATCGGTTCAGATTTGCGTGGGATCCTAAGTGAATCCCATACAGCGTGGATTCCACACAATGTGCATTTAGTGTACACCAAATGTATATCCATAGTTTTATGGAGTACTTTTTGATACATATAAGATTTGTGAGTGGACTGAACTGGTAACCAACTGGGGCTAGTTCAGTTTACCATACCTCTTGTATCTCATGAGGAGATTAGGAGTTCAAGTAGTGATATAAATGATCTCTTCTATCGATTGACAAAAAAAAGAAGAACTGGTGTCTCTCCTTCCATTTCAGGCTTGTTCATTTGGGGGACTTAAAGTCCCTATGCACGGTTTTTAATAAATTTTATTCATTTATCTCTTTCTACTCATTACATTTAAAAACCTCCCTTAAAATTTAAACTGAACACGGGACTCATTGAGTTTGTGACATTTGAAAAACATCACATTGATCTAACATTTGTAATTACACGAACAAACATTTTTTTTCGTATAAGTAATCATGAAAAAAACTCAATAAGAATTTACAATTTTCTACCGGTACAACAAGCTCGTCCAATCAGGCCAGATTATGTAATCTGAATGGAAATAAAAGATTATGATCTATTAAAAAAAAATGGAAATAAAAGATTGGATTGAGTATTTATACATATCGGATTGAGCTAATTTTTAATGGGCCCACTCAGATTTTTTTTAAAATTATTGAACAGTTTAGATCATCTGTGCTAGATTCTGGGTGGGCTCCAAGTACCCGTCAGTACCCCATTGGTAGGGAACCCATCGGTCCCCTTAGCGTTATGTATTTGTCAATATTGTATCCAGATGGCTCAAAAATGTACTAGTGAAAATTTTAATTTTGATAGGAGTAAATAAATTTCGGATCGAGACGGGAATTCCCGATCTCCATTTAGAGGAGGATGGAGGGTGGAGGTGATTCCCCATCTGAGACGGACGAGGACGGTGGCAGATAAAGTGCTTGAAGATCGAAGGCGGAGATGGTCAAATCTGTCCCGATCCATCCTTTTGCCATCCCTATGTGTCATGCACAAAAATTGGGAAAAGTCGGCTCCGTCCCCATTTCTTTCTAAGTCTTCTTTTTCAAAAAAAAAAAATTCAAATTCAAATATAACGAAAATGAAAAATGATTTTTTGATTTTTTTTGCATCATTTAAAAGATCTTAATGAGATTTATCAAATAAAATCTTTATCGCTAAAAAAATTATTTGCGTAAATACAAAATTTTTGAATTTAAAATTATATTCTTTTTTAAAAAATTCTTTTTCAAAGAGGGTGGAACACCCCAATCACTAGCACCAGTAGACTTGTGTGGAATTATTACAATGCTACATGTGGTGGACCCACTGGTTATGAGCTTGTGGTCAATGGCTACAGAAGTCCTGGGCTGGGGTCCTGGTCGTAGAGTCAATGGGACCGTGTCGGTCTCTCGTCCATTCACATGGACTCCACATGGGACTTCCAAGAAAATACACCGTTCCGTTCCATTTTAAATGTTACTCCCTCCGTCCCACTTTGTTCCGCCTGTTTCCTTTTTGGAACATCCCAAAAAATTATCTATATCTCACAATCTATAATGTTTTTTATGATTTCGAAAACTTTGTTTAATAAAATAAATTGAGATCTATCAAACAAGATCCATATTGAATATATAAAATATTATAGATTGTAAGATATAGACAATTTTTTAGGACGTCCAAAAAAGGAAACAGGCGGAACAAAGTGGGACGGAGGGAGTAATTTTTTATATTTGTATTAATTTTAATTTTTTATATTTTTTAATACTAAATTTAAAAAAATTGCAATAAATTTTTTTTTAATAATTCTTAATTAATTCTATTATAAAAAAATTTCAAACTCATGAAAAATATTATAAATTGAAACATATAAGCGATGAAAAATGACACTAATTTTAAAAAATTTCATCTTTTTTAGGACGGAGGGAATAAAAAATAAGCTCTATATTTGGAGTAACTTTTGGGACCCTAACTAATTAATTACGCTTTTCAAAAAAAACTAATTAATTACGCAATAATACATCTATGCATTAGGTGTGTGCGTGCATGTCTCTATAAAGTGGATACAAAGAGTCCTACTATGCTTATACCAAATGTATTCCTGATTATATGGAATTCATCTCGGTATTCCACCCAAATGATCGGAACTATTTAATTTATTTAAAATATTATTTTTAGTATCTCATAAAAAATTGGCTCAATCGTATATATTGCAATATCGGTAAGCGCTTGATCAATTTAGTGCCAACAAAAAAATTGAAGGAATAATCGATTAAGCTCTTACCGATATATGAATGAGCTGATTTTTTCATACAGATCCTTCAAATAATATTTTTTAAAAATTGAGCGGCTTTTATACTTTTATTGATAAAAATAAGATGCACGGGTAGTTTGAACGGGTGTCTCTCCTTCCATTTTAGGCTTATTAGTTTGAACCGTTTAGTCCTAACCTTTAGACTTTGTTTGTAACTTATGGAAATCGAGGAAAAATATGAGAAAAAATTTACTATTCACAAAACTTGAATTCGAGGCTTTGGTCATTTTACATTTTAACTTTGTTTTGTTTTTATTTTTTAATTATTATTTTATTTTTCTCTTCAATCATTATCCTATTTCTCTAATTATTACTTTCATTTATCTCTTTATTTCTCCTTACTCATTACCCCTTTCTTCAATAAATTTCCTATTTCTCTCTCCACTCACTACCAAAACTAAAAATACTAAAATTATTTTCTATCCTCTTTCTCTCCAATCAAAACAATTCAAGAGAATTTTTTTAATTTTCTTTTCTTTTCTCCCATTTTACCTAAGTTCCAAGCAAAGCCTTAACTTTACGAGAGACTCGTTGAGCTTATGACATTTGAAAAACATCACATTGATCTAACATTAGTAATAATTACATGAATGAAAACCATTTTTTCGTAACCGTAATCAAGAAAAGAACTCAATAATAATATTATTCCCTCCGTCTGGATTTAATAGTTTTTTTTTTTGGAGTTCGTGACATTTTTCAATAGATTATATCTTCCAATTTATAATGTTTTACGTGATTTCGAAAACATTCTATTATAAAATTAATCGAGATCTATCAAATAAGATATATGTTCGATATGAAATTCATTACATACTTAAAAATATAATCTATTTTTTAGTCGGTTAGAATAGAATTAGGAACAATTAAATCCGGACGGAGGATGTAGTATACAACTTCTCTACCGGTACTCCAAGCTCGTCCAATCAGGAAAAAATAATGGTCAGATTTAATGAAACTGCATGCGCAATCACGAGACCTTCGATAACATTAACCTATTGCCTCCGTCGACTTCACGAGACCTTCTCTCTCTCTCTCTCTCTCTCTCTCACAAGGGTACATGAGTTCTACCCTCCACAGTATCCTTGGATAAAGGAAATTTCTGTTGACCTTGACAGAGAGAGGGAGAGAGACAGAGAGAGAAGGGGGTATCAAGTTTTGCTTAGGTAACAAACACGCAATGTTAGCAGAATCCAAGGCACCATTCCCGCGGTACTTGTTAGTCCGTTCCGTTATCAACGACTTTATATATATTCACGTAGTAAACGGTGAACCCCCTGCCCGTGAAGTCATTCATACACACACCCCAACTACCAAAATCTCCCCCACACCTCTCTGTTACTCCAGAAAACAGAGCTCAGACCCAACCCAGATGACCAAACTCCTTGACACCATTTTCGCCTACCACGGCGACGCTTTCCTCGCCGGCGTCGTATGCCTCCTCCTCGTGATCCTCTTCGTCCTCCTCCTCCACATGTACGCCAAATGGTTCCTAGCCCACGCCCGTCGCCGGAGGAGAAGATCCGTGTCCGTATCCCACGTCCTGGGCCCGACCCGGTTCCCCAGCATAAATTCCTTGACGTTCGACATTACTGCTTCTCCCACCAAAGGCCTCGAGGCTTCTGCTATCGCTTCGATTCCTCTGTTCGTCTACGATTCTGTTGTCGACCACAATAACGGATTAGAATGCGTGGTTTGTTTGAGTTTATTTCAGGATCAGGAAGTGGGACGGAGATTACCTGACTGCGGGCACGGGTTTCACGTCGAGTGCATCGATATGTGGTTGAGTTCGCACTCGAATTGTCCGATTTGTCGGGCGGGGGTCAGGGTTGGGGGAGAGGGTAAGGTTGCTGGCATCGATTCCACGCCGAACGGTGTGGCGACCGAGGACTCGGCATCGGAAGTTGTGGTTGAGGTTGTGAATCCTTTCGACAGTGGTAGTAATGGAGTGGAAGTGTTGAGTGATTCGTCGGCTCGTTTATCGTCGTCTTCTTTGTCGACCCAAGTTGCGGCAACGGCTCGTTTGTCGACGTCTACTCGTTTATCGTCGTCTTCTTTGTCGTCCCAAGTTGCGGCAATGGGTGGATCGTTGAAGAAAATGGTGAGCAGGAATATATGAGGACGGAAAATTCACCCATCATCGTCCGATTTTCAGGAACCAGAGGATTGACGGAATCGCCTTGGCCACTAACGGTTTGTCTGTCTGATCCTTAACTTCAAGCCCCTGGAAATTAGTCGAGGTATGCGCAATCTCGTCCGGACATTCGGCTATGTAAATGGAGAGGGAATCAAGTTATGTTGATGAAGCTTAGCTTAGCTTAGCTATATATGTTTGATACAGATGTAAATATTTAAGAGATTTGTTTGAATTATTGATGATGCCTAATCTTTTGCCATGGTCTTCGTCATTTATAGTGTTGGTTGATGTTAAAAAAAAGAAGCAGAGTAAGTAAGATTAGATCATTGGATGGGTAATTAATTCCTTGGCCAAAATTACTACTTTTGTTTTTGTTTGTCAAGATTAGAAAGAAATAAAACAGTAAGTATCAACTACTGTATATTTTTTTCTTTTGTAGAAGTCCGTTACTGAAAAATGACAACTCATGCTCCGACCTCTTCTGAATGGGTAGAATATCCTCACGGTCATGGTTGGTTGAGATCAGCAATCACCTGAAATAAGACTCCATTGAACCCACGTACATGAATTTTAAAACAAGTATCTGCGTCACCCTTGATTTTTCAGTGCCAGGCGGGTATATCCGAAGTGCCAAGCGGGTATATCCTACGTAGTATTCGCTCGGCGCACCTGAGCCATCCGATACACTTTTGGATGACTCGGATTGAAACTCTCTCTTTCCTCCCACCCAACACTTTCTCTCTCATTTTTCTATTTTCAAATCTAAGCCGTTCAAACAGACAATAGATGGCTCGGATGCGCGAATGAGCACCATGTGATACCTGCTCGCCACTGAAAAATTTTCCCTGCGTCGCTAGGTATCTTCTTCGCAACTGATATTGTCATCATGATTTCCAGAGCCAGTTGAGCGCCATTTCATGAAGATTTATTGAAGATACACACTCTTCGCCTCTCAAAACAAACAAAAAAGATATCTTGAGTCCACTCCGACTAATTTGATCGGTTGTGGATTAAGGATCCCAACCCTAAGAATTTATTTTTTCACGCAACATTGGAGCTTTTAAATCAACTTTTACGAAAACATAGAGAGGGAAAAAAACGAAAAAAAAAAAAACCCCGCCTTTTTTTATGGGCTTTTCTAGAATATGACCTCAGTTATGAGTGAAAAGTGAAACAAATATTTCCGATGGAGAAGTTTTTGGATGCCGGGCGGGTACTACACACGTGGTACCCGTTCAAATGTCTTTTGGACGGTTTGAAGTTTAGATAGAGAAAAAAAGGAGAGAGTGGTGGGGTGAGGGGAGAGAGAGAGAATAAATATAGGCCGTTCAAAATACGTTTAGACGGTTGGGATCGCCGACGGGTATTGTCACGTGATATCCGCTCGGTATGCAAAAAAATTTCTTTACGATGAGAAGTTTTTGAATGCTGGGCGGGCACCACGCGATTCACAGGGATAACCCGGTATCAGAATCGGACCTTGCTGGCACCAGTTTGACATGCTTGCCGATTTTGGGCTTTTGAGCTGGGTCCACATAACTTTTACGTGGGCTTAAGCCGAAGCATGAATAGTAAAAAAGTAGTCCCGGCGGGGCTCGAACCCGCGACCTTCGGCTCATAAGACCAACGCTCTAACCAACTGAGCTACGGGACTTGCTTTTTCTCCATATCGCACACATCAAACATATTAACCTTTATTCTGTAGTTCAACAAATGGACAAAGTTCCAATTCATTTCTCAAGATCTGTGGCTCCGGTCCGCGCCAACGATGAGCTACCGATGTCGATCATCTCCGACCTAGTTTGCAATGAGGCTGTCGGTTTAATGGGGAAATTGCTAATCTTGTGGGAAGCTTACTCATACGACTGCACTTACTCAGGTACTCCTAATTCAGTAACTTAGAGTATATGAGCAATGATACGAGCACAAATTTAAAACACAATTCCAGACACAACTACATCCAGAGGGGTTTAATACACGTGGGTTCACGTACATCCAACAGTTTTAAACATAGTTGTGTCCGGCAATGTTCTAAGTTAGGCGCTAGTGGGGCGGTCGATCATCTTCAAGCAATTAATTGGATTAATCGCGAATTAATCGGTGCATATTAATTAATAATCGAGGATTAATTGTTAGTCGAACTTAATTGGATGGGCCCCGGTAGCGATTAATCGCCGATTAATTCCTTGTTTTAGAACAATGGTGTCCGGAGTTGTCTCCGAAGCTATGTTCCTCGAATTCTCCTCAATGTATTGATCTGTATTTATGGATTAGAATGCATGTGCAAATGTATGAGTAATACTATTGAGGTGTGCTACCAGTTAGTAGTAATTTTTCCTCCACGGGAAAAGACCCTTTGTTATTGATGTATCCGTTTGTATGCATTCATCCTATTTTTCTTTCCTTGTGTTTGCTATGGATAGATAGATCGATAGATCAGGTGAAAGTTTAGATGTTTGGATGTCTAATGAATATTTTACAAGATGGTAGTTTGATTAGAATTGGTAATGGGTATGGATTTGGATGAAGGAGGAACGTCAGATAGCTGTACAAATTCAAAAGTGATGTTGAATGCACTGCAAGTGGGATGTCTGCTTGGTGATAAGAATATTAATGAACTTGCTATGAGAAAGTTAGACTGCATTGTAGTTGAGCTATAACAGATTCACTGTGATTTTGATCTTAATGGTGCCTGCATGTCATTTTTGCGATTCCCCTTGTAATTTATACATACTCGAATCATTCTGGAATCTTTAACTGCGATGGTTGTGTAGCTTACTCATGGTAGGATGGATGAAAACCTAGATGCGTAATGAGGAGTTTACTCATCTACCCTTTGGAAAATAATTAAGTGACGAAGTAACCAAAACAGATGAATGCTGTAATGAGGAGTCCACTTAAGTTGCTCGTGGTATGCAATCGGTGGAATGCTACTGTTCTTTGTGTTAAAGCTTTCTTGGAGTGGTTTGCTTTATTGTTTTGTATAACCGCCTTAATTGAATTGCTGAACCCAAGTAATGACTATGAGGTGCCACCGTGTACTGCTGTGTACTCCACAACTTTTTTTTTACTTGCTGAATTGTCTTTCTTTGTTTTGGGGCAGATGTGTGGTAAACAATGGACGAAAGCAAAATGCAGTTGGAAATAGAGATCATTCACCTCTGAGCTGCAGAGCTCTTTGTTGTTAGTCTCTCTCTCTCTCTCTCTCTCTCTCTCTCTCTCTCTCTCTCTCTCTCTCTCTCTCTCTCTCTCTCTCTCTCTCTCTCTCTCTCTCTCTCACACACACACACACACACACATACACACGAAATGGGTCACTGCTATAAATGTTGGATAACAAGAGGTCTTTTCATCGTATTTGGATCTCTCTCTTAATCAAAGTAAACTTGTTACTGCTAGATAATGTTGGATAACAAGAGGTCTTTCATCCTATTTGGAATAGTTTAGCCTTCTGAATCCCGGATGGGGGCACTGAATTTGTTTGCCTAAGAAAAGCTCATATAAGCTGTATTTACTATTTATGAGCAGCCATGGTTGTTGCCTCCATCAAGGTTGACATGGCTGCGACGTGATTAGTTTCTGGAAGTTCATTGCTTTAGAAAATATTGGTGCATTTAGAAGCTCAATGGACGTATTCAACATCCATTTGGAATTGATAGAAATTACTGGAGAGTTTGCTATTGACCTTGGCGAATTAGTGGTGCATTTTTTCATGATTGCTAGGAGAACCAAGAGGTATATATATGCATTCTTGCAGCCAGAACGATCACTGAAAAAAGTCGTTAACCACATTACGCTCTACCAGCTAGCAACTTCTACTGGAATTTTTTAGAAAAAAAAGGCTTTTATCCATGTGTGGTCACACAGCATATCTTTCTGACTAATTCCTCCAAGATGAATGCCTGTTGTAAACCCTTTTTAATGTGTAGATCTGTATCTTTCTATCCAAACAGTAACCTTCACAAATGACCTTTTGCTTAAGTTGGCCAACGAGACTCTGGACACCAGAGGCTCATCAAGCGCCAAATAAAACCAGCACTTGATTGGTTCTACAAAATTGGCCAGGTGATTCCATCGCCAGGAAGAAAAACAATATAGTAAAACCATAGTGTGATTGGTAGATGAAACTGCAAACTTAGTATCAGATTATGGCTGAAGTGTATTATCAAGAAAGATTAGCCTAAACCTCAGACCTAAAACTCGAAGAAAAATCAAGTTTTGGAAGCCCTCTGTAAAACAGAGACGTGATAGGGTTAGTTACTTAGTAAAGTGTATGTTTTGACATGTTTCCACACAAATAAATAATGACAGTTATGGCTAGTATAGTAGTACTTGATAGTTAATCGCCTTTACGGTTATGCATGAAAGTGATTTACTGCAAGTATCTAAGATCGGTCGAGGACGAAACACATCTGGAAACAAAATGTACTTAAGAAGTCATGGATAAGCCGGTAGCGCTTAATTCTCAATTACACACTTTGTTTTGCATGGAAAAAATATTTTAGCAATTAATTGTATTCATTAAGTCGATTCATAAGACAAATTTAGCACATTTATATGGTTAATTGCTATCAGCCAGTAATCAATATTGCTATCAGCCAGTAATCAATTGATTAAGCTCATGATTTTGCATTGTACCACAGTAATTGTCTTCATTAACCAAATTCCTAAGATCAACTTTGCACATCGTAGGACTAGAGAACTACCAATAGTAATACGTTATCCATCTATGGTATCAATGTCAATGTCCCAGCTAATTTGATATGCATGGTTACAAAGACCCTAAAAGCTGGTTATAGGCAGTGCTTCTGTCAACTGCAAAAAGATGTTGATAATTCGGCTTCTTAACGACACTACATTTAAATCAGTGTCCTGGACCAGTAATAAAGTGGAACCTACTGTGACGCGGCGCCAAATCTATCGAAATTAAAATAACAACTTAGTAAACCGTTGGATCATCTTTAATTGACGTACTACGACAAAATTGACCATTAAATAACCAGATCTCTCCAAGAAAATACATCGGTCAATTTCCAATAATAGTAGATTGACATGCATAGTTTTGGTAAGTACTATGAGTGCATTAGGTTGTGAAAAACATAGAAATTGTAAGAAACGATTTTCCTTTGGCATAAATTGATTGGCTTTTACTATCATTATTGAGCTTCCAATTCTGTTTGGATTTTGTTTTGGATTGCGCCTCGATACGATGCATGCTCTTAAATTCGCTTTGTGAGTTCAGATGAGGTGTTCTATAAATTCGCCTTAGTGTTTGTGTCACCCCTTTGCTATCAGTTCCACATTCAAGGTTTCCGCTTTCTCCCTTTTTTCATTTTTTGTAGTCTCAAAAAATGGAGAAGAGCAAGAAGTATGTTTCTTCCTCCACCAACCGGCCGCCAATTAGCCCTAAACCTTTCACTCTGATTCCTTTGTCCACTGCCCTTCCAATGGCCACTAGTTCATCTGAAGGGTGGCAAAAATCCTACTTCATGACCAAGCCTCATCAAGAGCCATCACTGGAAGTTACAAACAAAAACCTACCTTTAGTACTTTCTAGGAATCCAATCACTGCAGTTGAACCATCATCTACTAATATTGGTGGTATTACCGTCAAGACCGAGCAAGGGATTGACTACGAGCTGGGGGGGCGTAACCTAGATCTCAACATGGACATTAGAAAGCTCAGAAGGTTATCTATCTTGTTGTTTCCATGATTTTTTTTCCTCGAATATACCTCCTTGTTTTCCCCTCCGAGCTTGTCTATTATGGCTAGTTTGTTTTGTGGGATTATGGCGCGAGGTTTCGACTAACAAAAACATGGGTCCATCATGTCAGAGTTTGTCTCTCTGGCATTTAGTTGGTCGGTTTGTCTTAACTGCTAATTCTATACATTTGGTGAAATCCGGTGTTTAGTTGGTCCGATTGTCTTGATTACTAACACCATGTGGGTGATGATTTTTTACTCTTCCATCTTCTCCAACTACACTTTGTGTTATTTGCTGGATACAAAAGATGTCCTTAGCAAAAAGAAAGACCAATGCATTCCTACATATCCTGAAATTCGGGCAGAGTTTAGATAAAGATGAACCTACACTCGTGAGAGATAGATATTTATGCATGGAATTTTCTTTGTAGGCTTCTATCGAATCGAATTTCTGCCAAGAGATCCAGATTGAGAAAGGATCAACATACCAATAATCTGGAAAAGAAGTTGAAAGATCTAGAGGTAACAATACTCTAAATAAAAGTTTGTTTTGTTTCGGCTTTAAATTTCGAGTCCCACTATGTGTACCGACGGTTTCCGTAGGGAAACCGTACCGACTGCCACGCGCGGCCGTCTCCGGCCACCGGACAGCCGATCCGAACCGTCCAAAAAATTTTTTTAAAAAAAACAAGGGGGTCAATGCGGGAATCAACAGCATCCGAGGTGTGTAAGGTACTTGATCCGAGTATCCTTTTTTCGTGTATATATGTATATTCACGGATATACATATATACACGAAAAAAGGATGCTCGGATCAAGCACCTTACACACCGATGCTGTTGATTCCCGCGTTGACCCCCTCGTTTTTTTAAAAAAAAAATTTTGGACGGTTCGGATCGGCCGTCCGGCGGCCGGAGATGGCCGCGCGTGGCCGTCGGTACGGTTTCCCTACGGAAACCATCGGTGCAGACAGGATTTCCGTTAAATTTCTCACACTTGCTATGGATCATTCTCTTTTTAGTGTTTACCATCTGTACTACATTTGTGTAGACCGAAGTTGGGGTGCTTCATCCTATTGTAGAAAGTGAGATAGATACAAATAAACAGCTGCGAATGGAGAACCGAATTTTGAAAGAAAAGATACGTGTTCAAGAAGTTAGAGCCAAACTGTCACTCGGTAACACCTCTCTCCCTCCCTCTCTCTCTCTCTCATTCATGCATGCAATTAAGTACTCTATGATTTAGTGAGAATTTTGTGCAGCTCAAATTACAGAGAATCAAGCGGAAGTAAAGAGGTACAACGAACTCCATGCTGCTCAACTAAGAAAATGGAGCTCCGTGAAAATGGAGGCTCTGGAGTTAGACCCTGCTCTGAACTTTGAGTCCCTCACCATCGATCCTCCGAAGAGTTTGATGGATTGATCTATTTTCTGCTGTTTAATTTCGAGGTTTTGGATGTGTGTGTTTGTTTGTCACTCTCTTTGTGATTGGATTATCATGTGAAATTGTCTTCTTTTTTTCTTCTTATATATATATATATATATAGGAATTTTCAAGTGAGGGATCCCTCAATTTGTTAAAATGAGGGACTTTCATTTTCTGAATATATATATACACATACATATATGAACATAGCGCACGTTTCCTTTATTTTGCCATTGAATTCGAGTTTTACAACTTTTTTAAGGGCCTTAGACGATTTCTAACGATACGGTTAATCGTTTAGACAACGGAAGAAAATAAAGTTCCTGCCATCGTAGGGAGTAAGAGAAGAAATGGAATGTCCATGAAGCTCAAAAATTGGAGATTAGGAAAATTTTCATTTAATAATGTTGATAGAAGGGAGGAGTGTGTGGGACGGCCGCAATCTTTTTGAGCAAGTTTGTACAATTACATGAGAAATGCGTAGTTATAGCTGCAGCGTATATACGCCGGAGGTGTAAACATTTGTTTCCTTTAAATCAATTATATTGCCCCATATAGTCATTTTGTGGTCCCAATTAAACGAACATAGTGACGTGACATAATGTAATTGATTTGGAAAAAAATAAATGTTTATACCGACAGTGTAAATAATTTAATTTCTTGAAGTTAACTCTTAAAATCTTGAACTCTCTGTGATAAAATCCCGATCTTATACAAAAGCCCATAATAGGCTCAAAAATAAGCCCATAATAGGCTCAAAAATATGCGAGCCACTTAATGATGGGCCTAAAGACCATGGGTTTATAGTAAGGGAAAATGACGGCAATGATATATTTTGATAATTAATACCCGCCAAGAACATGCTGAGAACATTTGTTAATGCTGAAAATGTCATTGACGAATATTAATTATCAAAACACGTTCTGAGCGATCATTTTCCCTTATATTAATAGTCGGACGTTAAGGTCCAACGTCGGCCTTAATTGTAGGATTTGTTAAAAACCATTGGCATCCAAGTGACAAGAGAAATAGGTGATCGAGTTACTAAAGGCTACTTCTTCTTCGTTTTTTATAACCCAAGTGTCCTAGCTAGCGTATGCACACTTCGACTAATTCTAGGAGACCAATCCCACGGCCGTCTTGCAAGAGTCTCAAGTGAAGCCAGAACAAAATTCTATATGGACTGGTCTCAAAGGAGTTAGTACCATCTGAAAGGTTTCAAACCTGAGACCTGAGAAGAGAGCAAACCCCTAAATTTCAAGTTTTGACCACTTGGCCAACCTCTTGGGTTATTACAGAAGACTACTTGTCTCACAGGAATTGTTGAGTAAATTAATTGATTAATGATTATTAATGATTAAAAAAATCACATTAGTCACGATACTTTACGTTAATGGTTTACTAACTTAGGAGATATATATTAGTAGTATTATGTAGACTTGTGCAATTCTACCTTGTTCCAAGGATATTACCAAAATAATTAAGTACTCCTACTAAATAAACAAGACAATTACTTGTTCAAGTTGCTAATCATAGGAAGGAATGTAGGAGCATTTCGCGTTGAACTGGTCTTCAAAATACCGATCCAGTCTGAAAACGTCCTCTAAATTATTATTCCGTGACTTATTATTTATTATATATACTATTCATCGTGATATCTGCCCAACATCAACATTAATTTCATAGACTTTTTTCCCTTCTTTTATTATGAGATGATGCATTTTGTCCCCCCCTCTCTCTCTCCAAGCTAAATTCCAATTTAGATTTCTTCTTGATTAGAAATTCCTCTTGTCTTTTGGGTCAATAAGGTGTTCAGAACTCTTATTGCGGTCACAGATTCCATTTTCACGGATATTAAACATTTCAAACATTGTGGTTATTGGGGGTTATGTTCAGCTATTATCTTCAGGACTCCGGAAGTCGTCGAAGTGCGCACTAGCTGACTTAGACATTCGGTTGTTAAAAAAAGAAGAAGAAGGTGTTCATAACTTCACCTAATTACTAACTTTTAAGCGTAGGTGTGCTTGTTCTCTAAGAGGTCGATCGCAAGATGTACGAATTTCACGGAAGCGAAGCATTCAAAAGCTTAGAGCCGTTGAAGGGTTAGCTCGGTCGTTAACTTCGAAACTCGAGATTAATTGAGATGTGCACAAACTGACCTAAACATCGGGTAATTTCGTATTCTACGTAATTATCCAACAGCCTTAGACTATAGACTAAAGGCGTCAGTCAATGGGTAGTAGGAAAAAGGTAGCTGTCATTGATCATGTGTGGAGAAGAAATGTTGGCCTTCGTTCGGAGAGATTATTCCATGCCCCGGGGCATAGCCATGTGGTGCCCTGGGGTTTTCTGCACCACACATTTCAGTGTGGGCCATTGAAATGTGTGGTGCAGAAAGCCCTGGGAGCACCACGTGGCTATGCCCTTGGGGCATAGTATAATTATTTCTTCGTTCGTCAGTCTTTAGAGAAACTCTGGAAAAATTTTCTTTTAGAATCTACTAACTCCCATTCCAGAACGAGTTTTAAATACTTATTTTTTAAAAAGATAATTTTAAACTAAAATATAATGGGTTTAATGAAATTTAAAAATATGCAATATGGATATTGTTTGAAAGATCTCGATGAGATCTTTTATACGGTGCAAAAAAAAAATCAAAAGATTATTTTTAGTTTAAAAATATAAATTAAGTACTTATTTTTTAAGAAGGAACAGACTCTATATATATAAAAGACGACTCATCTGGAAATAAGACAAGACTGGAAATAATTTGTTCATTTTTCACCAGTAAAGATATTGGTACCGACCACCACCATCCCGAAATTGTACTAATGCCTTCGCCGGGTCCACTCCGGCCATCAGACAGCCAATCCGAGCCGTTCAAAAATTCTATAAAAAAAAACCGAGGGGGCCTATGCGGGAATCAATGGCATTCGATGCGTGTAGGGTACTCGATCCAAGCACTTCATTTTTGCAGGCCCCTCGTTTTTTTTTTTTAATTTTTGGACAGCTCGGATCGACTATTCGATGGCCGGAATAGACCCGGCGAAACCGTCGGTACAATTTCGGGATGATGGTGGCCATGTCGGTACGTACAGCACTACCAT
The DNA here is from genome assembly GCA_019656835.1 of Rhododendron ovatum. NCBI lineage: Eukaryota > Viridiplantae > Streptophyta > Magnoliopsida > Ericales > Ericaceae > Rhododendron > Rhododendron ovatum. The sequence goes on along the minus strand of CM033792.1, from coordinate 6,265,627 downwards.
TTTTTACCGTTCCAATTCACACAGTGCCATGACAAAGGACCTAGGCATCTGTGTTTGACCCTCTCTCTCTCTCTCTCTCTTACGCACAAGTTTTACTATAAGCACATAAGAATCTTGTTAGGGAACGGTCGAACGGAGACACCTCCACACAGCCTTATTTGTGCAGGCATTGTGGTAACTATAGGCTAAGAATTTAAGGTGTTTGCTTCGTGTTAAAATTTGAGGTTCGATATTCTTCTTGTTAATAACTATTGAGATCATCTCATTTTACACATAAGCGTGTGAAACGGCCATAGAAGGAATTGTAGAAATTAGTTTGAAGTGTGCGTAAGTTGGGTCGAGTTACATTAACTCCCCAAAAAAACCTATAGGCTAGGGAAATATATCAAATGTTACTTCTTCTTTTTTCCCTATTGCCCCAAACCGACATAGGCTAGGGAAACAATTGAAATGTAACAGTAGGTAAAAAAAATCATGCCCAAACAAATCAGCAAAATAACCATACAGGAAAAAAAAGAAAAAAAGATTTGTGACAGATCTTCTAAAACAAGTACCAACAAGATCTCACCAGAATTTGGCTAAATTTATACGTCGTCATGAGATCTCTAGAGTACTTGTTCACTCCCTCGCAATATCATGCATCTTCTACCACATCACAAAACCTAAAAAAGAAATAAAAATATGGCAATTGCGGGCCACTGGCCAGTTTAATTACGAGACACCAAACTCCAGATAGAGCACGCGGAATTAACCTAAAAATTAAGGGCAACATGTACACACTCTTACCTCCAATATTTCTGAAGAGATGATTTTTTTGACTTGTTATGTTGTTGTCGGGGACTAAATGGGTTCTGTTGTTGTTGTTCTCTCTTCGTCAGAGATGCTAATGACAAGTCTTACTTACGTACGTTGGACCGATAGCCGAACTCTTTCAATTAACCGGCTAGCTTTCTGATGGAAAATTCAAACCCGTACGTGGAACCCATTTTCTTTCTTAGCACAAGAAAACAAAGAGAGAGATAGGTTACTATCCACTTCCTCATCCCAATGCATTTCCTTCACCTCCTTTTGTTTTGATTTCATGCTTAGTGACAGATTGAGATCAAGCTCGTCAGTCATCATGTCTTGGGCTTTTCTCTTCATTGATCTGTTGGGATTTTGGCCTCCATTGGTGCTCCAACTGGTGTCCAGAACAACGGAGTCGTTAATCAAATCTGTACTACTCTCTCCTTCGTTTCCATGCCAGTAGTACTGCTTCAAATCTTTGGAGAACTCGTGATGGGTTTTCTTCTTGCCATTGTTTTCCATTGTGAACGTGGAACCATTGTCCGCGTAGAGGTCATGAAGCCTCTCATTTGTTACGCAAGACCTTGACGTCCAGTTTCCATGGCCACTCCAAGAAACTTCCCTACATCTGCAAAAATAATTAAATCGATCGATGTCAAGGTCATGAATCTCGTCGATACTTATAATGAATCTCGTCTGCAATATTTGGAGTCGATATATTTTGCCAAGAGTTATTAGTCGATTCATGTTGATGTAACAAAATATAATACATCGATTTATTTATTTATTTATTTTTTATCACACCTGAAATCAGGCCTAAATTCTGGATCAAGCACCCGGGGTTGCCAAAGATTGTGGGCTAGGCCATCTGCTCTTGTAGTAAGATACCCTCCCCTACCATTTATAACTGTCAAGTAATGAAAAACAATAATCTCAGTACATATGTAGAAATTAATTACGATGGAAAACAAAATACTTATGAAACATCAAGTTCTTATAAGACATGATACCTTGGCCCTGATTATCAATCTTTTTGCTCCGGTACATCTGTGACACGATAACCCGAGAATATATACAACATCAAGGACACTCGCGGATACGATTTATGCTAAATCTAAAACCCATATTTTCTACTATTTTATTTTTTTTCCCTATTGAATTAACCAAATCTTTAATTACCTGCAAGTGGCTCTTGACGTGAGCAATATTTAGGCCCTTGACATTCATCAGTTGTAGAACTGATTTGGGTGTTGCTCCTATCACACAAACAAGTAGATCATAATTCATCAAGAATTCAAATATGCATTAATTACTTAGATAGGATTATGATAAACAAATTAAACTGAAGATTTTTCAGGCCTTACTTTGTTGACCACCGAGTCGGTCTATAGCTTGAAGAAAGCATAGATGGAGATCCGGAGTCCACCTTAGCCGCGGAACCTTAGATCGCATATACGGCCTCACCCCACCGGAACTTATGGCCTTCTTCCGATCATCATCACCCTCCTGATCATCAGATATGGTGTTGCTCGAGCTCTCACTAGCTTTCGGCTTATTTTCGTCACAACCCTCCTCCTCCTCCCTCTCGTCGTGATCCTGATCCTCTTCCGGCCTCTCCGAAGGATTCAACTTTGGTACATCGATTTCCTTCATGTTTTTCACTTTCAAACTTGAAGCTTGTTTTGCCGATCACATATGATCATGAAGTTTTTATTTGACGGTTTTGATGCGTGGAGAGAAAATTTGAAGTGAAAGGAGCAAAAGGTCTATGGAGTGATGAAAAATGGCAAACCTAACTACTGCTCTCAAAGTCCTAACATTGAGATAGACTTGTCTGCACGCATCCCCATTGCATCATCTTTGCTACTTATTTATTAAGCAATTAATACTGTATAACCCTGTGGACTATGGAAATGTTTTGAAAAGTAAAAAACTAGACTCGTTATGTGCATGAGGTGGTGAAACTTCTAGATCAAACTATATACATCATCAAGAGGAAAAACGAACACGAGATAATAAAACCACGAGGGGGGAATGAACTTATGCACTATAAAGCGCGCGGGCTAATTAACACATTGCTTTCATATATTCGGTAGTAGTCTTGAGGCACGAAATAAATTTACTCTACTTTATTTTTTGAACCCTATTCTCGGTACCTTTTTGGGTATATATCTAACCGTGTCGTTCAGTCTCTTTTTTTATTGGTCCAGGGTGACACGGCCGACATACGTTAGATTGTTCAGTCTATAACGTCTTCAAAGTACTCGACCTACTGGTAAATATTTGTTTTCAATCCTTTTCTTGAGGAAATTACAGTAAGTGGTAATGCATAGTGATGCTTTCTGTCGGAATATTAATTCAGTGATTTGTTTTTGCTTGGTACCATGAACACCACCTATAAAAACAAAAGTTGCATTTTTGTACATTTCTCTGAGATTCCTCTATTTTCAATACATGAGATATCCCTAACAATATGCTGCTCCTGCTGTCTTGGGTCATTCCCAATACATGATTTGAGGGATTCCACCCACCCTCTTCTAGGGAATATAATAATCTATGTTTATCAAGGGTACTCTTGTATGTCATTAATTTCTTCTGTACTGTTTCTCTTCTTTTTTTCTTTTTTTTTTTTGGGTTTGGAAATTGGAATGCAAATGACAAAATAACATTATCAATATTCTATGGTGTAAGTTGTTTGGCATGTGAAGCCTGATTCGATTTGAGCTGCTCTTTGCTAGTTCAGGGTTCGGTAATTATGTAAACCCTATGTTCCAATAATTGCCATATGCAATAACCAATGTAAATACATAGTGAAAGCTGGTGTGACTAGTAGACAGAGTAAATCTAAGTAAAGAAAAACATGATTCATATAGCAGATTCCGATTGAATGGGACATAATGTATGGTTTGGCATACTAATGCGCATCTCGATCAATGCGTAAAATTTTGACAGAGAACTTTATCATTTCTTGTGGTACACTATATATATTCTTTTAATTCTTGAAAAGGTAGCCTTGTTGTAAGCATGTGGGAATATTTAATTTCTGATGATTTTGTTTGATTCGTCCTCTTGAGATTTGAGAAGGGGCTTGGAAAAACATTGGCATCGAAAAAGGTCAACTCCCCTCTATTTCTAAAATGTCATTACAGTCCACAGAAACAAAATAAACAAATTGCATGAGAATACGTAACCCTCCCTACAAATGCGGATCACAACCATCATTCCAGAATTGAGCATGTTTGTCTTTTTTGCCTTCGAATAGTCACTCCTCCCAACCACCACATGTATGACTTATGATGGTTTTTTTTTTTTTTTTTTAATACAGCCCGAACCAGCTTGCGCACATGTCAGAATAATTTTTGCAGCCCCTTGTACAGAATTTTCACATCTTTATGCCTGTCAATGAGATGGCCTCAAGAATTATTGGTTAGAAAACTTAAAACTGAACTTTTAGAAGAGCAAACCCTAAGTCCCAATGATAATCACTGGGCCAACCCCCATGGGGTTACCAATGGGCTCCTGTCCCAGTTGCTAACTCTTGTCTTCTTCATGTGGAATGCCAGTGTTTGAGCCCCGTCCTGGGCGTTTTGAAATTCAGGGCTATAGATAGTCTTTGAAACAAAAATGATACTCATACAACAATCCAAATATAACAACTTACATAATCTCTCATATACATATGGACTCTACACACACTAATATGTGTGGGCCCCACATATATGTGAGAGGTTGTGTAAGTTGTTGTGTTTGGATTGTTGTATGAGTAGCTTTGTCCGCCTTTGAAATCCTATGTGGACTAACGTACTAACATTAGCTGATGTATACAATATTGACAATAAAAAAAAACCTACATGGTGGGGTCAGGGGTGTTCCAGTTTGTGGAAAAAGTATTTTTTTTGAAAAAGAAGGTAATTTTAAGCTAAAAAATTATGTATTTATGCAAATAATTTTTTTACCAATGTAGATCTTATTTGATAGATTTCATTGAGATTTTTTATATGGTAAAAAAAAATTATTTTTCATTTTTATTATATTTGAAAATTGAAAAAAAAAAACTTTTAAAAAAGGAACCCAAACCAGAAAGGTCCAATATTGACTAATCTACTGAAACCCGCTGAATATGTGCAAGATATTCAGTACTCCACAAGTCCCTCCTAGCAAGTCTTTTTTTTTTTTCCTCACATTTTTCTTTGTGACGTTCTTCTTCTTCTTCTACAGTTGTACCTCTACATTGGAATTAATGATGTAAGGCTAAAAGCCCTTCATCTATCATATAGCCATTCACATTCCGCGTGTTAATTAAGAAATCTGGTTCTGATTCTTTCGTAATAATTATTTATTTACGAACATGATCCTCCCATTTATATTAAAATTAAAATATTACAATTACAATAACAAAATAAAATACAACAACAACGTTGTTAAAAAAAAATAAAAATACAAAGAGGTATCCAAAAGATCCGAATAAAATAAGGAAAAAAACAAACAAAAACTACAAAACAAATAAATCATGCCAAAATTGATAGCCTGCGTTGATGGAGACCACCGATTCGCTCGTGGATGTACATGGTTGGAGGAAGATGAAAGATTCACATCGGCAACTGGAGCTCAACGTCCTTTCGTCCCACCACAGTCGCAACAACTGGGTGTACCACCACCGTTGCTGCATAAGAAGAAACCATGGACCCATCTCCAAAGCTGATCAGATCTAAGGGCAAAAAAAACCCAGATCTAAAAACTAGATTGATCTAGGTCACCAAGGTCCAAAAATGATGGGGTGGTGGAAGAACATCTCTCCTGAGAGAACAAGAGTCTCGACCACCACACGACCGTAGCGCTGGGGGAGAGGAGAGAATAAGGATGAGGGAGAAGAGATGTAGAAGTCGCCGCTGCTAACGGCATTGACCGAGTGTCATGTACGCTTGACTTTTTTGCCCTCTAGAACTATCCTTGCAAACAAATGACAAAAAATTCTCTAATTAAACGCAGATACTTAATTCTTACCTACTTCAGGCATCATTAATTTGAGCCCTAAATTGGGCCAGCTTTTGGGTCTAATTATTTAGTACGTATATATATTACTTAGCGTGGTCCTTGTTAACACTATTTATTTAGAATGCCCAATCCCATTAATTAGCTTCACAACAAATTAGTCTTTACCTTCAAGCTTGATCATGTGCACCTCATCAATATTTACCTCTATTGAGACGAATCTTTTTTTTTTTTGTTTTTGGGTGGATCGAGTAATAAACATATTGATCACAGGTGCAACAAATTTGGCCCGTGACTTGCCATGTTCGGTTTCAGGTAATCTCAAAAGTGTGTTCGGCTCTCATCCAATTTCTAATCCTCATAGCTCGGTCTATTTTTCAGCATTTTAATATGTAAACATATATATCTTTTACCCACATATTGTATAATTTTTCTAGAACAAGTGTGATTTATCCATGTAGCTGTTAATGTCTGGTCAAATTAAGTTTTGACATGAAGATTTTTCTTTGCAAGGTCTACGAGATCAGCCGCCGGGTTGTTATTGCAGACAGGGATAAGCCCATAAATGGTGAAAACATTACTAATAAATTATAGGATTGGAAACTGGTTTGGAGTCTGAACCTAAAAAATTCGAAAGAGAACATAAAAAAAATACTAAAAAAGAGAGAACCTTTTCCAGTGCAAAATGAAGGTCTTTTGGTCCAGGCCTGCATTGGTCCAGGCCGAGCCCGTTCGAGTCTTGGATTGGCCCGACTTTAACTTGGGCGTCTTCCGGAAATGCCCGTCTCTTGAAAGGCCCAGCCCACCAGCCTCTGAGCAAATTTACACGCCTTTTCCTAAACTAGGAGTTCTTCCCTACCGGTCCTCCTTAAGTGAATTGTGTCCCATTAGGTTCTTGCATACAAATACACATAATTAATTTCCCATGAGATCCTGTCCCTCATGCACGCGCATCCCTTCCCTCTTTTTTCGGCATTTTTAGTCCCTCTCTCCTCTCTCTTCCCTCTCCACTACCACGCGTAAACACACATTGACACACCCATCAACTGTTCTAATTCACAAATTCACACGTGACAAAGGACCTAGGCATCTGTGTTTTGAGTCTTTTGACCCCTCTCTCTCTCTCTCTCTCTCTCTCTCTCTCTCCGGTTTAATTACTCTCCCTCTCTCCTATCCCTTCCCTTTCCTTCTCTTTTCCATTACTCACACACACACACTTCTCTCTCTTCTTTTAATTTAAAAAATTAGGATTTTTGACCAATGGGTTGGGTCCCCCTTTTCAATTTCATAGTCCTTAGAGTCCTTTCCCTATAAGTCAAGTAGCCCACTAAATCCCTTAAAGAAAAAAAATATACGCGCGACTTGCAACCCTAAAAAGACAAATGGATATCCCAATCCCACTCGCGACATGCAAGTTCTAGTACAATCAACAAGATTTGGGTACTCTAGGATTTATGTTCAGGCGCTTTCATAGGACTCTAGAGTTAGAGTTTAGGTTTAGGCACTTTTATAGGAGTTTAGGGTGCATTTTTCTATCATAGGGTTTTAGCAGTTTATGCACTTTAATAGGGTACCATGGGGTTTAGCTAGACATTTTTATAGGGTACCCTAGGGTTTTAGCACTTTTACAGGGTGCCGTAAGATTTAGGTACTTTTATAGGCTACCCTAGGGTTTAGGGCACTTTCATAAGGTTTAATGTTTCATTAACTGGAGGTGATTTTGTGGGAATTACTTTTTATTTTTTGTATCTAGTGGTTCAAAACCCTAATTTTTAATTTAAAACCCTAATTTTTAAAATTAAAAGGAGAGAGAGAAAAGTGTGTGTGTGTGTTTGTGGGGGAGAGAGAGAGAGAGAGAGAGAGAGAGAGAGAGAGAGAGAGAGCTGGGGGCGTTCAAAAGACTCAAAACACAGATGTCTAGGTCCTTTGTCACGTGTGAATTTGTGAATTGGAACAGTTGATGGGTGTGTCAATGTGCGTGTACGTGTGGCAGTGGAGAGGGAAGAGAGAGGAGAGAGACTGAAAATGCCGAAAAAAGAGAGGGAAGGGATGCGCGCGTGAGGGACAGGATCTCATGGGAAATTAATTGTGTGTATTTGTGCGCAAGGACCTAAAGGGGCACAATTCACTCAAGTAGTACCGACCAGGAAGAACCCCTTTCCTAAAGTCCAGCCCAGACCAAAAAACTCCTAAAGACAAAATTAAGGCAGGAACAAAACTCGGCCATTTGCTTTCCCCCTTAACTATAAGAACAGTGGGAAAAAATGTGACAAACCCCAAGTTCAAGTTCTCATAGCCGTCATTAGGGTTAAAAGTACTCCTTGCACTACTTGTACTGTATTGTACGCAGTGGGACTTTAGTGTTGATCTTGACATTATTGTGATTGAATCCCTTACAAAATGATTTTTCCCCAACATGGTAAGGAACTTTCATGGATAAAAAAGAGTAGTAAAGAAGATTATCGTTCCACCAAGAATCCAATAACTAATCAGGAGGTTTAGCGGCTAAAGTAGAAATACCACAATCTCTCAAATCTCAAGTTGCTAAAGTGTGTGCAACTATATTCATCGATTTGCGAATAGAAAAGAAAATCACAAAACCTAAACCAATTAACTTTGCGCACGAATATCTTCGATTACAACTTTCACTTACGTAGGGCAAAACCGCACATTAATGGTAAGCCAATTCAATTGATTTGATTCGCCACCATTGCCTCTTCCTTGCTCCATCCAATGACACCACTACCACTCTTATCGAAACTCGAAACAGCATCACATTGATAAAAGAGAAGGCAAGTGAAAAAATATATATATACGAAGTACAAAGAAACTGATCGGAAGAGAAACTCTTACCGGAAAGGAGGGGTTTTCAAAACGACAAAAAGACATCACTAAAACACTCATAAAAGGCTAGGGTATTCTGGTAATTTCTCATCCTCTTGATTTGCGGCTGAATTCCTTTCGAGTCGCCACCGCCGTCACTCCAACGTTTTCTACGGTGTTTTCGTCGTCCTCACACTCTCGAGTGGCGTGACAAATGACGGCCACCGCGATATTTAGCTTCATTATCACCATCAAATTCACTCACACCGATTAGGGTTTCTTTCACTTCCCTTTAGCCAAGCAAAGTTTATCCTTTTTTCCCGGCCAACCAAACAGTAGATACTGAATCCGTGCGAAATTTTCTGGCACATGGCTTCTCCCCACGGATTTGCTTCTCTCACCAACTCAGGAATTACACGCACGTGCTCCTCCTTACGGTATCATCTACTTATCCCTCAATTTAATAAAAAGATTCAATCTTGTTCTAGGGTTTCGATTATAATCTGCAATAGCCAAAACCCTAGTTTTGCTGTAGCTAAACGGAGTAAAATTCGAGACTTGAGGCTATTCAATTCGGTTGAGGTAGATGGGTTTCTAACCAGCGACGATGAGGGTGAGATGAGTGAGGGGTTTTTCGAGGCAATTGAGGAATTAGAGCGAATGAATCGGGAGCCGTCAGATGTTCTCGAGGAAATGAACGAACGGCTATCGGCTCGCGAGCTACAGCTCGTGTTGGTGTATTTTTCGCAGGAGGGGAGAGACTCTTGGTGTGCATTGGAGGTGTTTGAGTGGCTCCGGAAGGAGAACCGGGTCGATGAGGAGACGATGGAGCTTATGGTCTCGCTAATGTGCGCGTGGGTTAAGAAGTTGATTGAAGGAAAGCAGGACGTGGGATTTGTTGCTGACGTTCTTGTGGATATGGATTGTGTTGGTTTGAAGCCGGGTTTTAGTATGATTGAGGAGGCGGTGTCCATTTATTGGGAGATGGGGGAGGGGGAGAGAGCGGTTTCGTTTGTGAAAGAGGTTTTGAGACGGGGGATCGGGTACCAGGAGGATCGTGCGGAAGGGCATAAGGTTGGCCCTGCTGGTTATCTTGCTTGGAAGATGATGGTGAGGTTCTGTTAATCATAATTCTAGAGTTTATCTTCTTGGTATTTGGTTTTATTATGGGATTTGGATTGCGTGTTCTTTGATACTCTCTGTAACATTTTCAATTTTCTTGCTAGCATTTAATTGCAGGAAGCTCTCTTATGTTGCAAGACTTTATTTCACGAGTGGATACCAAACTATCTTTTTGTGCACCAAAATGTCAGGGGGATAATATAATTGTGTATCATGCGTGATATGGATATGTATTTGCTGAATTATGCCATTAACGCTTAATCTATCTATGTATTGTTATGCTGCATTTCTACTCAGTGTCTTCTTTCTCTTAAAATCTATGCACTCATACCTACACATGTTTTTAATTTCAATTGTGCACCTACACGTTCGTATTTTTCTGTTCCTTATGTGTATTCATGGCTAATTTGGGTTTTTTGGACTTCTCTGCTATGTCAATACCATTATCTTGTCCAGGGTGCTTTTACTGACATTTTGGAAGTCTAACATGTACAAAGTATTGCAAAATTGTTTGATTGTTGCCTTGTTGGCATCAATGCGGAAGAAGACATAAGGAACGACACCAGTACAAGAGTAGCTGACTTCTTTACTTTGCTATAAATTTCTTGAATTATTTCTCAAATCTCACTTATTTCAATTTGACATGGATGCTGCGAAATGAATGAAGCCCATCTTTTGACTTCTACATTATCGTCGCCTCAATTTATGATATTAAATCCCAACGAAAGCACAGCCAGTAGTAAATTTGACAATCAACTCGGTCCTAAGAATAAGATTTGAGTATTTTGAACAGTTTTGACTGCTTCAGATGCTAATGCAATACATTGCAGATGTATCAGCTAACATAGACTGCCAGACTGTCAATTGAGTTCTCAAAAATTAAACAAGGGATACTTTGGGAAACACAGTGATGTCACAGAGTATACGTCTTCTTGGGGGTTGGCTGAAGCTGGAAAGACTTTCCTTTGCCCTTTTTTTTTTTTGTCTTGTTTCATAAATTGACAGATATTGGATTTTAATACTATTGTGTAGAGAGTTACTGAGAATGTTTTGTTTTCAATAAGCAACCAAAGCGAAACATCCCAAAGTGATTCTTTTTTGCTGAACTCAAGCTCAAGATGCCAAAAGTTCTATTGAGCTGCTCTAGATGACATCTTGTGTTTATGGGCTTTACATATTACAATCTGAGCCAACTTACTTCTTTTGTTAACTATTAATATGGCTTGATAGGCTTATTTTTGGCATATGTTGCGGTCAGTCTTACCTTCTGAATTCTTAGCTAGGGTTGTTATTATCTAGTGTGTTTTCATTGTTTCTTGTGGGAAAAAATGTCAATGATACGTTTCCTGTCAGGTGGACGGTAAATATCGGGATGCAGTCAACTTAGTGATTGACCTGAAAGAGTCCGGGTTGAGGCCAGAGGCCTACAGCTACCTAATTGCGATGACAGCTGTGGTGAAAGAGCTGAATGAATTTGCAAAAGCTTTACGCAAGTTAAAAGCTTTCAGCAAAAGTGGTTTAGTTGCTGAACTGGATCCAGAAACTGTTGGGCTCATGGAGAAATATCAGTCAGATCTTGTGACCGATGGAGTTCGCTTGTCTAACTGGGTGATTCAAGAGGAAAGACCTTCACTTCGTGGGTTGGGGTTGGTTCACGAGAGACTCCTTGCCATGTATATTTGTGCTGGTCGTGGACTAGAGGCTGAAAGACAGTTGTGGAATATGAAATATGTGGGTAAGGAAGCTGATAGTGGACTTTACGACATTGTTTTAGCCATCTGTGCTTCCCAGAAGGAAGAGGGTCCCATTGCACGATTGGTGTCTCGAACTGAGGTCATGGGTTCTGTGCATAAGAAGAAAACCCTAACGTGGTTGTTGAGAGGGTACATGAAAGGTGGTCATTTCGATGATGCGGCAGAGACAGTGATTAAAATGCTGGACTGTGGTTTGTATCCAGAGTTTGTGGACAGGGTAGCTGCGCTTCAGGGACTAAGAAAAAGGATTCGACAAACGGGAGATGTGGAAACTTACGTGAAGTTGTGTAAGCGCCTTTCTGATGAAGAACTGACTGGACCTTGTCTTTTTTATCTTCACTTGAAGAAGTACAAGCTTTGGATAATAAAAATGCTTTGAATGGCTCAGATGAGAAGCTTTCATTTGCATATGTATAGATTGGGGTGGGTCTAAGAGCGGAACCATAATGTTGGGCAGAGCAGTTCCTTTGGACGGATTAACTTCGAAGTTCAGAGATGCGTTATGAGTATTATGCTCTCATGTTGTAATAGAGTTGTATATTGGTGGGCATTGAAACATAATCAAGAACACTAGCACAATGTAATAAGGCCGGCCGTGTATTCTTGCTCTCATGTTGTAATAGAGTTGTATATTGGTGGGCGTTGAAGCATAATCAAGAACACCAGCACAATGTAATAAGAAAGGCCGTGTATTCTTGCTAAAGGTACGTGATACTTCTATTCTGCCATTTTTGTTTGGTTCTGCGTATATGCTTTTTAACGAAATTTCCTGCTATAGAACTGTATCTATTGTGTTGATGGCGCAACGTTGTAGCAGAAAGAATGACTATGCATTGTTTTAGTAGGTGAGGTGGTTAGATCTCGTTTTAGACTGGGGGTTTAATTCAAAAAAGGAGGAGGAAGATATACACACCTTGAATACAAAGCATAGAGGACATTTGCAATTTGATTGAAAAGTTTGATAAAAGTTGTATTTTTCGTTAGGATTAGAATCCTGGTTAGGCTAGTTTTGTAAAAGATACTCCTATAAGCTTAACAACTGCTGCTAGAACCATCACTTAAAACTCTTGTGTGAAACACCATGAACCGACCAGAGTCTTTAGACTCTGAAGGATACAAAGAACCATGCTTTATAGACTACTATGCTTAATAGAAAGTACCAACCTTGGAACTTTGGTGGACACTTATGAGTATTTAGCATTCCCACATGATTAATAAACAACTAATTGACTACTTCTTCTTACTTGTGACCGTCCAACTTCTCTGGAAGCTCTTCCACAAGCTGTTCTACATTGAGTACATATAACCGAAAGAAATCACTAAATATTGTCTGCTCCAAGGTTACTTCTTCTGACTTGCGACGGTCTAACTTGTTTGGGCATGTTTGATTGTTGGATTATTTTCCGGAGGGATTGGATAAGATGGGATTAAGGGGGGACAAGTGGGGTCCACGGGATAATAGATGAGATTACATGAATACTGGGATTAGTTGTACTGTGTTTGGTTAGAATGAGATAAAAATTGGACAAAGATGATTTGGATTATTTTTTCATAGTTGGACGAGGAGGAAGATAATCTAGAGAAGGGGACTAGCTAATACCCCCTCCGCTTGGTACTAGATAGGGTGGGTTTGGATAAAAAGTTGAGTGAATTATTTTTTTCTCCTTATTCAATTTTTATTTATTTTTGCATTTGTTTGTTTTGCGTCAAACTTTTGTGACTTATTAATTCATCTCGACGAGAGGAATCGGAAAAGTAAAAAATTTTAATCGAAACTCATAATTTTTTGAATAAAGACAAAAATAAGTCAATAAGTTAGCCATTTTTTACTTAGTCTTTTTGAAAAAAATTAGTATGAGTTTCGATCAAAATTTTTTACTTTTTCGATTCTTCTCACCGAGATGAATTAATAAGTCACAAAAGTTTGACGCAAAATTAACAAATGCAAATTTTTTTGAAAAAAAATTCGTAAAAAAGAGAGTTATTGTTCCACTTTTAAAGCCAACTGGGCCCATTATCCAACATGGGGTACTAAACGGACAAAACAGACCACCCTTGGCCAATCCGGCCCAAACACCCAATTCCATCTACAAACACAAAGTTTATGGTTGACTGATATTGCTCGTTAGCAACCAAACATGAAACACCAAACGATGAAAAACAAGGATAATATGGGGCCCACCCCTTAGAACCACCGCTCTTATCCTACCATCTAACATGCCCAAAAGCTCAAACCAAACTTGTGAATACGTTTTCTGAATTGTTACAACACGTGAACGAGGTTTTTAGGCAGTACTAGATTGATAAGGAAGGGCTTCCTTGTGACAAGTTTTTTATTATCCCTTTTCTTTATTTAGATCCTCCAAACATGGCCATGAAATCCCACGGGGTATTTGCTGGCTTGGGCATGTTACCACGGATTGTAGAACATTATTATGAATATGAATCACCTTGGAACAATCCAGTTGTCTATTGCCATGGCGAATTAATTATTAAGGACTTTTCATTGGGTTTGTGACGTTTGTCTACAGTCACTGAGAACTTTGCACACGTGAAATGGAGTAGTAGTACAACTATTTTTAGGGGAAAAAAGTTTTAAGTGCCCCACCGAGTCCGAGTTGGCATGGTACTCCATGGCGCCCATAGGTGTGAAAGTCCTTGTTGAGGACTTTCTACCACCATCTTGGTGAATTAGGGGAGCCTATTGTGCACAATTTGAGTCGTCAGATCGCGTATTCGATGACTCGAATCTTATCTCAATAATAAACGGCTTTAAGCGGTTGTCCATTGCCGAGATGAGATCCGAATCGTTGAATACACAATCCGACAGCTCGGATTGTGCACAATATGCGTGTTGTGCAATGGACACGCATGTTGTGCACAAGTGTGCCATTTTGGGGAGCCATTTGGCACCCAGCAGCAGACATTAATTGGCTGATATTGTATGAAACTATGAACTGAAAAAGAGGTTGATCGGTCTCTCTCTCTCTCTCCCCCCTGAAACAGAGGTTGATGGGTCTCTCTCTCTCTCTCTCTCTCTCTCTCTCTCTCTCTCTCTCTCTCTCTCTCTCTCTCTCTCTCTCTCTCTCTCTCTCTCTCTCTGGCCATGTGATCCCGGGCGCTACTTGAAGATGTCCTAATATGAGCAGACTGACGAGACACAGACTGGCTTACTAGCGAACACATGGTCCCAATCCTATTCCTGGGCACGTGAAGGAATTTCCTTTAAGTTTGTTCCTGATAACCTTACAAATTCCACTGCAATTTATTACTCCGAGTTTGGCTCCTCTCCAATCCTTGAGGGATTGGACGATCCTTCAATTTTAATCTAACGACTAAGAATATAATTTTGAACACATCTTATCTAAAGGATATGAGGATGAGCACACATAATTATTTACCCCCCACTCACTTTCTATTTCTCCCCTCCCTCCCTCCCCCATTCACCGCCATTGACAATTTTGTTTTATTAATTAGCTAGTTCAACTACTGCTTCACCGCCATTGACAATGTTGCTTTATGCATCAGCTATTTTAACTACTGCTTCATCACCATTTCATCCGTTCAAAAATTTGTCCGGTCCGCAAAACTACAACTTAAAAATTATACATTTTTTTTGAAAAAAATTTCAAACTTTCTAAACCAATCAAAAGATTTCATTGTACATAGTAAATTGTTGAAAAAAACTGGAATTTTTCTTGAAAAAAGTGTGTTATTTTTAAGATCCCCTTTTACGGATCGAAAAAACATTTTGGGATGAGAGGAGTAGTTCACAATTTTGCCTCCGGAAAACATGGCCGCTAACTGGTTTTTGTTGATCGGCCGTGATGATTAAAGATTTGAGAGTTAGTGCTGGGCTATCACGGGGAAAGGGTAGTGGGCATTAGCGATGTATTCGTTGGAGGAGAGAAAAGGGGACGGAAGAGGCGAAAAACAGTTGTGATGGCTAGTGGAGGGTTGGATGGAAATGGAGGAAAGGGGCGGTGATGGTGTCTGGAATAATGAAATGGAAGTGAAATTATTCGGTGTTTCGCTGGATAACAAGGATTATGTGGCCATTAATAATCTTGGCCGTTAGATTTTATAATTGCCATGTGTCGCCTTATTAATAAGACTTAAGGATCCTCCAATTTCTCTAGAATTGGAGAGGAGCCAAACTCGGTTTTATATGGGCATAATGTAGAATGCTCAACTAACCATTAGTCAATTTTGTCAAGCTGTCATTATGGATTAATAATCACCATAAATAATTCCGATATTTTTATTATGTAGAGGTGTCCCTTAAATCTAATGTTTTTCCCAAACCATCAACGTCCAATAATTTGTTGGTTGAATATTGTAAGGACACTATGTACGTGGCTTCATTTGGATCTATGATTTCGCTTTTAGATCTCTCCACAACAAGAATCTTAGGTCATAGGTTTTTTATTTTTTTTATTTTTTATGAAAACTAAGAAGGTAACTTCATCTACCAACTCACCTATTCAATTAGGTCATAGGTGGAGTATATAAGTTTCCATTCCAATTTGCCCTGTGAGAACGGACATGATACACTGCAGGTTTTCTTTTTAATCATTAATTGTCTTCTTCTTTTTTAAGGGTTTCTAATTCATTATCTTGGTAGTAATACATTTGAATTTCTCATGATGTGGGGGTGGGGTACATAGTCATGATTCACAATCCAATACCATGACCAAGGGGAAAATCTTCTAAATTTTTACTCCCATAAAAATGGAGTGGTTATATGACTCAAAATCCAATAACATGACTAAAGAGAAATGTTAAATGCAAAGAAAATAGACAAAGAAAAGACCCTTAAAGTGTACATGAATGGCTCAGATGCACTGCACAATGAATCTGGGCCGTTCATGTACACTTTAAAGGTCTTTTCTTTGTCAATTTTCTTTGTCCCTAGCACTCTTTTTTTCTAAATTCTTTTTTCGATCTCCATTCATTCAAGGAGGATTGCAAGATTTTTGCTGAGCAAAAAGGATGAAAGAGGGGGACAACCGTCTACAATTTTTTCTCGATGCGACTATAGAAACTCCAGATCCGCCACAGGTCACACAGGGACCAATCATCATGGGTTTCTATCGCTACAGTCAGGCCAGTGGAATTGCAAAGGTACAAAGGGGCATCGTTCGATCGTCGGCACATCAATTGAATTGCAAGATTGGTTGTTTTTTTGATTTAACCAGATCATCCCAATATTATTAACAAACCCAACCAAAGCAAATATAGTAAAATAAGAGGGGACACTACCGGTCCCAAAATACAGAAACTAAAAAAATAAAATACAACAAAATCAAAAAAGAAAAGCCACCTGAAACCACGACGCCGGAGCTGGACCTGTCGGACACACTCGTGAAGAGGGGTTGGAGAGGCCAGATATGAACACGGAGCAAACTCTCCTGGATGACCCACCGGACCAACTCGATCTCGTCCAACCGCAGACCGGAGGTAGAAGCCGCTGTAGATGCCGTCTTCGTAGCCGGTGAATTGATTCCAAGAAGCAAGGTCTAGAACCCCAGACTTGGCTCCAAAGTCTAAAAATGAAAGGGAGAGTGGAAAATGTCAACTTCCTAAAGAGAGTCTCAACTACCTCACAACCTTGGGCCCAGTGAGAAGAGAGAAGGAGAGGAGAGAGGCTGAAAGTGGGGAGGAACTAAGGGTGTCAAACAGATCGGGTTGGGCCCACGTTTAAATGTGGCATGGGCACGGTCGTGCCCTAGCATGGCACGGTCTTAGTGAGCACATGGACGGGCATGGGCACGGTCTTGGCCGGGCAAGGCACGACACAACACGGTTTTAGTAGGCACATGGATTGGCACGGGGCACGGCATGGAAGTTGGCCTGACACAGCACATCACGACATAGTAGTTGAACGGGCACGGCATGACACGACACGACACGGTTCTAGGCCTAGTCGGCTACGACACGGGTTGACGGGCACGGCACGACACGGTTCTAGCCGGGCACGACACAGGTTGATGGATACGAAAGAGCACGACACAAGGCACGGAAAAAAAATTATTAAATAATTTGACTTGTAACTCATAAATTTAATGTGATTAATTAACAATAATTTTAATTACAAAACAATGCATTTTAGTTTCATAATTTATAAAAAAAAAAATTTTTAAATTGGAACAACTAACAATAAATAAGGGAAAAAACTAATTTTAAAAAAAAGCCTCCATGATTCAAACCCAAGTTCTATGGAACTTGTCACACATCACAAACTACCAAGGCCATTAGTCACGTAATGTTTTTACTTGGAACAATTAATAATAAATAAGAAACAAAATTGGTTTTAAAAAATAATCTCTATAGGGTTTGAACCCAAGTTGTTAGGGACGACACATATCTCAAACCACCAAGGCCAAACAATTTTGTTGTGCTTATAATTGGAACAACCAATATATATTATATAATTCTATTCTATAAAAACGAGTCTTTTGTACGATAGCCACACAATTGCAACACAATTATGACGATTCATACCGTTCATTTTGTTGTCTTGGTGTTTTAATCACTCTCGTAAATTTTCGGGTCTATCAGATTTTGAAAGCCCTTTCATCGGGACACAGATTCATTAATAGAATTTTTTTTATGTGCGATCAAGTATATAACGATAACCAATTTACTTTATTTTTTGCACGAATGAGATATAATCACTCCCACATAAAAAGGTAGACGGTTCCGATTTTCAAAAAATAGCTCGGGCGGCTCTCAAGTGGTGCATTATAAGACTTTAATGCCTTTGGAAGCACCGAATAGAGTCACATGAGATGCCAATTGCTATAGCCTATAGGGGTTATAGGGGTCAAACGACACGACCCGTTTGACACTTTTAAATAGGCGTGACACGATTAAAAATGACACGACACAGCACGACCAAGTAAAACGGGCACAACATGAAGCACGACACGATTGAAAAATGGCATGACACGACACAATCAAGTAAATGAGCCGGCATGGCACGACATGATTAAAAAACGTGTTAGCATGGCACGACACGATTTAAGTAAATGGACTCGGCCCGATAGACATGATTGAAAAACGACACGACACGATTAAAATAGCACGACATGACACGACACAATTTAAATAAATAGACCAGTACGGCACCACACGAAATTACAATTGGCACAAAGCTAAGCGAGCCGGCACGGCCCGTTTGACGCCCTGTGAGGAACCCATCCCAGATTCTGGTTTCTTTCTACGCCAAACAAGTAAGATTGGTTGTTGATGATGAGACGTTTTAACTGATTAACTAATCATTGTTTAACAAGCAATTCAAGTGACGACCCTCAGAGAGAAAAAGACCTTTAACAACCCCACAAATCTCTCACTTAAAGTTGCATCTATATATTTTCGGAGAGAGAGAGAGAGAGCATTTGGCGGTGCACCAAGTCTACTGGAGGAGAGGATGGACATCATGTGGAATTTTATACAGTAATAATTGCTCATCAATGATATACTAGTTGGTAATTCAACTACTATTACAATTCACATGATCAGCAAAGCTAAAAGTCCGTTCCGTTTTTTTTTTAAAACCTTTCCTTTTAAAAAGAATGTAATTTTGAACTAATATATTATGAAAATGAAAAATAATTTTTCAATTTTGTTTTGCATTATTTAAAAGATCTCAATGAGATCTATTAAACAAGATCCATATTAGTAGAAAAATTATTTGCGTAAATATATAATTTTTGAGTTTAAAATTACCTTACTTTTTTTAAAGTTCCATTTACTGTTCATATGGAACGGATCCTAAACCAGATAGACTTTGCTTGGAAGTTTGTTAAAAAAAAAATTACTAAAAAGGAGAAAAAGATTAAATAATCCCCATTAATTGCAAACAAGGAATTTTGACTTCTACCTTTGCCTCGATTTTTTTTTGAAACTTTATTTGTATTGGCAGCAATAATTAAATACATTAATTAATTGTCGCATTCTTCAAAACATTTAATTAATGGATTCCCTTTACAGCAGTAGTATGTGTTTAGATTGAAATCAAATCCCTTGAAGCAACCTGGAGTAAATGTTAAACTCCCCCTGGCTTCCTCATTAGTACAGTACTCCAGTAATTCATACTGTAGTAATTATACTACACTACTACTAAATTATCAACTCATTCATGTGAGGTTCCATATTTTTACTCGCAAACCCATGTAATTGTTTAGTGATTCTGGGATATCATGGGACAATTATCTTTCATGAAGCCCCGGGTCCTCAATTCTCAAAACTAGCATTACTAGCTTTGAAGGAGACGAAGGATCCATTTTACGATTCCAAAAATTCATCGGAGCATATGTAAACTTCCGAAAACAAGATCCTTAGGTACAAAATTCCTACACTGTCATCACAAGATATATTTTGTTTTTTATTTGCAAAAACGCCCAAAGGGCTGTCATCGCGAGATCGAATCGATTTGAATCTGAATCACATAATAATTTACTTTCACAATAATGTTCTTTCAATTTTAATCCTGGAACAGTAAACTTTCTCGAAATTAATAGTCAACACATATACTCCAAAATCCAGCATACATGCACATTCCCAGCCTAATGATAAGATAAAAGAAGTTACCACTGTGAATAAAATAATTGAAATTAGATCTGAAACTTCTCTTTTCCTCCAGTAAACTCCTCACCTCACCTGAGACACTCAACTCTCTCTCCTGAATCATCATTCTCCTCTCCTCTGTTTCTCCTTAACAAAGGCAATCTCAAATTCTCAATCATCCTTTCCATTCAGTCCACACTCCCATTATTTCCTTCTAATAATAACTTCGGTGTACGGGTCAACTTACTAGCACACTTTTCGGTCCTTCAATGTCAGTTTCCACTGAAAATGGCAATCAATCTCCAAACCCAGCAACCCATTCCATCTCCAAATTCGCGGCCTTCATCCGTCACTACGCGCAGCCGTTCACAACCTCCGTGCGCGGCGGCCTCAACCTCATAGACCGCCACAAGACAACCCAAGTCCACGCCCTGCACCCCTCCGATACCTCCTCCCCTGCCAAACCCACAATCAGCTCAATCCTCTCGAGTTCCAGCAACGACGCCGTTTCGACGTCCGAAGAAGCTCTCCTCCCTTACGGACTCCCTGCAACTGACCTCCTCGAGCCCCCCGTGGATCCTCACCTCAAACCCGTCGATTTCCTCGCCGCCTTGTCCGACGTCTACCGCCGCCTCGAAAACTGCCGCGGGAAAAACAAATCGCTGGTTTTGCTCGAGCAGCACTCGATCCTGCGTGGCCTTAACGACCCGAAGCTGCTCCGGCGGTGCCTCCAGGCGGCGCGCGAGCACGCGGCGGATGTGCACTCGGAGGTTGTGCTGTCGTCGTGGTTGCGTTACGAGAGGAGGGAGGATGAGCTTGTGGGTATTTTGTCTAACGTCGCTTCGGCTTTTGGGTATGATTCCAATTCAGTTTTTGATTGTTACAGATGTCAGAATGGAAAAATGGAGGCAACTAATGTGGGTATATCAATTGGGGAAAGTGATGTTTGTTTCCGTATTGGAGAGGGGGAAATTTATTGTGTGAGAGAGAGAATTGCTGCACTTTCGCGCCCTTTGGAAGCAATGCTGTATGGGGGTTTTATCGAGTCGAAGAGGGAGAGGATTGATTTCTCAGAAATGGGGATTTCTGTGGAAGGAATGAGAGCAGTGGATGTGTTTAGTAGGACCAGGAGATTGGACTCAGTTGCCCCTGGTGTAGTTCTTGAGCTGCTTTCTTTTGCAAACAGGTTCTGCTGTGAGGAAATGAAGTCTAGTTGTGATGAGACTTTAGCGTCTTTAGTGTCCAATGCAGAAAATGCTTTGATTCTGATTGATTACGGGTTGGAGGAGAGCGCGAATCTTCTTGTGGCCTCTTGTTTGCAAGTATTACTGAGAGAGCTACCGAGTTTGTTATATAATTCAAAGGTGAGGAAAATATTTTGTAGTCCGGAGGGCAGAGAGAGATTGGCCATGGCGGGACATTGTTCTTTCTTGTTGTACGATTTCCTTACCCAGGTTGCTATGCAAGAGAGAGTAACTTCAGAAATAATGGTAATGTTACTGGAGAGGCTGAAAGAATGTGCTACTGAGAAGTGGCAGAAGGAACTTGCATTGCATCAATTGGGTTGTGTTTTACTGGAAAGGAAGGAATACAAGGAAGCTCAAAATTGTTTTGAGGCAGCAGCCGAAATGGGTCATGTTTATTCAGTTGTTGGTGTTGCAAGAACTCAATATAAGCAAGGAAAGAGGTTTTCAGCATACAAGTTGATTAATTCTCTGATCTCCGAGTACAAGCCAGTTGGGTGGATGTACCAAGAATTGTCATTGTATAATGTGGGGACAACGAAGATTTTGGATATGAAGACCGCCACTGAATTGGATCCCACTCTTTTGTTTCCTTATAAGTACAGAGCAGTTGCAATGGTGGAAGAAAGTCAAATTGGGCAAGCCATTTTGGAGATTAACAAAGTCATCGGGTTTAAGGTTTCTCCAGACTGCCTTGAACTGAGGGCTTGGTTTTTTATCACACTTGGGGATTATGAAGCTGCTCTGAGAGATATTAGGGCACTGTTAACTTTGGAGCCTGATTATATGATGTTTGGTGGGAAGATGAGAGGGGATCACTTGGTTGAGCTCCTCAGTCAGCGTGTTCTACAGTGGGGTCCCGGTGACTGCTGGATGCAACTTTATGATCGGTGGTCTTCGGTTGATGATATTGGTTCTTTAGCTGTTACACATCAAATGCTGGTAAATGACCCTCGAAAGAGCCTTTTGCTTTTTCGACAATCTCTACTTCTGTTAAGGTAAGGTAACGATGGATTTTAATCCATTCTCGATTACTTTGGACTCGTAACAAGTTTATGCTGTCATTATCACTAGATATGGATTATCCAGATTAGCACACTTAAGAAACTCTTCCACATTTAGACATCTTATTCTTCAAGTGTGAAATCATGCCTGCAGGAAATAACATAGGCCCATGAACTAATCCAGTCAAACGTTTGGCATACTATGCTTAGCTCTACATTCACTTTAATGGTGCCCCCCCACACACAATGCAATGCTTCCACATGACACTTTCCTAGGAATTTTTTTGGTCTGTAAGTTTTATTGCATATCTGCCGACATCTTGATGGCTGAAGTAATAGGATCAATTCATAGCTGTTAATGGTGTAGGTTAAACTGTCAAAAGGCTGCGATGCGATGTCTGAGGTTGGCTCGGAATCATGCTAGCTCAGAGCATGAAAGGCTTTTATATGAAGGATGGATTCTCTATGACACTGGGTATCGAGAAGAAGCACTAGCTAAAGCTGAATTGTCCATTTCGATTCAGAGGTCATTTGAAGCCTTCTTCCTCAAGGCATACACACTAGCAGATACCACTATGGATTCTGTATCTTCTTCGCATGTCATTCAACTTTTGGAGGAAGCTCTCAGATGTCCCTCAGACAGTCTCCGGAAAGGACAAGTATGTCTACAAGGAGAATGGAAGTCTTCATTTTCTTTGTCGCATTCCCTAATTGGGTTTACTGATTGTGTACTATATTTTTCAGGCACTGAACAACCTAGGGAGTATTTATGTGGATTGTGGTAAACTGGAACTTGCTGCAGATTGCTATTTGAAAGCTCTTGACATCAAGCATACAAGAGCACATCAAGGGTTGGCACGTGTATATCACCTTAAAAATCAAAGAAAAGCTGCTTATGATGAAATGACTAAGCTGATTGAGAAGGCACAAAACAAAGCATCAGCTTATGAAAAGCGATCAGAGTACTGTGACCGTGAACTGGCGAATAGTGATCTCAGTGTGGCAACACAATTGGATCCTATGAGAACTTATCCCTACAGATTTAGGGCTGCAGGTATTTTTTTGTGACCTTAAACTTTATTCTGAGGTTCTGAAATGTGTTCGAAGTTCAAACATGTCCAAATAATAGTCCAAGGGTGGAATTTTGAATTTCTATGCAATTTATGCTGTAGTGTCTGCAAATAAGATCTCAGTTTGAACTTTGAAGTTTCACAGAAACTATGGTTAATTTGGTGAAGGTCGTCGATGTTGGAGGAATGTATACAAATACGGACTTCATTAGCTTGTACAAGATTCATGTTTTGTTCTGTTTATTTCACACTGACATATGAATAACAATTCCACCAGTGCTTATGGATGACCAAAGAGAAAATGAAGCAGTGCTTGAGCTAACAAAAGCCCTAGCTTTCAAGCCTGACCTGCAAATGCTCCATCTCCGAGCAGCATTCCACGAGTCTATGGGTGACTTCGTTTCTGGTCTCAGAGACTGTGAGGCCGCTCTCTGCTTGGATCCCAATCACAAAGACACCCTTGATCTATATAATCGAATACACGGTGGAGCTCCCAATTCGCATATGTGAGTCACTATTTTTGCGTTAATGAAATCATACTGATTGCCAGTCTTGAAGGATTTCGGATGGAACACCAATCAACTGGAAATTGAAGACTGCACATGATACTTATGATTGAAAAATCGATTATTTATTTCCTACCCCTGGCTGCGTAAGAGTTTGGTTAAGCGCGGAGCCATGTATATATGTTGATATGGTGCTGATGATGATGATTAAACAGTTTGTGGAGCAGCCCACGAGACCTCTATAGAACAAAAACAAATTTTCCCACCACACAATTCAGCTGGCCGAGAGGGGGTTTGAGACGGTTGACAGAGGAGATTGTTTTGGAGGATGGCATGAGATTTTGTGCATTTTGTCTCCGTAAGAAAGGAAATTTTCATACAATTTCTCATGTACACTTAAAGGTTCTTATATAAGACATTGATTTCTTCTAAACTGAGAGCAGCGCTTGGAGATCTCATTTTTCTCTTTCAGTTGCATTATGGATGGCTTTGCTGTTGTCTTCAAGCTGCATATTGGTATGTCCTTTCTGATTGAATCTCTACTTCGTTCAACACAACTAAACAATTACCAGAAACAATATGTCCAAGTTCTGGGATTTAAAATCCTGCTCTACTAACAAATCAATCTATTGTATTATTGTATTTGACTCCATATGACAATATGCATATACAAAATCAATCAATACAAATGAAACATGTATTGTGTTTTCTCTGTGGGGAAAAGAACGCTCTATACCTCTCCTATCAACAAAACACGGGTCTTTAACTGTTATCAACTCCAACAGGAATCTTTTACTAACACTGTTCCCACAATACACAAAGACCACTTTGCCCTTCTGTCTTTACCCATTATAGACTATTGCCTTCTCTCACGCGTTCTTTTGCTTCTGCAATGGTATCTTCACCCTCCAGCATCGAATCCTATATTTGGCCAAGGCCACTTCTCCAATCTCTCTCCTCCCAATTCTCAAAGCAAGAAAGAGAAGAAAAAAATGGTGCCCCTAATAAACACTCCACGTCTATTCATGCTTCTTTAAGCTGTGAAGGCATTTGCCTCTCCATTGACTCAAGCAACGCAGTTAGACGGTCCCACTGCCCTTCAAAGAATGAACCAAATCTGTGGCTATCAATTTTTCTCTCCCCCACTGCATTTCTATCTCCAAATGTATTAATTCCCTTCTTTCCAATACCTAAACTGGTGTTGATTGATTCTTCAGCTACCTTTAGTAACTCTGCAACGCGCCTAGAACTTCGCTGTCTCCACGGGTGTGGGAGACCACCATGCAATTGAAGGCTGAAAACTCACTTCCTCCAAACTTCATCATTTTCCTCATCCCGGACAGCAATCGTTCCATGTCCATCTCTTTGATTTCTAGTTTCAGACCAGATGAGTAGGCATATTCGCGGAGCCACTCTTTCATCTTCTAAATCTCTGAAGGGGTGAAAAGATCTGCCGGCATCACTTTTATTTGTTATGATCCGAATAGCTCACTAGCGTTGCCTTCCCAGTGCCTCAATCAAGGGATGCCTTTGAACTCCTTTGCCCTTGTCAAACAGTCAAGGTCCACAATGCAAACTTTCTCTACATCCTCAGTTAATGCTTCTAGGATGGATGAATTGGCAATGAAGTGAGAAAATCTCCTGTAAGGGAAGATTTGATAGAAGGTCCTGAATGCTGCCTCACAGTTCTTGCTTGTGTCCTGTGTCAGGTAGTTGAAGTGTTCATCCAGAGTTTGAATCAAATTTGAGTAAGACACAAGACGTTGGGCGACTCTGCCTTTCAGACAAGCCTTCTCTTCTAACTGCTTCAATATTAATTCCACAAATCTTTATCTTGATTCTCGATCGCCTCTCCACAGCCTTGAGCAGATGGGTTATGCTCACTTCATCATTGAGTTTCATAGCTTCCTATGCGAAAAAGGCTGTTTGGCTGATGAGACATCAACCGATTCTTGAATTGTAAAGAATTCTTGTGAAGGTGAACGGTTCTCACTTTCTGCCCAGTTGAAGAATCCTGCAACAGTATTCCGCTTGACCGAAAAAAAAAAAAAAAGAAGAATCCTGCAACCTCATGAAATGAAAGCTTTTCTTACGAAATGATTCCCTGATTGTCCTTATTTTGTAAACACTGTTCAAATGGCAACACACACACACACTCTCTCTCTCTCTCTCTCTCTCTCTCACACACACACACACATAATGCAAATATGAGTGAATCTGAAACTCTGCCAAACCCTCGCCGTTAGAGAAGAAAGAAGAAAACTCACAATTTTCCATGTCAATATCCTTGTCAAGACCATGAAAACTAAATTCATCAAACTAGGATTCCAAGGTGGTGTGGTATGACAGTAAGGGCTGATAGAGATCAGGCTGCATGATTTCCATGGTTATTAACCTAAAACAAGTGTGGTACGGCAGTATCTACAGAGGTGACCAAATATTGTTATTGGAGATAATAAGGTAGCAAAGGGGTGGGAGGAGAGAGAAAATATCTAGATCCCTAGATCCCAGGCATCATTGTCTAATAGAGTTTCCCAAACCTCTCCAATTGGACCAATTCCATTAGAAATTTCTCAAGATGATTATGTGGTGGGTATTGTTTATTTTTTCAATATGACACAATTCACCAAATATAAAATTGGATTCCATGGTTTACAGTTGGTTTAACTTATAATAAAAATTCTTCATGTTTAATACTCATTAAGATAGTAAGATCACTTTATCCATTTACATCATCATATCTCCATCATGTTCTTATGATCCGGCTGTTGATATGGAAACTCATGTTGACAGGCTCACAGTATATTGCTTTCATCAGGATATGGGAGATTTTGGGAATCTATTGCACCTAGGGTTAGGGTCTTGATTAATCATATAATAAGGATTATTTAAATGCCCGATCCAGAGTGAACCTGCCTGAGGGGTTTCTTGTCACAGTAAAAAAAGGAGTCATTTAGTTTATCATTTTGAGACAATCAAACACAAACTTGGGGTTGAGTTATTTTCAATGGAAGTTGATTAAAGATAGAACACATTTATGCATATTGTTTTGTTTGTTTTAGAGTTTGGTTTGGTCTTATTCAAATCCTAATGATCCCACTGCACGAAATTCCTAGAGTCATAAGACGGAACTTCATGAGAATTAAGAAGAATCTTTGAGTTGACTTTGTTAACTGGGGGTAGACCTTATATATTATATCTAAACAGCCGTCTAATAAGAAAAGAACGTCAGCAGGTTGAATTCTAAAATCCAAATAATGCGTACATAAGCATATTGGTTGATTTTTTGGTACTAGCATGTCACTTAACATTGTCCTTTATGTGAATCTTCACTATGTTCGAGTATTTTCTTGCTGCTTATGATAAATATATGGATGCATTAGTCCTTGCTAAGAAGCATGCACACGTATCTGTGTCGTAGACGCGTCGGACGCGGACATATCGCTTGTCCGACGTGTGATTATTTTGCCCAAATATTTATTTTTTTTCTTAGTCGGACACGTACCGGACACGTATCGGACACGTTTTGGGTTGTAATTTAAAACTTGAAATGGGGTAAAAATGTGTATTTAAGACATGAACCAAATTTAAAATCAATATTAAATAACTTAACGATGAGAACACAATCCGCTATTCTCATTTTTTCCATTGGATTTTTTCATAATTTGGAAAATGTTGAATTTATATGTACTATATAACTGTCTAATTATTTACATACTTAATGTTTTCCCCAAAGTGTCCGTGTCCTAGTTTTGGGAAAAATCACGCGCCCGCATATATGTATCGTGTCGTGTCGTGTCCCGTATCCGTATCTATGCTTCTTAGAGTCCTTGTATTGTTAAAGGGATAAACACATGGAGGATCAGTGTTTGAGAGGGAAACATATTAATGAACTGATTTATTCCAACACTCATTGTTGAATGGCATAAATTTCGGTGATTGATCTGTTTTAGGCTGTTTGTGCAACGGAGCATCGTTTTTCTTTGTTAATGAAAAATTGTCCCTTTTTTTTGTAGTATTTATTGGATTACTGCCGCTTGTGTTTCTCTTTTCCGTTTGTGATCCCTGCTTAGGTTCTTGGAAAACAATTACCAGAACAAGTTGCTTGAGGTTAGTGATGTCATGTAATGATTTTTTTCTGCTCTAGTAACAAATCAGCTATGTTGTGTGCACACAAAAGTACGTTTTATTTAACTCCAACTAAAGTTATACAGTCATCTACATAGTAATTTATAGGTTCGGGTATCGCGAAACCCTAGCTATCTTACAAAAAGAAAAAGGCAGTAAAAAATTTGTACAAGCCGAAGATAGTCCTGTAGTGTGCTCGTTTGTGTATATTTTTAGTCTAACTCCAACTAGAAACTCTTACTAATGGAGTCCCCACAAAACACAACACCACTTGATTTTCTTTCTCCCCTTCAGTTCCTACCCTATACAGACCATCCCCATATCTCACTAGTTCTTTAGCTTCTGAAACAATATCTTTGCTCACCCTCCGGGCATTCAATCCAATCTTTGATGGAAGCCCATCTCTGCAATCTCTCTCTTCCCACTTCTCAGAGCTAGAAAGAGAAGAAACATAGGGTGACACAAACAGCCACTCCATGGCTATTCTTGCCTCTTTATGCTGCATAGGCATTTGCCACTCCATCGACTGAAGCAACGCTGTGACGCGGCCCAACTGCCCTTCAAAGAAAGATCCAAATCCGTAGCCATCACTTCTCCTCTCTTCCACCCTCATTCCATCCCCATAAATTATGACTCCCTGGTTTCTAGTTCGATCACCAGTATAGATTGATTCTTGAGCTATCTTTAGGAACTGGGAAACATGCCTAGAGCTCTTCTGTCTCCCCATGTGTGGGAGACCTACCATGCAATTGAAGGCTAAAAACTCCCTTCCTCCAAACTTCGTCATTTTCTTAATCTCGGATACCAATCCCTCCGTATCAATCTCATCAATTCTTAGTTTTATTCCACAAAAAAAGGCGTGTTTACATAGTCGCTTTTTTGTCTTCTCAAATCTCTGAAGGGGATGTACAGATTTGGAGTCGTCGCTTTTTAGTGATATGATTCGGGTAACTCGTTGGCGTTGCTTTGCCAGTGCCTCAATCAAGAGAGGCCATTGAACTCCTTCCCCCATGTCGAAGTCCACGATACAAATTTGCTCTGCATCATCAGGTAAAGCCTCTAGTATCGATGAAGTAGCAATGACATGAGCAAATCTCCCGTAAGGGAAGAATTCATAGAAGGCCGTAAACGCCAACACATAATTCTTGCTTGCTTCATGTGTCAAATAGTCAAGATTTTGGTCCAGTGATTTGATCAAGTAATAAACAAGGCGTTGGGCGGCTCCTCCTCTTGGACTAGCCTTCTCTTCTAACCGCTTCAATATTACTTCCTCGAGCTCTTTGTTTCGATTCTCCATGGCCTCCCCATAAGCCTTGAGCAAATGGGGTATGCTCACTTCATCATCGACTTCCATGTCCTCCTGGGGAAAAACCAGGGGCATTTGATTGATGAGACATCAACCGATTCTTCTGTAGTACAGAATTCTTGTAAAGACGAACCGTTGTCACTTTCTGTACTCCAATTGAAGAACCCCTCAACCTCATCAATCGAGAGCTTTTCATTTAAAGTAATTCCAGAATCCTCCCGATTTCCTAAATGAGGTTCTAAGGAGGACTCGCCATGATACATGGACGAGATGAACTGGATTGAAGTAGAAAACTCGGGAGAATGCTCAGATTCAGAGAGGAAATAATAAGGAAATTCACAATTTTCTGTGTCTGTATCCATGTCAAGACCAGGAAAATAAAGTTCATGAAAGGGGGAATCAAAAGTGTTGCGGTATGACCATGAGGGCTGATACAGCTCAGGCTGCATCATTTCCATGGTCTCCATGGTTCAGGTTGCATGGAACTTGTGTTATGGGAGTATATATAGGCATGGCCATATATTATTGCTGGAGTTATGGAGGCAATGGTTGGGAAGATAAAGTAGATCCCACATCCCAGGCATCCTGGACTCAAGAGTTTCTCAAATTTGTCCAATTGGAACAATTCCACTGGAAATTCTCTTAAGAAAGATCACAAGAGGGGATATTGCTTGATTTGTTGACAAAATTCAACACCTAAAATACAACCACCTGCAATATAAAACTGGAGGATTGCATGTTTGACAGCTAATAAAATACATCAAAATTTTCGATACACGCTCATTAAAAATAGAAAATAGATTATCCATCGGCATCAACGATATCTCGATCTGTATCTTATGACACACTGCTGATCGGATAAAGGATTTTTTTAATGTGACGGAAAGTGAGACGCAACAGCCAACAGGGTTTTATATGACGATTCTTTCCGTTCATTTTGCAGACCTCAAATGTGGATATCATTCGTTGATCAAATATCGATAAGAGGCTTGCGCAAATCATGTTTGTCTTGGGAGAAATTAGCGGTTAGAACTGACTGTCCACTTTTCTTCAGATAGATATACTATGTTTAAATGGATACCCGTGCGATCATCTTGATTTTTTACGTGGACTATGTACACATGTGGACGCATTGAAACGTATAAAATGATTGGTTGGAAATCATCACACGAGAGATCGTAGGAAGAAAATCATAGTAGCAAAGGTCACAGTATTGGTTGTATCAGGATATGGGAGTTATGAAGGATGGAACTAGAGACTCTTCAGTTTTGTAAAAGAAACGGGACAGCTCCAGTTTTCACCTTTTCAGGCCTATCTCAGGCTCCCGTGGATGATCAGAACCCTTCATTTTGCAAAGCTCGTTGATTGCTTCGACTATGCCTACATTTATGTCAATCGTATATTGATCAATGCATGACAGGAACACATTCATCTTTAGAAAAATGCACTCTGCCCTTTGGATCAAACCCAATTTTTTGATTTCATTTAGGTATTGATCGGCATCCTATAAAGCTATCAATATTATGTTTTCATGATTAAAGTACTCGATGAACTCTAAAAAATGCACGGTTTGATCATCTATGTGAATAAACCCGAAAAGGCTAAAATTGGATCCACCCAGTTTGTTTCAAAGCCGGAGAGAATCCACTTTATAAGGATCTATTGTTCTTAAGATTATCTGCCTTGATATATCATGTAAGAAGGAATTAATAAACAAATGCGAAAAATAACAAGATAAAATGTAGAGCGTTTGGGTGCCACTGTTTTTTGGATTACGGATTATAGATGATTAAAGTTTCTTTAAAAATCTAGAAAGTAATCCATCGACACAGATAAATTGGTAAACGTGCTGAAATTTTTTCTAGAGCTGTATTTGTTAGTTATATCGCCGTTCAAATAGAGGAATTCCAGATCATTCAGATTTTGGATTCAGGTTCGCGTACGTTCAGGATATGGGTGGGGTCGAGAGGGAAGAAAGAGTCCGGTTCTAGAGGCTTGATGCAGTGAGTAACCATGGATCATCAACAAATCCCAATAGTTCAGGTAGGGGGAACTCCAGTTTTAGATTCTCAAGTTTCAGAACCACCTAAGTTGTGCCCTTCCTCCCAAAGCATATCTGTTGTTCATGGTCTCACTAGTAATAATCAGACCCGACCAGACTCTTCTTTATTTGAGTTGCTCGCACGCATGCATGCAGACCGGAAGATTTCGATCACTTGTCCAGTCCAGGAGGATAATAAGTACGTAGAGATCTTCATGGGGCCATGGACGAGCCTCAATCGATCTTTTATAGGATTCCTTTTATATTTGGCAACTATTTCATAACACGAAAAACATAGAGAACGCATATCGGGTAGAGCCAATTTTTTTTTTCTCGTCAAAAAAATGTGCCGAAATAACTAATAGGGATCTTGCCAAAAAGGTTGGGCTCCTCTCTATCCTATGCTATATATTAACGCAACATCACGTTTCGTAAGAAGCCTCCTAAACGCAACAAGTGTCCCTTAGTTCTTGATCCTTTCTTTTTTTTTTTTTATCTTAATTCTAAGACTGAAAAATATTAGAATGGTATTATTAATTTAAATTAACAAGAAAAAATGAATGATCTTTTTTTTTTTTTGGGATAAATCAGCTTGAAATTGGAAAAAAATATAACCAAATATACAGCTTACAATGGGTATACCCCAGGAGGAAACAAAAGAAAGAAAGAAGAATAAATAAAACAGAAACAACGGAGCAGAAACATGTTTTTGAGACTAGTACAAGCTATACTAGGTGGACAAAATGGAAACAGAATAATGGATACTGTCGCCATTGTTGCCCTAACATGCAAATTAAGCAGCTACAAATGGAACATAGCACCATGCTATGACTGAAATCTGGAATCCCGGAGCAGAATGGCAGCAGTTCGAGCAGTTTAACCACAACAATGAACCACCATATAGGAGTATTACTGAAATACATCCAAATAAGACTAGAACATTTCGGATGCTTCAAATTGAACCTCCGAATGCACCATTGAACACCATCATCTTGGGATACCACAGCTTATAAGCCAAATAAAAATGAATGATCTTGCGCAACCTCACACTATCATTCACCATTCTCATCTCCATAATAGATCAAAACAGTTGTGTTACTTGCACAGATTTTTGTACACATATCATGTACATACATGTGTACAAACTAATATAGTTATTCGTGTGTGTGTGTGTGTGTACACACACAAAATAAAAATCAAAAGTCACGTCCGTTAGAACCTATGATCATTTATGATACTGATCTCTTCGGATTTTTTGGATCCTTTGTACTATGTAGCAGGGACGGATCTAAAGGGGGCGCGTGCCCTCACTCGAATGCATGCCCCACTCGAAATTAAATTATTATTATTATATATATATATATATATTGTATAAATTAGCATAATTATACAGTGTGCTAATATATAAATCTACACATTTGCATATATTTCGAAAATACACATATAGAATTAGTTTTATGCCTGAATTTCATCGTATATAGTGCATTTATATTTGTTGCTTTACGAGTTTTGTTTATTTGGAGCTATTCTTTCTTGATTCTCTTTATTTTTAACCGTTTGAGAGAAATATTTAAAAATAATGTTATCAACAAAATTAGCTCGATCATTCTAAAACTTACCGATGTTTATTTAAAACATATTTTAAAATTTCTTTCTGAGATTTTGTACTCATTTTTGCCTAATATAACTTAAAGTACGCGTTATAAACTTTTGTAGTTAGTAATGCATAACTTAATTTTGTACGATCTTACTGTGGTTGACTAAAAAAAATGAACTTTTGCAATTATGATTAACAGGTGCCCCTACTAAACTATATTTCTAGATCCATCACTGTATATGTAGTGTTTGGTTATGAATATACTAGCGGATGAGCACGTGCCTGAAGGCACTCCGCAACAAAACATTAATTAAAATCTAAACTAACAATGAATCATTTTTCCTTTCAACTAATCCAATATGACTCCTACCAACTGGGATTATTTAGCCAAGCCGACTTTGGCAAATTGCATTTAAATTGTGAAAAAGAAATCATGTTAAGAGTCAAGATCAACCACAAAATCAGTACCAAAAAAAAAAACTACAATAGTCAAGGCTAACCATTGGTAACCACACCTGTTTAAAAAAAATAGTAACTACACAATTGAATCAAAAAATTGAAACAAAATTCAATTAGACCTAAATTATCCTAACCTATTGAACAGTTAGCTCTGTTCCTATAAAATAGAACATGTATTGTGTATAAGAGCTTTATGAGAGAGCTTTGATCATGGGTGAGGGGGGAGAGAGAGAGCCCAAAAACTTTATATACTCGAGTGTCAGCAAACTATTTTCAATTACATGAAAACACACCAAGAAATAAGATTTTCATGAACTTAATTGAATCGGATGACCAAAAAATTACTCATCTAGAAGGAATTTGATGAACCAACTTTTTTTAAATCTAGAGGGAACTTATCTATTTGCTTACAGCTGCGATTTAGTTAATTGGCGACGGAAAGTGTATATATATCATAGAGAGAGCAGCATGGGATTAATGTTGCATGAGAGAGAGATCATTCGTTCCAAATATATTTACAGGGCTCATTCTTTTCAAATATATTTACAGCCCTAGGACTCTTTGATCTCAGTCGTAAGATGCATAGGAGTATAGGACAATTTTGGACTGTAGAATTTATGTAGTATATAAGATTTAAATATTGAGCTAACCTATTATATAGATGTTTGTGTTCATAAAAAAAATTTAGAAAATCTATTTTGAGTCGCCATGGACCCCCTGAAGGTTTGTGCAACGGCCAACTAGCTAGTCTTTCAAATTTTTTTTTGGGGAAATGATGGCCAAGAACGTGTTTTGATAATTAATACCCATCAAGGACATTTTAGCATTAACAAATGTTCTCAGCATGTCCTTTACGGATATTAATTATCAAAACACGTCCTGAACTGTCATTTTCCCTTCTTTTCTTTTCTTTTTTTGTTTCTTTTTACTTTTGGTTACTGCAACGTACCCTAACATGGTTGGGCCCTGTAGTGAGAATATAGTGAGTAATCGCAGCCTATCCAAATGTATTTTTAACGATCTAGATTTAAAAGAAATTCTTTCCTTGTAAGGAGTTTCTTTTAAATCTGAATCATTGATTCTTGAGATAAATGGATGCGACCCCGCTTTCACAATCATCCCTTTTTTAATTTCTGCACATGTAACGTACTCGGAAATAATTACTTTATTAGTAAGCCCATTTTCTAAAAAATCCATGGCTGAAAGTGTCTCTCCCATGAATAACTAATATGCAAACGGAGAATCGCTCAATCTATCCTGTAATGTACGTACGTATTTTTCTCTGTCTTTGCATGCATTTTTTTTTTCCTGTTATGTACGTACGTGTATTTGTATACTCGATAATTAAACCTGGTCAGAAGACAATTGTAAAATAATACAATATATATGTGAGCCAATGAGAATAAAATTCGAGTAGTCATGTAAATCAGAAGGTTTTATTTTATTTTTTTAATATAACGTGGTTGGTAAGGTAAAGAGATTAAACTGATCCAATGATCAAAGCAGCAGATGCCTCCGGAGTTTCAAAAATGCTAAAGCCACACCCAAGGGTGGAACTAGAAATTTAATCTGTCTTGGGCTAATTCAAAATTTAATAAAAATTATTCTATGATTATTTTTAAACAAATTTGTACAAAACTACGTAATTTTTCAAAAATAAACAAAAGAAAATAAAAAAAAAGTACATTATTGAAGTTGCATCCTATTGAAGTTGTGTTCTATGTTGTTTAAGATAGTAGAAATCATTTTTTATTCGAATCCGAATCGGTATCTTCCAAAAATTCTCTTTCAATGAGATGGTCAAATAGGATGGATTGGACTACAAAAAGGAAATGAGTTGGGCTAAAATTTATTAAGTTTATATTTTACATATAATTTTTTTTTTTTACCTCTGCCTTACTCCACCTGGGCTACAGCAGCCAGGTCATGATGCATGTAGTTCCGCTATTGACCACACCCAAATCACACACTCATTTACATATCCACACTCACAAATGTATAGTGTACCCATAAGTGTGTGGGGACCAAGGGTGGAGGGAGTGTGAGACAAGTGTAGACCAACAACATGTTTCATTCGTTCTTCAAACAATTGATCGTTTCTCCTAATCTCTGCACAGACTGAAACAAAATCTCCATGGATTCATGATAGTATGGTTGTGTACATAAAAAAGATATTTTTAAAATCATTACAAACGAGGCTATCATCTATCGTTTCCAAAGTATGAAAAGTCATCGAGGTCAATTGTAAATCGAAGCTACATTTTGTTCATAATATACATCTACTTTTTGCTTAACTTGTTAATCTAATTATTTTTTTCAATTAGGAACTAGAAAAAGTAAATCACACATAGTTTAAATTTTTGACCCAACTTATTGAAAATCCTGGTTCCACCCCTGGACAGAAGACGCCACACACTTGTAAGTGTGGGTGTGTAAATGAGTGTGGATGGTGAAGTAGTTTTTTAAGTTTTTGTGCCAAAATTAGGGCAACGCTTTGGGTGTGTAAATGAGTATGGAAGCAGTGGAAGCCACAGTGGAGGTTCTGGTTGTTGTAATGGTGATGGCATTGGAGTGGTGGTAGGTAGTAATGGTGGCGGCAATGGATTGAGGTTGCTCGATGGAGTGTTGGTGGCAACAGTGGGGTGGTAGTAGTGATGGCAGTTGAATGATGGTGGTGGTGGTGAAGGGAGGGGTGGCAAATTCAATTAGAATTAAGTAGATATCAGGCTACTTAATTTTTGTAAACATTTAAGCCTACATTTTAAGAGATACTATAAATTTTAAGTACAATAAAATGTAGTTATCAGACCTACTTAATTAAGTATCACTTAATACTGCTGAATTGGGTTATCAAAACACCTCTTAATATTTTGTCTACAAATGCGATGCAAATGTTTAACAAATTACCACATCATGTTTTAGAAGGTCGTTGGTCTGTCGTGCATACTCCATAGCACGGATTTCTTGCATGGTAGTTTCTCACAATGCTAGAGTATCTTACCAATAAGATACTTTTGTGCTCTTGAGAGAAATTCAACAATTGTCTTAGATAGTTAGTCGCGAGTACTCCTTCCGTCCCTTATTTAGAGTCCAATATTTTATTTTGGGTTGTCCCTTAATAAGTGTCCAATCTATAAAGTTAGGAGAATAACAGTTAGTGTATTGTCTATTTTGTTCTTAAAAGTAGATTTCATTTTAAAATGTTAATAAATAAAAGTGTAATGATGATGGGTAAGTAGGGGAAATGGAGGAAAAACTTGATGTGAAATATGTAATGATGATGTATTTTTAATAAGTTAGAGTTACGAAGCAGGACATTTAAAAATAGACGGAAGGAGTATTAATTTTCCGAGGGGTTGACAAAGAGAGAGGGTGATTAAGTTTTTTTATGGGGAGAGAGAGAGAGAGAGAGAGAGAGAGAGAGGTGCTTACTAAGTTTTCACTTTATGATTTTTTTTTTTTTGAGAGAGAATAAGGGTGATTAATAAGTTTTCACTTGGTACCATTTTGGTATGGTATAACACCGTATGAGTGTTTTCGTACGGTATTATACCGTATAGGTGTTTTGATATATTTTAATATGGTATGGTACTGTATGGGTATTGAATTTTTTTTAGAGAGATCAAAGGGTAAGTTTTCACTTTATGATTTTTTTTTAGAGAGAGAATAAAGGGTGATTAAGTTTTTACTTTATGAATTTTTTCAGAGAGAGAGAGAGAGAACAAGGGTGATTTAAGTTTTCAGTTGATGAATTTCTCTGATCGAACAACGTACTATATCCTTAACCGAATAAGGTTATAATTAAGGGCGATCGACAAAAGTTGTTCTCCGTGGTCGTCGTAGGCCGTTTGCATTATCTTGATGGGTCGGTTGGTTTCTTTCTGCTGCCAGTTATTTACATCTGGGAGTGACCAAATTTGCTTAACAGCGGGATGGTTGGGTGATGGTGCTAGTATGGGCGGTGTTACCTAAGGTGTTTTGTGCAGCGGCGGTTAGGTTGCAGGTTTAGAATTTTGCAGAGCTGGGTCTGTCGGGTGGGTCTTCTTAGGCCTGTTTGTTTTTTTGGACTTTATTGTATATTTGAGTATTGAGTGTGTTTGATTTGTATTATTTTTAGACTCCCGTGTTAGATCTTAAGGGCTGAGTTTCGGTCCATGTGATGTACTATCTAATTTTTTGTTGAATTTTCCTTTTCCGTCTCCCCATTTTTAATAAATTTTTGTAGGTTTGGGTAGTTATTATAAAAACATATACATATGCGTTTTGTCTTTTTGGTAACGTAAGTTAACTAACCCTAGTTCTAGCCTCTCGGACTTCAAAGGATTTTTTAGTAAAGTACACTCCAGTAGTACGTACAGTAGTATTTGCAAGAAAGAAAGAGTACTACTGTTGAGTGTTGGCCAAACAAACGTAGCAGAATTTTGTAGGTTTAATCAACAGATTGATTCCGTTAATACTGGAGTAGTACAATATACTATAGAATATTCTAGCTCTTTCGTTGTTGT
The DNA here is from genome assembly GCA_019656835.1 of Rhododendron ovatum. NCBI lineage: Eukaryota > Viridiplantae > Streptophyta > Magnoliopsida > Ericales > Ericaceae > Rhododendron > Rhododendron ovatum. The sequence goes on along the minus strand of CM033792.1, from coordinate 6,227,719 downwards.
CATTAATTAACGTTGAAGGTTTCGTGTAATTTGCCAAAGTCCAAAGTCCAAACAAACAATCATCACTTTCCACATTGATCGAATATTAATATTTCAGGATATATATATAGATCCATCATAATTAATTAATGAATTAATTAATATTCTACTATATATATTAATTGCATGTATATATTGATCACACCACAAGTCTTTTGGAGTAAGTAATTAACAGGACTACTTAATTGCTACATAGATAGATAAGAGTACTTCAACTAATTACAGTCATTTTCTATTCCCGAGAGACAATTTTCTAATACTTTCTAGAGGCCCCTAACCAATCAAATTGCTATTTCAATTAATTACTCCTAAAATTGATTACAATCCCTTGATAGGTGGGAGACACATAAAATTTTCTCAAATACTAGCTAGTAATCAAATGAGTGAAGTTACATGTGTGTAGTAATCAAATAAGGAATCCCTCAATTTGTTAAAATGCAGACTTCCTATTTCAGGGTCATATTATAATGATCCAAACCGTTCAACTTGTTTAGAACATGTTTTTAAGAGTATCCTATAGAAATCAGTTCAAAATATGACCGAAAAGTGTTTGATCCAAACAATTTTTCATAAAGCTTGGCAAGAACTATTATATGTAAAAAAATATTTGGATCAAGCATTTTCCAATTATATTTTGAGCCAATTTCTCACAGTTACCCCAAAAAACATGTTTTAAACAAGTTGAACGGTTTTGATCATCAAATATAATTTGGGAGGCTCCAAACTATGAGGATCCACATTTAAGGTTCTCATTTTAAGGTGCTCATTAGAAGCTCACTAATATATATATAAGTATATATATGTAGAGTCCCCTACTTGTAAGGGAGTCCTTACTTAGCTTAAGTAAGGGCTTCACATTTTTCCGATCAAATTTAATGATCCAAACCATTGAATGTATTTAGAACGTAATTTTAAGGGTTCCTATAAAAAATCGGCAAAAATTATGACCGAAAAGTGCTTAATCCAAATAGTTTTACATAAAAACAGTTATATGCGGACTTTATGAAAAACTGTTTGGATTGAATCAAGCACTTCCCATGGTCATTTTCTTAGTTGATTTCTTCATGTTCTGAACATATTGAACGGTTTGGATCATCGAAATTTGATCAAGAAATGTGAAGTCCTTACTTAAGCTAAGTAAGGGAGTCCTTATGAGAAGCTTTGTCTATATTTGTATATACTCCCTCCGTTCCAAAATGAGTGGCCTTTTTGGAATTCCGTGCCATTTTAAAATGTTTATATCTTTCGATTTATGAAGTTTTATGTGATTTTGAAAATTTTGTTTAATAGTACTAATTAAAATTTATCAAACAAGATTCATATTGCATATTTTTTAACAGTTGTATTGAAAGATATAAGCAATTAAAAATGACACGCTTTCCCAAGAGTCCGACTATTTGCATCGACCGTTCCGTAGGGAAACCGTACCGACGGCCACGCGCGGCCGTCTCCGGCCACCGGACGGCCGATCCGAGCCGTATATACATATATACACGAAAAAAGAGTGTTCAGATCAAGCATCCTACACACATCGGATGCCATTTATTCCCGCGTAGGCCCCCTCGGTTTTTTTTTTTTTAAATTTTTGGACGGCTCGGATCGGCCGTCCGGTGGCCGGAGACGGCCGCGCGTGGCCGTCGGTACGGAAACCGTCGGTGCAAATAGTTTTTTCGCTTTCCCAAAAAGGTAACTCATTTTGGAACGGAGGGAGTATATCTTTGTCGAGAGCAATGATAATTACTTTTAAGAATTTTGTGGGAAGCATACTGGGAGGGATTATCACTTTGCTGTGTTTAGATGGTAGGAATGTTGAGGGGAAACGAGAATACGATTATCAGAAATTAATATCTTAGTACGTAATTCAAACCTAAAGTAGTTGCATTTCAGTGTTTGAATTATTTCAGTTGAACATTTTCTTATTTTAGGCATTGAGTTGGAAATCTGAGCTTGAGGTAATTTAGAGCATCAAATTCTCACTTGATCTGAGAATGTGATTCATCGTTGAATATGTCACATTATGATTTAGATCTATTCTAAATATAAGGAATCGTGAGGACTGTGTCATTACTTTTCTGTTCCTCCTCGACATTCTCGCTATCCAGACTGAGACGCAGAGAATCTCGATCCTATGCATTAGTAAAATCATATTAACTCACCTTTCCATGATTTGGGCGATAGTGCATCAGGTCTCAAATATTTTCAAACGTTTTAGGTCTTTGAATAGATATATAACAGGTTGACAACTTCGCAGATCAAAAAACAAAACTAAAACAAAGAAAAGTTGAACTTCTATAGAACAAATTTTAACTCCTTCCTTACGTATCGCAATGTAAATATGCATTCAATTTGCTCCCACACTTCTACTTTGGAGTCTAGTTTTTTAATATATTAGGAGAGGACTAGGGTTTGTTTGATAATCGGAGTTGGCACTTACAACGCTACACTCATCCTTCTTGATCTTCACCACCACGACTACACTAAAGCTTACCAGTGTCATCACTTGCCAACGCTATCCACCTCGCGGTCTCTCTACCGCCACCACCGTCGCCATCCTTCCATGACGCCACCTTTGTTACTACCACCATCATACCACCCACGTTATAACCATCAGCGCCATACTACCAACCGTCACCACAACCACGACCACCGCTACCACCATTTCTCCATCACCACACCACATGCAGTCACCAAATCTCCGCCAATACGACCACAAACACATGGCATCCACTAATAAAACTAAAAGAGAAGAATCACAAATATGTTAATCAAGATTCAATAATCTTTATATCAAAGTAGTTGTTATAATTCAACTATTGATATTTTTCTCAAATAGCTTTTCATGCTAACTAAATAAATTTAGCATTAAATATTTAATTTTTCAGCTTTCATAATTAATTTTTGGTCAGTTATAAAATTGAAAATCGAGATATTAAGCACTAAAAAATCTGAATACTGAACTTTCTAACCTGGAAAGCTATTTAATAAAAATTTTAATATCCGAATTAAAACAAATGAATTGATTTGACACAAAGCCAAAGAAACAAACTTTTAGTTTTACTAAGTTTCGCTATGGGTTTTTGGTGGTGGTGCACAGGTGGTGGTGGGGAGAGACAGTGATTGCATAAGGTGGTGTGGTGGAGAGATGGTGGTGATTGTGGTCATGGTGGCGCGCAAGTGGTGGTTTATTGTAATGGTAGAAGGTGTTGGCGAGGTGTAAAGATGAAGGTGGTTGGGGTGGTTGTGGTGGTGGGAGCCGTTGTGGTGTGGTAGCGAATAGTAGCGACGGTGGTTGTTCTACCGTTGGTGGTGATGCCTGGAATGGTGATGGTAGTTAGTGGTTGAGGCGATGGAGTGGTGGTGGTGGTGATGCTTATGAAGTTGTGGCAGTGGTGGAGAAGGTGGTGCATGTCGCGGTGGTCGTAGTGATACTGTGGCGGTGGGGGCCGGCGACCTTGGATGATGGTGGAGGTGCACGGCGGAACAAAGGAGTGATAACATTAGGAATTACTTTTACTTTCAATACACGTTGAGAATCTCCTATACTTCAGTAAATCATCATGTTGACCGACACATTCCATGATTCGGGCGATATGTATAAGGTCCTCAATTATTTTCAACCTGTTTTGTCATTGATTTTATAACGGATAATATCGAACATATTTTAACTCCTTCCTTACCTATCGCAAATTTAATATGCATTCGATTTACTCCCGTATAGTACTAGCTAGCATCTAAGATACGGGTTATTTTTTAACAGTATATCATAAGAGACTTAAGATGCATGTACGCAGTGATGTCAACCCCCGACCCGGCCATTTAGGACTGTCCAATGAATTAACAAGGACTAAACACATACTAGATAGCATCTAAGATACGGGTTATTTTTTAACAGTGCATCATAAGAGACTTAAGATGCATGTACGCAGTGATGTCAACCCCCGACCCGGCCATTTAGGACTGTCCAATGAATTAACAAGGACTAAACACATACTAGCTAGCATCTGAGATACGGGTTATTTTTTAACAGTACATCATAAGAGACTTAAGATGCATGTACGCAGTGATGTCAACCCCCGACCCGGCCATTTAGGACTGTCCAATGAATTAATAAGGACTAAACACATATATACTAGCTAGCATCTAAGATACAGGTTATTTTTTAACAGTACATCATAAGAGACTTAAGATGTACGGTTTATTTTTTATATGCTCGTTTTAGCTGAATGATCTTTTGCTCATCAAAAGGACTTTTTCATTTCTCTTAAGCGATCTTCGATGATTATAGATACTCCGTAGTATAGATTTACTGTATAATTTTTTTTTATAATTAATCAGTTGTCCGGACAAATTTACATGTACCTCGACTATAACCCAGGGAGACCATAGATTTACCGTCCACTAACAGGACTCTCACTTAAAGCCGGAGCAATGCTTATGTGTATATATATACAGGATGGTTCCGGAGACACTTAAAAAACATTTAAAAAAACAACCCAAAGTTCCCGATCAAATTTCGATGATTCGAGCCGCTCAATGTAATCAGAACGTGATTTTAAAAGTACCGGTATTTTTTTTATTGAACGGTTCCGTATCGGCAAGTATGTACTAGTCTAGTAAGAAAACAGTACTCTAACCCTACAATACCATCCCGGCCTCAATACCGTGTCTTACTGGTCAGTACCGGCAATTCAGGACAATACCGGGCGAGATGGTGTTACCGGTATTTTGCAAAGCTGGGCCATTTTGTAAAGACGTGACGCTCGTGATCTTTTTCCGCGCTCCGTAGCAACTCGATCATGTTTCTCTGGAACAAAATGTGACTCCTCATGTTCGTTTCATTTCCCAAATGATTTACGGGGGGAAGAGGGGTGATGAAATAAGAGAGTCACTGGTCGACGAAATATACCGGTGTAAAACTTTAATATTGAGAGAGAGAGAGAGAGAGAGAGAGAGAGAGAGAGAGAGAGAGAGAGAGAGAGAGAGAGAGAGAGAGAGAACCAGTGGTTTTGCGCCCCCCGTTCGGGAATAAGGAGCATGTAATTGGAGTGAGTTCCGGATATCTAAAAAAATATATGAAAAAAGAAGTCGAATATATAGTTGCATTGGAATGTGAATTTTTTTTTTAGTATTTTTTTTAGGAAATTGATATTCCCTATTATTTAAGTTGCCAAATCTAATTTTGAAGGATTCAACATTAATAGTATTTGGGTAATATCAATGAAGTTTATGTTTATAAATATACAAATAGTTTTTTAATATATAAGTATTTATTAGTAGCGAGGAATCTGAAACGGTACCTAGTAATATACCGATACTGGTATGTACCGTACCAATAAGAAAAATGGTATCATGTCAGGTACAGTATTTAAAATCTTGTGTCAAATATCTTGACACTAACCCGATTTGCTTAAATCGTGTCGTGTTCGAGTTGATATTATTAAGGCCCTTTTATTTTTTTAAATATGTACATAAAAATTTATACTTTTCATTAATGTTGTGCATTTCATTCAGTAAAAGAAAACTAAAGACATTTTCAATACCATCATAATCACACAAACGATAAAACCAATCAAATAATGTCATTGAAAAATGCCTTAAATCACAACTCGACATAGGTCTCAAAATAAAATAATTTTATACAATTTTAAGCTAAAATAATTAAAAAGCACTGACAACTATAGAATAAGTCCTTATAAATTTCAAAATAAAATACTAGGCCTAAAAAATTTAAAAAAAAATTATCCAATAAGTTTAAATAAATTTTATTAATTTTGAACTCTTTAGCATGAAAAATCAAGTGATTAGAAAATTAGATATTTAATTGTTTTGATTTTGGAAAAAAAAAACTCTAATGGGTACTATAACAATATGCATATCTTATCTTTCCATAATTATATTGATATTTTTCTATACACTTTAACCCAGCATGGTTTGAAAAATTCAAATCTAGCTCCTACTAATTAGGAAATTCAAAAGAATCAAAACTAATCGTGTTGTGTCATGTTGTTTCGAGTTAAATGATAGACACGAAAAATTAAACAGTTATTAGTGTACTTATCGAGTTACGCGAGTCAAATCCGTATTTGACCTATTTAATTATCGTGTTGGCGGATCGTCTCATATTCATTTTTGTGTTAAAAACCCTCTAACTTCGTATCGTGTTGGGAATTCTCATCCACCCCACCCCACCCCACCCCCGAGTTATGTTTCATGCTCTCAACAAGACTGGGATCAATTTTAGAATATTTTTTGGTCAGGACAAAGCCCAAGCTTATTTTATGGGTGAAAGTAAAGTCATCAATCCAAGAGCAAGCCCAACCCACTTAAAGAAACCAAACCCACGTGAAGGTAACAAGGGGAAAAGGGATGCCAACAGATTTCAGACTTCTCCATCTTTTTTGACAGGAAATGACTAAAGGATCCGGCTTCTTTGCATTTGACTGTAAAGAAGGGTGAAGAGTCCAATCTAAATTATTCATATTGACAATTAATGATTCAAAATTTTTAAATCTTTTACCGGAAAAAGCATATTATTACCAATAAAATATTCAAAACAAATCTGAACAATTGAAAACCATGACAAACTATGAGATTTAAGACCCTCTCTCAGGGTTGTTTAAAGAACCCCAGCTCAACCCATTTGCAAGGCCATATAAAATTCGAAGTACAACCAGAACCAGGATAATGGCAGGTAAACCTAACAACTTAAGTTGTGTGGTAATCAAAGCCTATTCGAATCGAGTACTGGTTATTTAAGTCCAAAAATTCTCAAACGATCAGATTCGAACTTGGATTGTGCTAGGTTTAAATTTTTTTTTTTTTTTTTTTTAAAGGAGCATTAGAGCTACTTGATCTTTTATAATACAACTCTCGTCTCCCTTCAACCCCTTTCTCCTCCTCTCACCTTCCCCACACCGTACTCTGATCCCCACTCTGGGTTTCTTTGATAACAATCTGATTGTTGATCCGGCTTCTTTAGTAGGCCGGTAGATTAGAAGGTGGCTAATCCGCTGAACGTTCATGCTGTCGCTGTTTGCATGGGCTGAACAAACTTTTCTGTATTTGCCGATTCATTATAGCTCTTCAAGTTGATGCATGGTTATGGGAGGCAGGGGCGGAGGCACATGGGTACAAGGGAGGGTGGCCGACCCTATTGGCTGCCAAATTACTCTTGCGATAGATATAATATTTACCCAATTTTTACTAATTTGACCCCAAATTTTCATAAGAATAGGTATAGGTACAATTTAGCTATTTTGACCCCACAAAAAATCTCTAAATTGCTCCAATTTATTTCTTTTCGAGAGTTAATAGTGCTAGAAATGAGACTATCGTGTATTATTTTTCAAATATAACAAGTCTTTGGAGCCAATTATGAGGCAAAAATGAATTATTAGTGCATATCGATCTTATAATTAACCTTTTAATTTAGTTATTTTATATATTGCATCTGAATGTAATTTTTGACCCCACTAACCAAAATTCCTGATTCCGCCCCTGTGGGAGGTCTCATTCTTATCGTTGATATTTCTTGTTTGGTTTATCCGCGGTGCTCTCCGATCTTGTCTTGTTCACATCGGGCAATAGCTCGACACATGACGCCGGGTTTTCACACAGTTTTCTGTGCTTGGGTCGTTGGGAGCTTATTGGAGGCTGTTGGGTGTCAACTGGTTAGAGGTGTTGGTTTTTTTTTTGCTTTTTATGTTCTAGCATATGCATTAATTTTTTCAATAACGGCTGTCTGACTTTTTTCTTTTCTTAATTCGCACTGTCAATTTCCAGGTTGTTGTCCTCTTTCTTCTTCTACAGCTCATAGCCACCATTGATTTGAATCCATTATCAAGATCACCTCTTGAATCCGTCGCAATCGCCGATGTCATTCGATCTTTCCCGGCGTGTTTGTTTATATCATCAATTTTCCAACTGTTTGCTTGCAGTCACCGAATTTTGTATCCCATTATTTGACCTTCTCTAGTCTAGGCTAAGATTTTAAGGGGATGAATCGTCGCTACGAGAACTACCACCACAGTATGTAGCTTGTCACCCTCAGGTTGCATGAGAAACCCTAACATCTTTCAAATTTTTCATCACAATGGAGGCAATTGTTCTTATGATTAGTTTTTCATATTTTTTTTTTAATGCAGTAAGATAGATGCGTGTTTTTGTTAGTACTATAATAGTACAGTAGCTGCTTACAATGAAGTTTTTTTTTTTAATTGTTACTTCAATTTATATTGATAAATTTCTTGTCATTCTCTCATATAAAAAAAAAAAAAGGAGCATTAGGCATCTTTAATAGCCACCAAAATGGTTCATCTTCCCTTCCATTTCCCCTCACATAATTGTTTGCAATTACCACAATCTGATTCTGTTGGACTTGTAGTAAACCATAATGCCAAAAAAGGAACCGAAATAAAGGAAAACAAAGGAACAAAGAAAGCAGGTAATAAAAAGACCTATAAAATTAAGGATCTGAAAACAACCTGACTATTTGAACAGCAAATGTAAACAACCTGACTATTTGAACAGCAAATGTGCCCATTATAGTATATGGGGCCCACTACGTCTCTCATACCGTGATCTATGCACATTTACGTAGTGAACCCCATACCGTGATCTGTGTTCACATTTGTTGTGCAGTTTTAGACTTTCTTATCTGAAAAAAGTCATATGATTGAGTTCTAAATTTCCACACAGACACAGACAAATCACAAATACCATTACCTTAAAAAAGAGATCTTTTAGAGCACGTGATAATGGCCCCCTGTGTTACCGAGTAATTATTCAATGCTACGAGGCACCATCACATGGTGCTTCATTCTCCTTCTCTGTCGCACATTGCGGTAGGATGCACACATTTTTTTTTGGGTTCCACCACAATACCTCGGGGCCGCCGGTGGCAGTGCCCTTGGGCATTGAATAATTTTTCCCTCCATTCCCACATGTTTTCACAACTTACATTACATATTTTAATTAACAAGTTAGTAAAATGAATATTAGGGCAGCACTTCAGTGGGTGCGCGTCTACCTAAGCTTGTGTCTGCCAATCCTAACAAAAATACACCCCTTAAATCACAACAACAAAAAACAAAAATTCACTAAAAACTAAAAAATCATCATTTCCTAATTTCTTTATATTTTTCCCTTTTCTTCCCCTGTTTTCCTCAATCCTAATAATCAGACGGTTAATAAACAAGAAGGGCACCTGATCAGACCGTTCTCACTACACGCTCCACACGTCCTGAATCCACTCTTTTCCGTGTAGCATTTATGGCTCCCGCTGCACTCGTCGCAGAGGATAAATCTGTACCCGCCGCAGACCTCGCAGACAACCCCGGGATCCGCCGCCGGCAATTTTCCGACAACCTTCTTCAGCTCGCCGACCTCGTGCAGCTGCTTGACCTCCTCGGCCCCGCCGAAATATCTCCCCCCGATAAAAACCCTAGGCAACGTAATTTTGCCCTTGACTTTATCAGCCAGGATCCCCTGCAACTCGTCCATGAATTTGTAGTCCATGGATACGTCTCGCTCGTCGATCGACACGCGGAACCCGCGCAGGATCGATCGGACGGCCTGGCAGTCCTCGAACGTCGAGCGGACGACGCGGAGGCTCGTGAAGTAGACAATTATCCGGGTCTCCGCGCCGGGGATGTAGATCGGCGGCTCGGGTTGGGTTTCTGCCGGGGCGGCATTGAGCCTGGGCGCGTTGAGGTGAGTTGACCAGGCACGGAGGAGCGAGTTGGCGAGGCGGACGCGGTGGAAGATGGAGGGTTGTTTCGGCTGCTTCGGGGGTCGGTCGTCCGCGGCGGCGCAGAGGTGCTGGATGTCTTTGAACGATGACGTGGCGAAGTGCGACGGCGAGGCGCGGGGCCGGCCCGGGGGGTTTGCCCGCTGTAGCCACATGAGGGGAGGGATTTGGGGTTTGGAGCCAGAGGTAATAGATACAGATATGTGGAGAGGGAGAGAGAGAGAGAGGAGAGGAGAGGAGAGGAGATGAAAAGGCGGGGGGAGGGGAAGGGTTTGGGCGGGGGTCAGGTTTTATTGGATTGGAGGAAATGGATTTTTACTTTATTGGTGAAGGAATTGAAAAGTTGAGGAAAAGGGTGAGAATAGGGGGACCGGGGAGGTTAGGGAGGTTGTTGAGTTAGTTAGAGAGAGAGAGAGAGGGGGGGGAGGAGAGAGATGGTGGTTAATGTTTTGCTTTAATGAAAGAGAAGAGATGAGATTAGAGGTCCTTAATGGTAGTACTGGCATTTTGCATGGACAATGGCCCTTCATCTAATCATCAGTTTATGATTCAAGCCTAATCATCTTATCCTATGTTGAAAATTGCAGCAACACTTTGAAGCTTCTTTTGGATCCACAGCTTTTATTGCCTCTTTTACTGGTGGGACTCTTTTAAAGTTTACGTTATTAGTCACTCAATGAGAAACAACAACAATTGCAAACAAAACGAAACGAACAAATTAATGAGATAATCGGAGAGGTGAAGCTACAAAACAAAAAAGAAACTGTGAAAAGCGAGGGCAAAAGTCTCGTCCCTGGAACTGTATTAATTGTACTTGAGATTAAGAGAGAAAGATTAGCCTCTCTGTCTTCTTTCTTCTTCCTAAAAACCTACGAGTATAGGATCTACTTAATTAGGGACAATGAACATGTGTCAGTTTCTCTCCTTGGACCATACCCTATCTCGAACTAGTTTACACTTTATAATCCATCTAATTGAATTTCTGTTTGACCCAAAAAAACACTTTATCATCCATCTAATTAATCGCATAAGGACATCCAAATGTTTTCCCAAGCACCAATGCCATTCCTCTTTCTATTACTAGGACAAGGACATGAGAAAGGAGGGGGGGAAAAGGATCAGAACCAATTACTATCAAGGCCACAATAAAAAAAAGGAACCCTAGGGAAAAGTGGGAACTGGACCATGTTGCATTGGAGACAAGGTCTGTTGGTAAAAGGTAAAGATAAGATGATTGTTGGTATCATACGAGTGGATTCTGAAAAGTTTCATGTGTCCGGTCTGAACAGCACAGATAAATTAAGTGGAGGCGTGTGATTGTGAACCAACTCTCAAACAACACCACATGCTTCCCATCTCAGCTTCTATTCTTCAAGAACAAACAACCCCCATTATTCTCTTCTTTAGCTGTGGACCATGAGCTTGGCCCAAGCCCGACACGCATCGGCCCAAGCCTGCTTGAACATTTCATTTGCTCAAACTCAAGATGCTCTACTAACACTGAAGAACAGTATAACATACAAGCCTGCTTTTTCGTTACAGGTATGCCAAACAAAAGATAATGTGAACATAAAAAAAAAGATCATTGCATGACATGAAAAGGAAAAAAACAACCCTAACACTGACCCTGAGATTGCAAAATTCACAAAATGATAGGAAGGGCGCACTATATAGTCAGTCACCTGGTACTCCGAATTCCAACGAGAATAGAAGCTAAATGTCAGAGCAACCAAGGGCAAAACTCCGGAAGTAACTCGAAACAGTTCAAAGATGAACAAACATAGAAAACAGATAATGCCCCATGATGCAGATATATGCATGATACACAGATAACTAAACAATCAAACAGAAGCCACAACAACTTGGGTTATTAAGTGCTAACTCTCATATTGTGTATGTAATATGGTCATGTGCTGAAAACAACCATTGAAGACCGTGTCAATATTGCATGGTCATCCTAAAGTTTCTGGGTGATGGACATGAAAGGTATTGAGTTCAAGAAGTACTAACGGAAGTAAATGGAAAGCTGAGGGATGTCAATGTCATTATCTTCATCATCCTCACAAGCCACCACAACATCAAAGTGATTCCGATGTGGCGGGAGTTCCAACTTAGCTACTTCCCTAGCCAAATCCACCATCTTCTTGTCCATCCTATCTCTGTGCCGAGGGAACATGCTATTGTAAAGCAAGCAACTCCCACATGATATACTATATGCATTCAGCCCCTTGTCAGAAAGCCATTTGAGAAGTCCCCTCAGAGTAGGATCGTCTTTCACAATCCACCTGTCCCACACAGTCCAGCTCGTGTCCTGGTGCTTTATGACCTTAGGTGGGACCGGCTCTGCCATGGAGAATAGAGGGAGTGCCAGGTTGGCAAATGTGTTCCTATAGTCCTCCACTTTGTGCCTTCCTTCTAGAACCTTGTACAGCTCTAGGCAGACCAGACCTGTGGCCATTGCTGTGGAGGTTGCAATTGCAGGGATAATCCTTCCGGCAATGAGTTTGGCTCTCAGCCTGTCAACTTCAGGAATACTGTAATTTCTAGCCCTCATGTTAGCAAGCCCAGCTATTAAGTCCATATGGTAGTTCGTATCATCATCCTGCATATACACACAAAATTAGTTTTACCAATATGTACTCCCTCCTTTCCATATTCTTGGTGATTTCTTAGCTTCCTTACCCTTAAATTGAATCAACAAATAATATATTACTGTGAAAAGATCGATATCTTCCAACAATCAAACAATTTCAATCAGTTTTCGCAGACAAAGTCAAACAAAGTTTTCAAAAACAAAAGAAAACGAATAGAATAAAACGAGTTTGTTTAGATCTCCAGAATAGTGAAAAGGAACCAAGAATAGGGAAAGGATGTAGTATTTTTCAAATGGAAAAACATATTACAGAATGAAAGATGGATAGAGAGAGAAACCTTCTCAAACTGAATTGGTTTCATCCTAAACCCAGGATGCAGACTATTCCGGCACTGTTCTAGCTTCATGATTAGTTCATCAATGACTGCTGCATCATCTATAGATGCAGTGGAAAGGCTAGTAGCCTTCTCATCGGTCACAATTTTCACATCTTTCTTGGGTTGAAATTCAGGGACTACCACCCTATCAACACCTTCGGCCAACTTGCTAGGGTTCTTGGCCCAGTCAGGAATTGGAATGCCAAATGTCTCTGCTCTTAGTATTGATCCTGCTATAATGAAATGGAGGTGGCTGAGATCAGCAGTAGAGAGTTGCAACGGCTGGGGGAAGCGCTTAGGAGCCGACCAAAATGGAGCCCCAGTACTGGTCGCAGCATCTTCAGGAAAAGTATAGATCAACTGTTTCACACGGTTGCCAAAGTAATCTTCAAACCTAGACACCAAAAAAGGGAGATAAGTGTCAGAAACAGAACATTACCCCATTGTTAGTACCCCACCGACTAGGAAAATCTCCAATATTACTACCCGTTTTAAGGGCATTTTTATAATTTGACCCATCATAATTAATATAACTGCCCTTAGTGACTTATGGTTGAACTCTGGACGAGCACAGGTAATGCAGTGGATCATGAAAGTTGAAGAACAAAATAACAAGACCAGTACTGAAGGTAAGTACTTTAGACGAGCCCAGGTAATGCAGTCTTGAAATGTTTTGCATCTTTCTCTGTCAAGGCACTCCAGAACCCGTTCCAGGTTGTCTCTGGCTTGAGCATCACCAGCATTCCTCATAGCAGAGGTGTACTCAATTGGATTTGAAAGGAAAGCATTCACTTCTGCTGGGGTTTTCTCAAGCAAGCCTTCAAACTCTGATCGAGCCCATGTCAAGCAGTGGTCAATGTTGTGAGGGAAAGAGTGAACCGTGCACATAGGTGCTTGCTTCTCGGGTGGATCTCTTGAGGCACCATAGTTTTCAGTCAGGTGAGGAATTACCATCTGTGTGTTACACTTTGCTCCAAGGGTTCCTGATTCAAGAAGTGGCTTCTGGAAATACAAGCATCTCTGATCAACATAAAGCCTGGCATTGACATTGTCCAGTGCATTAACAACAACACTTAGATTCTCCCAGAAGGTATCATCGAATACATTCTCAGTCTCAGTGCCCACACGGTTCTGCAGAGCCTCTATACGGAAACAAGGATTTATTGCTGAAGCAGCAGAAGCAGCAACAGTAGATTTTGCCTGCCCAATGTTCCAATCACGAAAGAGAAACTGCCTACTGAGGTTACTCTTCTCAATGACGTCATCATCAGTAATTGTCAGCTTCCCTTGGTCGCCACATGACACTCCCATCAGAACCAAATTCTTTAGAAACTCGCAGCCTAGTGCACCAGATCCTACAACAAACACTTGAGCATCCTCCAGTTTCTTCTGCAGTTTCAACCCGAAAACTGAAATCTGAGCATCATACCGGCTATTCAATGGTCTGAAATCCTCAGGTTCTAGAGGCTCCGTGGGAAGTGATTCAACTGAGTCGAAGTAAAAGAACTGTACAGACATGATGAAGTAAATAATTTAGGATCAATTCGACAAAGTATACACAAATCAGACTTGCTAACAAACATAAAAAGAAAACAAGATCTTGATGACATTAGTAACCTGATAAAGCGGATGAAATTTTCCAGAGCATGCCTTCATAACCTCCTGTCCCACTATACCACCAAACATGGCAGCCATGGGGTTCAACACTGCTCGGGCACCAAAAGCAAAGTACCGCAAAAGTTTGGGACTGATATCTTCGACTTTCCCATCTCCCAAGCCATCATTGATGCAGGTAGCCATTGATATCAGCTTCTTCGCATCCTCTTCTGAGCCAGCAACAGGGAAGCGTCCCAGTGCAGAAATAAATTTGTCGAGCGCTTGGAATGCCAAGTGCAACAGAGGTGGTCGGTCAAACTTGGAGAAATCGCTCAGAAGGAAATCGCCTGGATCCTTCAGAGCTTCTCTCAAAGGCTTAAAGTTCAATATCTTGGGCTGCTTCACCTGTGTGACAATACCACCTTTCTCATAGATACCATAGTTTGTAGTGTCCTCTTCAAGAGTGAACGAGTAAGGCCTCGCATTTTTTATCTTTCTTGGCTTTCCGTCATTGAGTTCTGTCATTCCCCTGATTTCAGAAAACATAACAAGATCCCCATCCTGGAACTCGAGCCTTTCATCATCAACACACGACACAAGTGCAGAGTCGTCATTACTGACAGATGCAATGATACCTGTGTGTGGTTCCTCACCATCAACATCAAAAACAGTAAACTCAGGCCCAAAATCGCAAAATACACTTCCAAAGAGGCCTCTAACTTCAGCCTTGATGAATGCAATAGGAGGCTGGTGAACATGGCAGTAATCATTAAACTCGATGGCTTTCTCTTGGTTAATGTCGGTAAAAACCACAGCCTGCCACACCAGAAAATATATAAGGTTTACCTTTTAGCTATACAAATCCGACAAGGAGCAATCTGCTCACTATATATGCACATCCTTTCAGAAAATGTCTAACGAGAGTAACCCCCAAAATTAAAGAATAAGCTTCAATTCTAGAAGCAGTCTAAAACTACAAGCATGCAAGCCCGAAGAACTTCAGCAAAGGAAGAAAATGACAGATAGTAGATGGTTACCATGACCTAAAGAAGATAACAGGGGGCTAAAACTCTTATAAAGTGACATATCAAATAGCAAGAAAAAATTTCCCATAAGGAGTCATCTAGTTTGGAAAATTGAAACATAAATAATAAGGACCATAAATGGCAGGACTTGGAAAGAATCCCCATGCATTTTTCTTTTTCAACCCATAGAATCACGTTAGTGGGTTTGAGTTGGTTAGACAATTTCATATTGGTTAGGAAAATGGCTTAGTTTGTTAGTGAGATACAAATGTGCCAACAAATATTCGTTGAACTCCAGAATACGTAGGATGCTATAAGCGAAAGATTCTAGCCAACTAAAAGACATCGATCAATTCAAAACCATTTTGAGATGATGCGACTTCAAAATTGCAAAGTATCTTTCCATTTGTGCAGTTAAGACTCAAGTCACCACTTCGGGGAAAGTCAACCAAAACAATGTGGCAGAACATGAGTGATGAGACTGAATATTTGAAAGAATATTTAACATAGTTTTCACTATGTTCCTACAGAGTACTCCCTTCGTCCCATTTTGTTTGTCCATTATTCCTTTTGTCTCTTTTGTGTCTATTGCCTATATCTTTCAATGTGGATCTTGAAAAATATGCAATATGAATCTTATTTTATAGATTTTAATTTGAGACAAAAGGAATAATGGAAAAATAAAATGGGACAGAGGGAGTAATTACTAATTAGACGCCTCATTAAACGTGCATAGAAGAGCCATTTTGGTTGCCCAAGCAGTGAAATCAATATAACAAGGCAGACAGCCTTCCAGAAACATGGAGGTTTCAATAAGTATGAGAAAACAGAGCCAAACAGAACATTGAAAAGGAGTATTCA
The DNA here is from genome assembly GCA_019656835.1 of Rhododendron ovatum. Lineage (NCBI taxonomy): Eukaryota > Viridiplantae > Streptophyta > Magnoliopsida > Ericales > Ericaceae > Rhododendron > Rhododendron ovatum. The sequence continues at coordinate 6,211,480 of CM033792.1, read as the reverse complement.
GACACTGCTTTTATACTGCACATAACAGAAGAATTCAAGATTAAGAACATAACGGAAGAATTCTTTGCTTTGATTTGTGCAAAAGGGCCTTCTTCTTTTGTTCCTGGCTGGGCTTGTTCAGTACCTAGCCAGGCCTTGTACATACAGTTCATAAGCAAGTCAATGGCTAACAAGATTTTTAACAGTGAACCAAATTTCTATACTACATATTACTGAAACTAAAGGAACATAATTAATCTACATTTTAATGAATCAGTGAGGTAGAATACAGAGTAAATTGGGGTACCTGGAAATCAGAAAGTTTATCTTTCGTCAATTCCGTGGTTAAAGTAGAAACGACCACAGCGTTGTTAAGGTCCTGCAACTTTTGAACAGATGCAAGTGCCCTGTTCTTACCAACATCATTCTCCGAAAAAATGAAATTGCTGGACAAATCCCACAACTCCACTGTTCCCTCATCATGCAATGTGACGGACTTGACACCAGCAAGTACAAGGTTCTTCGCTGCAAGCGGAATACAATGATATTGCACAAGATCACAAACTCAAATCCATGGTCTTTTAACATACTAACAATTCTTTCCAAGGAACCATATCCCCATCATAGGTTGTGAAGAATAATAATTAGCATGTGCGGAAACTATACAATACAAAACTAGATCCCCGAAGGACAGGCAACAAGATAGAACGGAAACAATCCACTATTTTACGACGGTAGTGAAGAAATAGACCATAATAAACTTACATGGGAGAACAAATTAAATACGATGCATAAATACACAAGTGATACTCCATCTTCAATATTTTTTTCATTAAGTGTACTTACTACCGACCAACCAGTCACCTTTCCTTCTTACTTGGCTCACTCTAAGGTTAGCTTGACTTCCTTTACTATCTAGTTTATGTGACTTGCCTTATTGATTAGGGAGTCGTTATAACAGAGACCTCCTAAAGAAAAGAGTGATTGTCCACTCTACATGATTCAATGATGATTACCCCTATCTACATCTGGGGGGTGCCATAGAACTAGTGTAATCACCACAAGATTGACAGGACATAACACAATTACTAAAGGAAGCAACAAAAGGCACACCAATTCCGGCATCTATACAACAAAGACCAAGGAACTCTGCGAGCAAGAAAGAAAGAACAAAAACTAGTTAAACAACCAAGCAAGCAATCCAACAATATAACAAAAATAGAGCTAAATAACATCCAATAACAATTTGTATATCATGCACAAGTTTGGAATTCCAACTCAGCAATATCAAACTATTAGGGGTGCAAACGAGCCGAATGGAGCCGAGTTTCGTAGTGTTTGAGCTCGGCTCGTTTACTTAACGAGCCTAAAACTCGAGCTCGGCTCATTTGTAAACGAGCCTAGCTAATTTACTTAACGAGCCTATGTAAACGAGATGAGCTTTTGAGTGTCGAGCTCAGCTTGTTTAGTAAACAAGCCTAAAACTCGAGCTCGAGCTAGATTACTAAACGAGGCAAGCTGAGCCACGAGCTGCTCGTGAGCAGCTCGGCATGTGTGGGATCAGTACCGGAATTAGTGCAACTGCGGTATCACGTAAACCTTTCTACGATCAGCATCACAACATTCACCACACCACAAAACTACAATAACATCAGTAATAAATAATCTGAAACCCGCTGTTAAATTAACGGAGAGACGTACCGATTTCAGCGCCGAGGCCTTGCATCCCAGAGATAAGTACATTAGAGGCGAACAGCCGCCGCATCGTCTCGCGTCCGTACACCGCCAGCTGACGGCTGTGCAGATCCTCGTCAATCTCCTGCATATTTCCGTTTCCCAACGCCATATCCAAAACACCTCTACGGTCACTCCTCTCGCTTCTAATACTATCCCCGCCGCTGTTTACGTCCTCCGTCGAGCAATCGATTCGATGCTTCTTGACAAGGCCCTCGCTATCACTGGAATCGATTTCTATTACTTCTTCTTCTTTACTACTAATTCTCTTTTTAGGAAGCATAAAGTGCAACAACTTCCTGAAAGCGGTCAAACAGAGAAATATAAACGGAAACCTAAGATTAACCAGAGATATGATTCGGCTATTACGATTGAAACACTTGTTGTACAACAATCCGAGAACGATCGGTGCTGCTGCCACGAGCATGAACCTCGTTGACAGTTCCATTTACGAAAATCGAATAGAGAGAAAAGGAGATTATTCTAGAGAGAGAGAGAGAGAGAGAGAGAGAGAGAGGGACGTACCGATTGGAGCAGCGGTGCGGGGATTGATGCGATGAGAGAGAGTGAGGAGAGGGGGGCGGAGTGATGAGCTGTTGGTTTTGGCATCGGGAGAGTGGTGGTGGTTGGTTGTGGAGATGTGGAGGGAGAGAGAGCGGGGGGCGGGGGGCACGGGGTATTTATGGGCTTGGGTTTTACGTATTTGGGTTTTTGTTGGGCTGAAAGGGGAGATGGAAGTCGGTCGAAGGCTGATGAGAGGTGACCGTTCAACCGACACCGATGAGAAGAGTCAACACGGCAAGGCAGGCTAAACGATATCGTATAACCTGTAGAAGTCATTTGTCTAGTGACTGCGTCAGAAATAACGAGTAGCGGGCACATTGAAAACACAAACTCAAGGGAGGGAAAATCTATAACAATTGATACCGCAATTTAAATTTTTTTCGCAAGAGCATCCACACCACACTAGCTATTTCCCAGTTCAAATTATATTATAATAACGAGCCAAATGTGTAAAATGAGCTCACATCAGTCTCTTTAGTAGCGGGGATCACTTGCCAAAATTTAGATTTTGTAACAGTGTTTCTTTTATCTCAAGCGAGCCCCGTTCACCAATTAAGGAATATTTTATTAATTTTCAATCCGGTACTTTGTCTCTTTCAACCCCTTTTTCTTTCTAAATTGAATCTTACGAATTTTAAAACAGTCCTCATTGATATCGAATTGAGCTAATTTTATTCAAAAATTTATAATTAAAAAAATTAAAAATGATTTGCAGTTTAAATCATTTTTGTAGAACCCGTAGTGGGCTCCGAAAAAAACATCAATTTATTGCCTATTTGTAGTGCCTCAAATAAGGCCCTTGGCAAGAAATATTTAATTGAGTAGAGAATAAGAGTAAACAATATTTTTAGGATGATGCTATGGTGTCCCCCAGTCATTTTGGGGATACCGTAATTTTTGGCATAACTTTACCATTAGAAGCATAACTAAAATCAATTACAAGCATAACAAAACCCAAACAAGGCTTAACCAAGGAATATCTAAAAAACCAACCAAGGCGTAACTAAACCCAACTAAGGCATAACAAATAAGTTATGTCTTGCTATGGTTTTAGTTATGCCTTGCTATGGTTCTGTTATGCTTGTAATGAGTTTTGGTTATACTCATAATGATTTTATTATGCCAAAAGTTACGGTGTCCCCAAAATGATCGGAGACACCGAAATCATTCACATATTTTTAATGGGGAATGACTTCGGTGTCCTCGGTCATTTTGAAGACACCGTAACTTTTGGCATAACAAAAACATTATGAGTATAACTAAAATTCATTACAAACATAACAGAACCATAACAAGGCATAATCAAAACCATAGCAATGCATAACTTATTTGTTATGCCTTAGTTGGGTTTGGTTATACACTGATTGATTTTTTGGATATTCCTTTGTTTTGCCTTATTTGGGTTCTGTTATTCTTATAATGGATTTAGTTATGCTCATAATGATAAAGTTATGCCAAAAATTACGGTGTCCCCAAAATGACCGGAGACACCATAGCATCATCCTTTTTAATGAGATGTCAAAGTGAGTAACTAAAGTAATAAAATGAATTTTTAAGGCTTAATTTGATCCAAAATCCAAAAAGCCTGATGTAGCTTTTTAATCTAAAGTAATTTGGTCCAAAATCCAAAAGCGTAATTTGCATCTACATCTCCCTCTACTTCCTCTTATAAACTAAAGTAGCAAGCCAACCCCCCAAAAACCCCCCCAAACCCCTGTATTATCAGCCTCTTGGAAATAGCCTCAGGAGTAGCAAGAGTCACAATTCCTCGTGTATTTCAACAAGAAACTATTCACTCGCGTTAGTGAGAGATCCATTTCTTTCTATCAGAGTACCTCAATGAGGCCAAGGAATCAAGAGCAGCTCGGACGAGGAAGAAAGGGGGCCGAATAGAGGAAGAGCAGGACGAGGAAGAAGCAGAGGGGACAACTTACCAAGAGACTTTGGGATTTTGTAGAGAAAGAGACATCCATAGAAGTTCCGAACCCAAACAAAACCTCTATACTCTGTAGGCATGTAGAGAGGAAAGTAAGAGAGAGGAGGTTTTTCTTTTCTTTTTTTATCCGGGGATTGAGCTTGGTTTGCAGCTTTGCTTTTTATTTTTTAGAATAAAAAATGATAGTTTTAATGGAATAGTGTTAATATAAAGAGTTTGATACAGTAGACATTTTAAAAGTGGATAACTAAAGTAATAAAGTAGCTTTTTAAGGTGTAAATCAGAAAAGCTACGTGCACAGCATGCTGTGCACAGAGCCCATTTTCTTTCGCCTCGGGTCGCACAAAGATGATCGGAGCCGCTCATTTTGTTCAAAATATGTCATTTAAGGTCCCTATAAAAAATGAGTTTCGTTCGATATCGTTAGAAACGTTAACAAAACACCCAAAATCACTCCAAAATTTAGTTAGAGGTGTTAACAAAACACCCAAAATCACTTCAGAATTTAGGCCTAAATTCTGAAGTGATTTTGGGTGATTTTGGGTGCTTTGTTAACGCCTCTAACGATATCGAACGAAACTCATTTTTTACAGGGACCTTAAACGACATATTTTAAACAAAATGAGCGGCTCCGATCATCTTTGTGCGACCTAAGGCGGGAGAACACTGTTGTGCACAGTATGCTGTGCACGTAGCACAGCTAGGTGTAAATTGATCCGAAATATAGAGAAGCTGATGCGGATACTCTAAGAACACTAACAAAAAATAATACATTCATCAAACCCCAATCAGAGTTGATAAACCATATGTCAAAAATATAGCAAAACCAAAACTATTAGACTATATTAATGAACAAAACTACCATAGTCATGTTATGGAAGCTTTTCATAATAGCTTCATTAAATCATTCCATCCCTAAATAAAATTAGTCAATAAATAGTGCTAAACATGACGTATTCGTAATGAAACGTGTAAGGTTTTAGGTAATTGATCCCCTTATCATTAAATCATTCTTGTTTGATCTGTCGTCAGTCTAATAATTAGGAATTGAATGTCTTGTCCATTGGTGGTGGTCCAATTTGATTTACGGATTCTCCGATTACAAAGCAAATTTTGTTTTTGTTCTGGGGACCAAAATAAAGTCAACAAAAGAAGACAATAAACAAACGCTTTGCATCCCGTAGTGGCTGCAAATTTTGTTTTCTTGTGCCTTGTGGGATAGTAATAATCAGGAATGACAATTTGCCCGTACCGGTTTATGAACATTCATCGCTGTGTAGACAATCGTTTATATGTTTTAGGCTTCGTTCCGGAAATCAAAATAAGTATTTATTTTTTAAGAAGGCAGTTTCAACCTCAAAATTAATGTATTTATGCAAATAATTTTCCTACCAATATGGATCTTGTTTAATAGATCTCATCAAGATCTTTAATACAGTGCAAAAAAAATTAAAAAATTATTTTTCATTTACATTATTTTTAAGTTTGAAAATGTGAAATAAGCTGTTTATTTTTTAAGAAGGTTTCTAGAACGGAGCCTTAGTAGTCTTTCCGAGGTTGTTTATTAGGTTGAGTCGAATGCACGTCCCTCAGTGTATCATATCTCTGAAATTCGATTGTCGGACCTTCTTTTATATCAAAATAACAGCTATATTCTTCTTTAAGAAAAAACAACACAAACAAACGCTTTGCAAAATGTCTGTTTTACACGTCTGCCTTAGCGCAACAGTTGTTCAAACTTCAAAGCTAGTCACCTAATTTGTGTGTGTGAGTGTGAGCGTGAAAACGTCTTTTAAGCACATCTTAGAATAATAAACTTCACAAGTCAAGATTGAAGCGCGAGTACGATGCAAGAATTGAGGGCGAAAGCGTAGTTCATTTTGAAGCTAGGATAATGTGATGTGACTGAGACTGAGGTTCGAAGTTCATCAGTTGACGAGCAATCTAGCGAAGAAGGATCTTAGAATGATTTGGGCCGTGATATCCCAGCTTATGTAGCTCATTGGCAATCCAATTGGAAGACCTACAAAAACAAGTTCGTGGGCTTTTTGTTCAAACGGTTCATTGGACTGGGGATTTCAGGGAAAGTGATGGCCCAATGCCTTATCGAGTAAACTTGGCATGGCTCATAACTGTCGAACTATCCGGCCCGATTGTTTGAAGTCTTCGGAGGCCATGTGTCTCACGCTACTACTCTCAATCTTCGTACTGTGCTCGTTGTCTCGACCATTGCGAGACACGAATTGTAGTTACTTGAGATGAGCTCAAAGACGTCCTCTCACTCGCACTCCTGCAACTGTTCATACACGTGTATTATGTGACTTCGAATTAAACAATCCAACCCTATGGATCATTATTTCTTATTCTCGAGTTTAATTTGTTGTATCTACTCAAGTTAATACGTTTTTCTTATAAATTTTTTTTTCTAACGCCATAGGTTTTCGAACGTAATACATTGGAATCGCGCTAAGACAGTCTGCATCGTGATGTGAAACTTCATGTGTGACTGAGATCCTCAGCAGCTTCGTCTATCACAAAAAACATAGGATTGGAAATTGGTTGATAAGACATGGTTCTTCCAATGCCAAATTGACATCTTCTTAAAGTCATACTAACATTTTGCCCATTCGATATACGAAGACGGCAAAAAAACATCTGTGAGAACTTTTTTTCTGTTGTTAGTGAATCGGTGCGTATGGCTCTTGGAATTTACTTTCTTTTCTCACAAAAAAATAAGAAAATTTCACAACAATAAAAAAAAAACAAAGAAATGAAGAAAAGAGATGATTTCAAGGAGTATTTGTTATGTTATTAATTGAACTTAACTTCTTTTTAAACGAAATAATATATATATATATATATATATATTGTAAAAAAATATAGAATAATAAATAAAAAGATGAAAAAAATTGAGAAAATTCGATGTTGGAGAGAGAGACAAGGAGATAGCTTCGTTTTATCTTAGGTAACTACATTCTTATAGTATAATTAGTATATATAAATAGATAGATAAAAGTCAAATATTACTTGATTTTCATTATTCCGTTTTACTATGTGTCTTTTTTACTATGTGTCAGCTGTCTTTGTCTCTTCCTTGAATTCTCTTTTCCCCTTACTGGTACATGTATATATCACAGGCAAAAATAGATGTTTCTAAACATCCAACCGATGGGTATCTTTCAAATGTGGTTGCGTTCCCTTAGAAGCTGTTGAATGGTGATGTCTCATCTTATAATTCCTGTATAACACAGTGAGAAGTTTATGGGTGTTGGCCGCCACGTACCACACACGGCATCCGTCGGCGATTCCAACCATTTAAACGAGTTGTAGATTGTCTAAAACACGTTTGGAGTCTTTGGACAGCTGAGATCGCCGACTGATACCGCCACGTGATACCTGCTTGGCACCAAAAAATTTCTCACAATACAGTAGTTTAAAAAAACTCTATCACTTAAAAGTTTAGCGTTGAACAATTGAATGGTCAAATAATCTTTGCATTCATCCCATTTTCAATGGTCACGTGAAGTGCACTATTATTGAAAAAGGGTCTAAGCCACCCCACCACCTACACCTAAACCTACACGAACATTGATACATGCACTTATATATATAAATACACTAGAATGCTGTTATATCATCATACTATTGTACAATTGTATAAGTTTCCACTTTTGGAAGATAAAAAAAAAGAAGGTGCAATTGTTAGTGCAAGTCTTCGTGCCTATATTTCTCAATGATAATTGGAAAACGCCTACAAGCAGCTAAAACATATAGCTTAAAAAGCCAATCAAACACAAAAATTAAGTTACCAAATAAGGCCTAAATGGTCACGCTCAATGGAAGTTGCTATGCTGGTCGCTCCCTTTCACCCTTCTTTCTGATAAAAAAAAAGGGGGGGCCTAAATTGAGTTATCATCAATCGGTAGGGTCGCTAGTATAACTTGCATAAAGGGGTGCACTCGAATTCTTTGTAGTAGTACGTATTCCCTATTTTTCCCTCAAGTTCCATCTTGTTGGTTTCTCTTACATCCAAATATTAGTCATACTAAGCTTTCATGGCTTTTGGGTCACAATCAGTTTGAAAAGGACCCAACATCAAACATTAAAACCCTACACTAGTAATGTATACGCATGAATGGTAGGTAAGGGTAATAAACAGATCCATGACATGTATGCTGCTTATAAAGACAAAAATGAATTCAAATCTTTTTGTACAACATGTTCCGATGGATTTTTGGCCGTTAGATCAAGTGAAATTTTTTTATTGCCAAAAATACACTAGTGTACGATTTCAAACCCAAACCCACAGAAACAAAATCGTTTATGGTTCGGAAAAAAAACATCGGTTTCAGTTCAGATACCCATCGAATCGGTCGAGCTTGTCATCTTGACACCACTAAACGAAATTTTGCTCCAAGACTAGCTCCTCCAATTCTGTAACTTATTATCACACCTTTGACCTGTAGATATTCTAGATTTACGCCCTAATACGCAGTAAAATCAAGTTTTTTGTCTGTCCATTTCTGCTTCATTTATTTTTCAACTCATCGTTCATTACTTGAAATGATTGCATTGCCGGACATTATACAGTACTCTACGGTTTACGATCCTTTTAAAATACTCTACTTTTTAATCCAATACTGGAAATTATTATATTTCATAGTAATAAAATCACCAATGGGACCTCGATTGCATGACATCTCTTTATTTAGCATTATCACAGTAATCATTAATTATTATCGAATGATTAGAGCTAGATCCAAGCCTAGATATAATATTTCGGTAATAGGATATACGATCTAGATATATCTGGGGTTTCATCCCTCAAAGATTTTCTTTTTGATAATGCAGGGTGTCTCGAGCCAATTTATGCACACATCAAACTAATTTCTTTAAACCCTTCCACAGTTGTTTCACATCCTTACGCATGAGGTGATGTGACCCTAAGAATTATTGGTAAAAAAAATCGAACCTGAGATCAATCTTAGAATAAAGCAAATACCTAAATCTCAGGTCAAGACTACTAGACTAACCACTTGGAAACTATTCTGCAAGATTATTTGCGATAAATATTTGACTATAAAGGCAAGAAAATGTGGTGGGACATATATAGTTGGCTATAAAAAAAAAAAAAAAAAAACCCCCGAAAGGCTGCTTTCCTAATAAGATAAGGCGCGAATACACTGCCCTAATGGAAAAAATAATAATTCACGGGTGGGGTGGTCAAATTACTTTGTCTTCATTTTATTCTTAAGATTTATTTTAATGAAATTGATGCGCCTTTTTTTACTTTAAATAAAGAATGGAAGAAAGACAAGAGATCTATTGCATGAAACCCAACGTCCCCTTACGCTACTCTTTGATAATATATATTTTTAATTTGTGTATTATTTTGTTGAGAGAACATGAATCAAAGAAACATGAATTTGTTGGTTTTTTTTCTTCTTCTTTAAGAATCGGCTGATTCGTAAGAGTCATCCAAAATTAAGCCCGACATTATTCGTCAAGTTTTGATCAAGAAATGAACCAAAGGGGTTGGGCGGGTAGTTTTGGCCTCCGACTTATGGATTTGTTCATTTCTACGGTTTTAAGTTTGAATATCATTTTCAGCAACTCGTGAGACCACCTCACCTCGCATGTTAGTGTGGAAAGGGTTGTAAGATTTAATTCGAGATATGCGCAAACTGGCTCAGGACACCTCGCATTTTTAAAAATTGTTTTTAATCAAATAGGAAAATAGAAACGATGGCATAAAGCTAAGAGCACCAGAATGAGTGTTTTTTCTTTTCCCTTTTTTTCTAAACAGAGAATGAGTGCCTAGTCATCTTCCCCTCTCTTTTTTTCCTTTTTCTTTAATCAATGGGTGAACGAATAGTCTACAGTCTACACATCCATTTTTAAGGCTGTATGGGCAATGTATCTGTTGCCATCAGAACTCTCCTTATCACCATAATATATAAACCTGAAGTGGTTTGCAAGTATTAGAAAGTTAATAAATGTTTATTTTCCATAAAATCGTATGTTGGAATCTCACGGAGGCCACATTCAGAACCTTGGTGCAATGTAAAACTTTGCCACGTCGGTAACTTTAAGGCCACAGAATAGGTCAACATCGCGCAAACTGGCCCGAAGATATATAGGTTGTGTGGGTGACCAAATTCAATGATTTTGATTTATAGTAAAGGGGGATGGTAAGTGCATGCACACCCCACGTTTGATGTCCCGCATTCTAGATGGCCCAGAATTTAGTCAAAGGCGACAGAAACGGAAGCAGCCATTACTGTCATTTACCACTAGCTAGCTAACTAGTACTCGTGGTCGTGGTCTGGTCGTCGATTCGATCGTGCCTGGTTAAAATATGAATGAGACGCAGCAGAAGGTAAAATACAAAATGTGGAGGGGAGAGGGCTCGCGCCTAGGTTACTACTCGATCGGCTGTACCCTCGTATTCCCTTTTTGTTGCCTCGAAAATTTCATCACTCTTTCACCTGGAGAGAGAGAGAGAGAGAGAGTGAGAGAGAGTGAGTGTGTGTTTAATCAGAGTCGCGTACACTTGGAGAGAGAGAGAGAGTGAGTGTGTGTTTAATGAGAATCACGGAAGATGGGAGGCTTCTGGCCCCATACTCTCGGTCAACTGAATTAGGACCGACTGAAATATGGAATCCCACTGCCACAAAGCAATTTGGTACGGCGGGGCCGACCCCACTGCGGGGCTCTTTGAAAATAAGCTAGTACAATTCACAATCGAAAAGTCTATGTTCCCGATCCTAAAATTCCAATCGGTTTCCGACGTCTTGTCGGGCACACTTTGGTCACTGGACGGTCGATTCAAGCCGTCCAAAAATTCTAAAAAATAAAACCTAGTGGGCTCGCGTGAGAATAATGGCATCCGATATGTGTAGGTATTCAATCCAAATACTTTATGTTTTTGTATATATATGTTACAAAAACATGGAGTGTTTGGATTGAACACTTACACATATCGGATGCCGTTGATTCTCACGTGAGCCCACTCGGTTTTATTTTTTAAAATTTTTGGACTGCTCGGATCGGCCTTCCGATGGTTGGAGTGTACCAGACGGAACGTCGGGATCCGATCGAGATCTCTTTTGGTCGGGCACTGTAGCACCCTCATTCACAATTGGTAACACTTATTTTACACACCTTTTGTTTTTTAAAGTCTCAATGAATGATCGGAGTTGTTCAATATATTAAAAAATATTTTTTAGAGCTTTCATGAAAAATCAACTCATTCTGATATCAGTAAGGTTTTAATCGGTATTTATCCCGTAACTTTTCGTAATTTTGGACTAATAATATAAGATATGTCTTAGAGCCACTGAAGGTTTGCCTTGTCGTTTACTTCAGATCCCTTAATTTAGACGAAGTGCGCGCAAGCTAGCTTACATTCTATTACGTATTCTAAAAAAATATAGTCATCTGAAAAGGGAGACTTAAATATTCATCCTCAATCTCTTACCTACTTATGTTTCCATCCTGATCAATTTGAACATTTAAGTTTCCATCCTCTCTCTTTTTTAATCCCGATAGTGCCCTTATATATATATCACAGATTTTTGGGATGAAATCATAAAGTCTAGAGTTTTGTCTATTATTATAAGATATCATATCCCGTAATAAACGCCTTCCAATAATGATCGACTGTTAAAAAGAAAAACGATTTCCAATTACAAAAACACCGACCTCTCCTCTACAAATTCAGTGTCCACCACAAAAAATACAGACCTCAAACAAGGACCGTCCTCTCGCCTGTTGCGAAAACATAAACCTCTCTCCACCAACCGTTACTCCTCCTTCTCGTTGCCGTCCTCCATTGCCCAACCCGGCTCCCCTCACCGTACATCGTTGCCATAGCCGTCCTCCTCATCGTTGTCGTTCTCCATCGCCAAGACCCATTTCGAAACCTCCACCTGTCCTCTGCTACTTATACGATTAATCGACGGCGCAAGAAGGAGGAGTAAACTCTTCGCCGCGGAGCCCTCGCTCAAGGTTTCTTGATACTGGAGGAAACCCACGATGGGGCCAGCCAGTACGAGTCGACACATCACTGGTGAGGATAATCCTTGAATTTGTGATCATGTTTTTTACCACAAGAAGAATTTGTCGTGTTTTTTTTTTAAAACTACGTTTGAATGAAATTATGAAAACATGGTTTGGATGAAAACAACAAGAAGGAAATCTGGGGTACACCATGATTTGTATACATATGGCAGGCTCATATTGGTTTTTTTAAAACTATGATTAACTCAATTTTTTAAAAACGACGACGAGGCAAATTTGGGATACACCATTTTTTTTATACAAATCTGAGCCATGATTTGTATACATATGTATTCCTCTTGTCATGTTTTTTTTAGGTACATGGTAATTTTGCAAAAAATAATTCATGAAAGGCATGGTCAATTTAAGTACATGATTGGAATAATTTTGTGCTAAAATATGTCAAGATAATACACGGTAGTTTTGGAAAAACAATCATTCAATTTTTCATGTTTTTATATAGTCAAACAATTTAAATAGGAATACATCAATTATTGTAAGGAATGCAGCTCCAGCTTGAGGAGATTGAGGTAGAGGTGGTGGTGGAAAAGGATGAAGGGGAGATCGAATGCGGTGGGAGGAGATGGAGGTGATTGCGAAGGAGGAGCGCAAGGAGGAGGAGTAAATTCTTCGCCGCAGAGCCCTCGCTTAAGGTTTCTCGATATCTCGATACTTGAGGAAACTGACAACGGGGCCAGCACGTCACTAGTGAGGATAATCCTTCAATTTGTGTGTTTTTTACCACACGAAGAATTTGTCGTTTTTTTTTTTAAAACTATGTTTGAATGAAAACATGGTTTGGATGAAAACAACAACGAGGAAATCTGAGATACACCGTGATTTGTATACATATGGCAAGCTCATATTGGTTTTTTTTAGAGGGGCGGAGAGCAGTGGGCATGTTACGATGACACAGTGGGTTCCACCGCCAAATGAGTGGTTGAAGCTGAATGTTGATGATGCACGGGTGAAAGGGTAGAGTGCTGTAGGCAAGGCAGGTGCGGGTTGTACAGAGGCCAATGGGCGGGTTCGTAGTAGCTACATCAATGTTTTTAGGGATGGCGGACTCGGCCCTTTGTGCGGAAGCTATGGCAATAAGGACAGCTCTTGATTTGGCTGGGACATTGAACATAGTAAAAAACAAACATATTTGGCAAATCATTTGTAAGAAGATGGTCAATGTTGCATGTATAATTTGTTCATCGACGTTATGGTAGATTATTTGTAATAGTTACCATGATATATGTTCGTTTTTTCATAGTAAATTATTTGAACAGTTTACCATGAATCAAATCATAGCTCAAGCAGTTTGGTTTTTTAGTGGTTTTTGAATTCATGGTAGATTATTTATAGTAGTTATCATGAAATATGTTCATGAGAAATTGTTTGGACAGCCTACCATGAAATAGTTTGTTCGAATCATGGCTTATGTAACCATGTATTACCATATCCAAATAATGGAATTTTCCAATGAATGTGTAAACATGACCATTTTGCCAAGATTTCTGGGGAGATATTTGAATGTTAGATTAACGTAGTCATTTTGAAAATGGAAACAACAATCAGTAGAAAAAAATCTGATCATTAATTTAAAATTTTGACACCATCCTAATATATCTCATTTAATTGATTGATATTTATCCCAATTCCCAATCCCCTTAAATTTAGGAAATATTTACATGTATATGTATAATCCTCTTAATAGAGGAAACTTTAGAACGTGTATATATATCATCATAAAAGGGTAGTAATGGTAATTCACATGTTAAAAGGATGAAAACATAAGCATGAAAAAAGGGCGGGATAAATTCTTGCATGGCATGGATAAAGAGGATGAATATTTAAATATTCCATCTAAAAATTGTTTCAGCATAACATATTAATGCTTTTAAAGAAGTTGGGAAACGGGTTACCCGTAAGACATCCATTAATGATGGTGTAAACAAGTTGGGAACAACATTGTTGGCAAACTTGATTGCATTCGACACAACCTCAAATTCTTTTTCAATTCTTCCAATTGCTGACGTCTTCTCCCCAATTTTACACATTCAAATAGTAGAATGGAGTACTGCGTTAAAATAATACGTGGAATATTCATAATGGTGAAATTTTCATAGTTGCTCACACTTGCACAAATGTATTACATGGACTCCCATCACTTGTGTGAGGATTTTACTTTTCTGCAAATTTTGATTACGATGTTTAGTAGCGATGCATTGGTGGACATTGGATAGTAAAAATGAGCGAAGAGCATAAAAGGAAAAGCACATATGCTACCACGATAAGCATGTTGTGGTGTGGTGGTTTTGGATAGCTAAATGGATAGATCTGGTTGTCATTCATCTCCCCAACTAACTTGCGAAAAGAACAATCGTTAGTACCACTTGGCTGTAGCCAATCGAAGAACACTCCAATTTCAAAGTTTGTACTTGGAGGAGAAGAGGAAAGAGTACAATAGATGTGAGACCTAAGAATGGCTTTTTCCCAAGGGTTTATCTATGGGGTTTTATAGGCGATTATATAGCACTTGCTCTCGAAGTATCTTGTGCTAGGTATGAGTGCCTAATGTCACCCATTAATATTTTGGTTAGTGAGGTCTCAGAGGACTCTCAATGAACACGTGGCCAGATCCACGTGCACGAAACGTGATGCCACAAGAATATCTCTAAGTGACTTTCAGGTCAGCTTACTGGTCGAGCCCCTTCGCCCCTTCGGCTCGGCCTGACTCCATCAAATCAAGATGGTGGGCCTATGCATTGGGCTACACAGAACAAGTGAGCCATAGGTCACAAACCCCAAGCATTCGGTCCAACGAGCCCTTTGTAGGGTATGGACTGCCCGTTTCGACAGACCCATGTCAATGTGAGTTCGGCCCCCTACATATCTTATCTTGGAATGGTGTAATAAGTCTAAGCTTAAAAGTGTTCATTTCAAATTTTCGTTTGACAAAAAAAACAAAAAATGTTCACTACGCTAACGATTGCTCTTCGACTTGTTGAGGAGAATCGAAAGCCCATAATGTATTCTCCATATGGAGAGCTCAAAAAAATTACTACTATCATGTCTTAGATGTCTACAACGGAAAATTGTTGCTTACTGCATTGTTTGCCTCCGCGAAAACGACGACCATGGTACACTGACCTAATCCCTCGTGTGTAATTGGAGCAGAGGCCCCCCCTCCAAGGGTGAATAGTATAAGTATAGACATATCACGTAGCACGGGGCCACCACGTGAATTCTTCTTCTACCACTCTCTCTCTCTTTCCGGATTCTCCCTCACAAGTCACGACTGACTCTCTCTCTTAAAAGAGTGAGCAAGAGACCCATTCATTCTCTTCCAATATAACATTTATTTTTAACGTCCCATATTCTCTCTCTCTCACTCTCTCTCTCTTCCCCCCAAACGCTCCCCTTCTCAACAAAGAAAGCGTAAACGACGTACCAAATTACCCATAGACCAGAAATCCAAAGTAACACACCAAATCTTCCCTTTCCCGAGGAAAAATCCGAAACAGAAGGATATATACAACCCACAATTGGATCAACAATTCTATTGAATCCAGTAAGAGGCTGTTGAATTTCATGTTCTAATAAGAGGGTTGAAAATCGATGGATTCGGCAACCGGAGCCGGGGCGCCCGACCCGAACGAGGGCGAGGGTCCCTCATCGACCGCTCCAGGCGGCGGAGAATCGGCGGAGGCCGGGTCAACTGCGGCGGCGGCGGCGCCGCCGAGCCGGTACGAGTCGCAAAAGCGACGAGACTGGAACACGTTCTTGCAGTACCTGAAGAACCACAAGCCGCCGCTGACGCTGGCTCGGTGCAGCGGCGCGCACGTGATCGAGTTCCTCAAGTACCTCGACCAGTTCGGCAAGACGAAGGTGCACGCGACGGGCTGCCCGCACTTCGGGCAACCGAACCCGCCCGCCCCGTGCGCGTGCCCGATGAAGCAGGCGTGGGGGAGCCTCGACGCGCTCATTGGGCGGCTGCGAGCCGCGTACGAGGAGAACGGGGGGCAGCCTGAGTCGAACCCGTTCGGGGCGAGGGCGGTAAGGATTTACTTGAGGGAAGTTCGCGAAGGTCAGGCCAAGGCTAGAGGGATACCGTACGAGAAGAAGAAGCGGAAAAGAGCAACGGCAGCGGCGGAAAATGTGTCGGTGGGCGGTAGTAGTAGCGGTGGTGGTGGTGAAGGGAGTAGTGGTGGTGGTTCTGATGTGGCGGCTACTGTTGATCCTTCAAGTAACAAGTAAAACAGTATAGTTTTCACTTCTCTTGAATTAATGATTTCCACTGTTTATTTCTATTTTTTTATCGGTAAAAATCATTATTGTTATAATGGTTAGATTAGTATTTTTAAAAAAGAGTTTCGAACGTTTTGACAAGAGCATATCGATCCTTGCTTAATTAGCCCGGTGGCAAGCACGTATAGTGTCATGCCTTATCCAGCCCGGCAACATGTAATTGTCTAGCCATGCCATGACGTGTACCGTCATATCTTTTCTAGCCCGGTAACAAGCACATGTCATTCCATACCTTGCCTACAAGACGTGTGCTAGCACGAGGCATCAAAGCCAAACATTGAAAGTACGAGTAGTAGCTTCCCTTGAATTGTCCGACGGCAAGCAATCGACTTGAACTCTTAACCGCCTTTCTCCGGCACATAAATGTACTCTTCATGCCGTTGAGCTAAAGGCTTCTTAGCTTATTTCCGTTTCGTTTTTCACTAGAAGAATATCGTTTCAAATTGTGATTACAAATTAAGAGTCATTATATCGTAGTAGTAGTACTACTTGTAATTGGATAGTCCAATGAGCGAAATCTAGTTAGAATTCTCTCTCTCTCTCTCTCTCTCTCTCTGAATTGTAGAACAGGATTGTTCCATTGTCTCCCATGTGAACAGATTTGAGCTATTTCCGAGTCATTGTAGAAAGAAATCTCTACCATGTGTTTATTCTTTTTGTTCCTGGTCAGCTTGTTTGGGCAAGCAACTCACCAGAAAACATGTCCCCACTGGTATTTCTGAAAGCTAGGCTGCAACACATCGTCTTATTCCCTAAATTGAGACCTATTAAGTCCAGCATCATCTATCGCTGCTAATCAGGCTCCATTTCTCTACAAAGGTTTGAAACCCAAACCACCTTTCATCTTTTGGGGTACAAACATCGATCCAACGAACCTTAGCCCCAGTAGACTTAAGATCCCCGCCAGACCATAAAAAGCACCTCAAAAGAGCCTCAATCCCTTCCAAAATCCGTTGAGGAAGAATGAATAGAGAAGACCAATAAACCTGGATATTAAACAAGACAAATGAATCAGTTGAGCCCTCCCACCAAAAGACAGCATTCTATTAGACCAGCTCATAATCCTTTTTTAAGAGTAGCGCAATCCTCATTTCTCAGCCGAGAAGAAATCTAAGCCTCCGTTTGGAACTTTTGGAACGAAGCGGAAATGAAGAATTTTTTTTAAAAAAGTTCTCTTCCTTGGTTCTTAAAAGAAAGAGAAGGGAAAATATCAAAATCAAATTAATGCAACTTTCTCCTTAATTAATGGAAAATGATATTGGCACTCCAAAAATTGATGCAGGCACTCCAAAATCAGTGTAATTCCAAAGCTACTTTTCTTTATTTTTTGGAGTGCCTGCATCAATTTTTGGAATGCCAATATCATTTTCCTAATTAATTCTCTTTTTACTTTCTCTCATTTCCTTCTTAATTAGTAATTATTTTCCTTCTTACTTTTCCATTTATTTCCTAAGTTTCAATGAGAGATGTTACTGACAATGATGAGATAATGAGTGACAGGAGCAAGTAATTAGTAATTACTTTATTTTGTATTTCTGTTTCACTTTCATTGCTTTAAGATTTTTTATTTTTATTTTGGGTAACAACATTCATTGCATAAAGATGTCCTTCCTAAGATCTACGATACCCATGTATTATGCTGAAAATTTGGGTCGTTACAGTTAGGAAATAAGTTGAAGTTTGTCAGATCTATAATTTTAGATTACGATACTAATATATGTACATGTAAGCTAAGCCATAAACGAAACGCGGTATAAGGCTCCAAATGAAAACAAGTCAACTACTGAATCAGAGTCGTCATTCCGGAAAATGTAAAATCCATACATTCCTTCTCCCAGTAATTTACGAATCCATAAGCTATAAAAATTGCTTTTTTTGAACCAGCACTTTTTTTAATTTGACTTTTTTATTGGGTTTTTCGTCAAGAATTCTGTTCTCTTTTATTCCATAGATAAGTGTAATTTTAGTGCCAAGATTTTTCCTTTTTTGGTTCCAGTTTAAACCCATGAATGTGACATCCAACTTCGCGGGAGAGCCACTGTAAGCAGTTGTCCTCAAAAGTAACCCTAAAAACCTTACAGTATTTTCCACTTCTCTCTTCCAACAACGGGTGGTTTCGTGTTTTTTAGGATTGCCGGGGCTACCACCTGTGTGGAGGACCTGGGGACAGGGTGTAGTGCGTGATCAGAACCGTTCGAACTATTAAAATTACTTCTGGACGGTTTGGATTTCGCATAGTACGTACTGCACTCCGCACTAAGGGTCCCCTAGTTTGTGGGCAGGTTTGTTTATTTAGGGTCTCAAAATTCCTGCGTAGGATCTTTAATTAAATTTATTTATCTATTTTTTTGCTTATTATTCTAAAAAACTTACCTCAGAACTCAAACCGAACAGGAGGTCCTTAGTTCGCGTGGAGCAAGCAGTATAAATCTGCCTATATGCAGACTGCAGTTATGCGCACCCACGTGAGTCACATTAATTCGCACTTTCAGTTTCAGGTGCCTGCCTCCTTTAGTCCTTTGTTCCCTCCACACTATCATCAGTCTACTCCGATTTTGCTTTCAGCATATATTTTGTGTGATTTGGATTTTGGGTCCTAAATTCGTGGGGTTGAAGTGTGGTACCAGATCTAGACTCGCTACAGCCTTGGAATTTAAAATTTGTGGATGACATTATTGTTGTTAGGAATAAAAAAAATACTTTGGCCACTTTTCTCAGTCCATGTTGGACTGCCAGATGGATTAGAGAGTCTAGCTAGTAGGAAAAAATTATTGGGGTGCTCTTTGTACACCGCCACGCAATGTGTCTGACTTCTTTCTTTGTTTTGAACGGTAATTTTTATTTTTATAATCTAAGAACAATATATTCCTAAATCTAAGAGCCATCCCTGTTGAGTGGATACAGAGTGGTGTCATACACTATGGGATTACTGTCTCGAACTTTTTTCACAAGTATATATTCCTTCACAGCAACCACCTGGCCTGGTGGTTCACAGGTTATTTGGTGAGATCATAGGTTGCGGATTTAGGGTGTGCTATCGAGTGCCCCTTTGAACCCTAGGGCGGTGACCTCACGACTCGGGTCTTTGAACCCCTCTGATTCCCCCTTTGGATGGATTGCTTTGGCAAGTGCACACTTTTGGGTTAAGCTAAGGGGATCTACGACAGATTTGGAGGCTCAATAATCACACGCCTGATCGTCCCCTCCATTCCTATTTTCCTTAGCCAAAAAAAATTCCTTTGTAGCCTACAATTTAAGTGTATAAATCTAGAATGAATAGCTATAGATGTCCTTGAGAGTAGATCGAAATATTGTGTTGCAATACCCAGAAGTACAGAATAATTACGTCTAACACCGAGTATGAGATTATATTATATCAATAGTTTTTGCAAATGGATTGTCTAGCTTTGTCCACCATTCAAATTATTGACGTTAAATTTGTCCAAATATTTAAACTAACATTTTTTATTTTTTATTTTTTGTATCGACTATATGTATCCCAACACCAGAGAGAATAAATTACTTTTGGATTTCGAAAAATAGGATGAAATATCTGTCCCTTTCTTCAAAATATGTACTACGATGGGGAAATGGCATGGAAAGAACTTTTTCTTTCTCTGTGACAACAACGGCTGCACCAATGGATATGGAACGATATACAAAAAATAATCCTGGTGATGATAGCTGTCTGTTATTTAATTTTGGGGCAACCAGAAACCACAAGTCCACCACCACATGGTGAAAACGACATAGTATCTAATCCTAATTTGCTTCCATTCTGTGCTGGTATTTTTTTATTTTATCTTTAAATGTATACCCAATATGCCCTCTTTCAAATATTTTAGTTTATCGTTTTCTTCTTGGTCCTTGTTTATTCTCAATTATTATATTCATTGCACTTTCAAACAACCCCGCAAACCCTATTGGGTACATTGATTTTTAATAGAACACTTCCGGTGAAACTCTTCCATAAAAGAGTTTTCATTGATTGCCGAGGCGGACGGTGAAATTGAGCGCTGCGGTAAAAAGAGCGGTGAGGTTAGACTTTCGGAGTAAAATCATCCCACGTTATTGACTAATAATGCTTTACCATTTTATTAAGTGATAGTAACAATTTCTGCATTTGATTATTGTTAGCTGCTGACTTTCTTATTTTTTTTATGTTTCAAACCGTGTCAAGGGAAAATCTTCAAGTTTTTAAACTTGGTTGTTTCAGTTCCAGACGACACAACCTACGTAATTTTTTTTTTATCCGCTCGAAAGTCATTCATAATTAAAAACGCCATACGGCATCTACAGATTTCAATCAAAACCACGAAAGGGTACTACAGGAATAACAGGAAGGATCAATTGAAGCCTGAGAGCAGGGATATCTTCACACCTCCACGTACTCAAATGCAGGGTTGGGACACGTGGAGTATGCATCCAGACAAACAATTCCCGTGGAGAATCAAAACCCTAATCGCAGTAACCAAAGCAGCACAGAGAAATCTGTCTTCCCCAATACAGTAATCCAACACCAAAATACCGGCGAAACCGCAAAACAAAAACACAAAGTGCTTTTCCTTCACCAAACCCTTCGTTTGATAATTAAACAACTTAGGTTAATCGGACATTGGTATTTGTTTAAACCAACCATATTTGTCTTAAAGAGTAATTAATACGGAGTCTGATTGTTCATTGCTCTTAGGATAAAAATGATTTGCCCAAGCCTTTAATGATACGTATAACCATTCTGATCAAACTCAATCGGAACCCATTTATATTCAATATAAGCACGCATTGATCGTTAATTTCTTGATTTCCAATCAAAATGTTTTCCACAAGGTTAAATTTCTCAATGTGCACTATAAAATGAACTGTTATAAAATGAACCATTCTAATCATCAAAATTAAATAAATTCGTAATGAAGCCTAAATGGCAAAACCGAACCAATTCTCCAAACCCGGAGTGGAGGAGGTTCAAAATGATTTTGGGTGTGCGCCATGCATAAGGAATCGTAATCAATTTGCGCACTACCATAATTCTAGACCTTTAATAGTTTTAAAGTTTATAATCCGTAATCATTCATGACATACGTATGTGTTTTTTTTATTCTTAATTAATAATCAGATGCACGGGTTAGGTTGCGTGTACCTTGACTAATTCTAGGGTTTTGAAATTAACGACCGGACAATGTACCCCTTGAGTAGCCCCTAGGTTTAGAAAATTTGGCATGTGACTTTATAGAGGATAAACACGTATTAGCTTTTTCATACTCCGGAATTAGTCGAGATGCGCGCAAACGGGTCCGGACATCTGATTATTAGAAAAGAGAGAATCATTTGAGTTCTTTTGTGTTTATTGAAGTCGAAGAGGTTATATATATGGAAAAAAGATTTTGAAAGAAGTTTTGGGGTAATAGATGGAGAGATAAGTAAAGAAACGAAAAATAAAAAGTGAAAGATGATATTTATTAAAAAAACGTGCCTATAAGAGAGCAGAAATGCTATTAGTAATTATCCATACCATAGATACATACAACAATGGCCCATACAATACACATATAGTAGGAAAATTATAGTAGCCCAGTGGGTACAAACGCAAAACAAACAAATCCGAAATCCAAAATGTGCAGCTGCAAACCCTAATTCGGAATCAAGGAATTGTCGGTGACATATGTGTTCTAACATACAGGTACATGTGTACAGTGTACAGCCCTCTCTCTCTCTCTCTCTCTCTCTCTTCTGTGGTTAAAAAAGACGAAGGACTCTCAAGGAAGAAAGTGACATTATGGTATTTCGAAGTACCCAAAAAAGAAGAAGAAGAAAGAAAGTGACGAATCGACGAAGACGAATGAATGAAGTTGGCCATTTATGAAAGGGCCCCAGTTATTTTGACTAACTGTGGCCGTTTTGGCCGACATGGTTTATGGAGCATAGATTTAATGGCAGATACACTGGCTCCTCCCTCACTCTCTCCCCTTGTCCGGATCAATTTATGCGCACATCAGTTAATCCCTCTCTCAGTAAGTCATACACGTCATACTAAAAAATTCACAAAAAATTATTTGATTGCGGCATGACACATAGAATTAATCTAAGATGAATTATTTATGGAACATACCCCACCAATTAACGGAACTAACCTTTGAGTTTCTCTCTCCCATTTTGGTAGGCAACTCCTCTTTTGGTGTCTGGACGCACCAGTGGAGAGAACAGACAAAATTTAAGTGCACATAATCATAGAAGCAAGACCATCTCACCGCTCAATATTTATCGTCAATCAATAGTCCGGATTATTAAAAAAAACTAAATCTCTTTAAGGGAAACGTTTATTTAAATTCAGACCGTCCAAAATACTTTTAAATGATAAAATTAAAAACGATAAGGAACGGTAAATGTTGAACGAATAGACTTTCTGTTATCATAGAGACATGCATCCCCATTCATAGAAAACAAGTTTGTCAATAAAACCACTATGATTGCCTTGCAAAAGTTACGCGCTACATTTTTCATTTGAGCAATGAACTTGATCAGTATGATTAAGATGACCTTTTGTTATTGTGAAAGGAATTGCGTTGCAGACGTGTTTTTTGACTAAAAAAAATAAAAGGCTGTGGAGAAATGAAATTTTGTACAATGTAATTTGTCACATATTTTTTGCATAATG
The DNA here is from genome assembly GCA_019656835.1 of Rhododendron ovatum. Lineage (NCBI taxonomy): Eukaryota > Viridiplantae > Streptophyta > Magnoliopsida > Ericales > Ericaceae > Rhododendron > Rhododendron ovatum. The sequence continues at coordinate 6,188,255 of CM033792.1, read as the reverse complement.
TTTTGTTGTGTGATACAGCGGGCTCAATGAGACGAACGTCTGTTTTGTGATCACACTTTCGTTGTAAAATTTCCGTTTTAATGCTCTAATCAAGAAAATGATGTTTTGTACGAACGGTAGCTAACAATTGATCAATGAAACATCTTCTTTTACAAGCAAAAAAGCAAGACCTCTCTCTCTCTCTCTAGATGATCATTCTCCCCCCTCCTGCGTTCCCCAATCCCCCGTAAAGAAAATCTAGATCGTGCTGAAAGAAGTCTCTGCTTTGTATTTACAGAGCGCCCCTCTCGTTATGATTGATCATTTTCCTCTCCTAAACTCTCAATCACCAGAAGAACTCGACCATTTGGAAAGAAGTACCAAGAAAGTCAAAAATCTCCATCACGAGGGATCTCTGCTGGAATCCCAAGAAACCCTTGTTTCTGAATCTCCATCGCAAGAAATTGCCATGGAAAACAACGCTAAGGAATGTTGTAAGGCACGAGTCCGCATGATGATTTGGTTGAGATTTTGCATTTGACGTTGGTGTTTACGGTAGAAACCTTACCAAAGATGTACGATGAGGAAAATTGTGCGACAGCAGAAGCAACTTCAACCCCGTCTCGTTAAGCAACTGATGAGGTTTAATTTGATTAACAAAACATGCAAAGGATTGTAATGGATGCCTGAAACGCTGTCGTCTTACTTCGAGATACTTCTAGGACTTGCCGGAGCCTTATACAGTGGCCGTGTGATGCCAAAGCATTTGAGAGCGTAGCGACTATGTCTAATCCATAAGTCACGCACTAATTTTAGGGATGAAATTGTTTTAAGGGGAATAGATTGTAATAATCCTGATTTTTAGTAAGTAAAAATTTCGTTAAAAATTTAAATTTTATTTTAATATTTGGATTCACTTCCGAAAATTCCTTTTGTATTTTTAAAAATCTGTCATAATTAGAATTATAGTCTTTTAAAATTATATTTCTTGACTAGAGATTCTAGCAAGTATAGTTAGATTCTAACCAATTAGTTAGAGGAACCTAACTAGTAATTCATCTAGTTACTTTCTCCTAATCCTAGATGAGCCTTTTGAACCTCCTTGAACCTTTCAAACCCTAATGAAACCCTTTGGACCTTTAACATTTACCCATTGGACTATAAAAGTTAGAAAAACTTTTATCCTTTGAACAATAGATCTTTCATTCAAAATCTTTTGATAGATTTGTTAATGAACAAGGATATAGTTATATATAGGTATATATACACATGCCTAAAGGACATATGGTATTATGTTAGTATATATAGTACCTTACCCTTTTATCCATTGGTCAATAACCGCTAAAAAAATTATTACCCATTAGATTATAGCTTTGGTCTTTCCAATAAGTACAAGGGTTATTAAACAAATAATTTTCTAAGTTTCCCATATGTGGATATATATATATATGTGTGTGTGTGTGTGTGTGTGTGTGAGTACTTTATAGACTTAATATCCTAGGATTTTCTAAGTACAAAATCTAGTATTTTAATAGGAGACATGTGCCTAATTGAATTATTTTAATAAGGGATTTTGATCTTATAATTTTTTATTAGATCCTTGGGACCTATTTGTATATTTGAGTATGGGGACATGAGTACATATATATCTCATATTATATAAAAGCCTAGATTTCCTAAAATACTTAATCCATTATTTTAATAAGAAAATATGTGCCAAATTGAATTATTTTAATAGAAAAATTTTACTCATTGGACAATAATTGTTAGGAAAAATTTTATTCTTTGGGTAATAGCCAAGACTTTTGCTATAAATAGCACTCTTGCCCAAGTCATTTCTCATACCTTCAGTTCTTTGCTCTCACTTCTCTCTAGAAACCATTTTTAGACAGCCTACTGCCCTTCATAAATCCTCATTTTTCTTTTGCTTAAAGTAGTTTTTAGAACCAACTCCTTTCGGGAAAGTTGTAGAGCACTTCAAGATCTTCAAGTTAGACCCAAGAACCACCCTAATCGGTTAAGAAATGACAAAGATACTGACATCCGAAGTTCAGTAAAAATCTCAAATTTCCAGTTCCAAACAGCATATTGTCTCTTCTTTTATCACCATTTTTCTCCTACCTAAAGTAGTTTCTAGGATCAAATTCCTTCACAAAAGTTGTAGAGCGCTTCTAGAGCTTCGATTTTGACCCAAGAACGATCATATTCGGCCAGAGATTGACCGAGTTACTGCCATCCAAAGTTCGGTCCAGATTTGCGAGTTTCAACACCCATAGGATTTTTCAACTAGCTTATTCGGCCCTAACTAGTTTCGGATCAAGTTAGATTAATCTCTACTCATTCTCCCTAGTATAACTTTAGTTATTATTGCTTATGATAAGGCAAGTTAATGTATTAGAAATAATTAGCAAGCTCGTTTTACTAAAATCTTGAAATGAAATTACGATCTTGTAGATTATTTTTATCCCCTATCTATAAGTATATGTAGAATACCTCTACTTACTCTACGTATATTGTATGTGGTTTATATATCGAAATGCATGGAAGTATTCATATTTTGATCTTTAAGATGGATATGAGCATGTATTATGAATTGTTTGTATCACTTGCCTTGTTGTAAAGTATAAGTGATTTTCACTCTAAAGGCGTCCGTACATGTGGCGTTATGCTTTAAGTTGTGATTTGAGCATGATAATTTGATCTTGCTAGTTTAGTTTCAAGATTACAATGAATGATTTATGATTGCATATGTGAAAAGTTCTACCGCGGAGTCAATGCATGAAACGTGACACGGAAATCGAGAAAGTAGAAACATGACACCTAGGGTGTAGTTAACGAAAATGCGTGTTTTAACTTGGATAAAATATTTTTGAAACTACATAATGGCCGGACGTCGTAGCCATTGTGTAGGTGTGTTTTTCGAAAATCCAATGGGAACCCGGAGCGGCGGAATCGAGGGTTTTGAATTGTGGATTGATTATCCGTGGAGAGGAGCCAATACCAAATTCAATAATTTTGTGTGCCAATGGGAACCCGGAGCAGCGGAATCATTGTGAGGTTGTGTGCGTTCCCATGAGAAATCGGAGCGGCGGAACAATGGTGAGGATCCTTGGGAACCCGGAGCGACGGAACCGAGGTATAGCTTGGTTATCCGTGGAGAGGAGCCAATGCAAATTTTGTGTGCCAATGGGAACCCGGAGCGGCGGAACCATTGTGTGGATACTCAGGAGCCCGGAGCGGCGGAACCGAGGTATAGCTTGGTTATCCGTGGAGAGGAGCCAATGCAAATTTTGTGTGCCAATGGGAACCCGGAGCGGCGGAACCATTGTGTGGATACTCGGGAACCCGAAGCGGCGGAACCGAGGTTGAGCGTGTTAAAAACGATTTTCTTGAAAATGTGTTATGGTTATGAGATGTTGATAAAATGTTGACACGGACTATGAGGAGTTGCGTAGGAGAAACCCAGAGAATCTTGGACACCAACGCTAGTTGAATAATGAATGAGGTTGTGTCGTTGCCTGTCAAATATGTTTGATCTATGTGAAAATCTTTGATTTTATGGTTTAATGTTTGTAAGTTAAGGGTTAGTGGATATAAGTTACTCTATTGAGCTTTTGTAGCTCACGGTGTTACCTTTTGGTGACTCTGACATATTATATTGGTGGCGACGCCTGTATAATGTGTCAGACCTTGTAGATGATTAAGATGAACAGTACACCTTGGAGGCTTTTGGAGCTGAAAAGCTGGTTAGAATGGAGGAGCAGGTGGAGCTGTAGTTAGAAACCTTAGTTTCCCTTTCCTTATGTAATGAAAGTACTCTTACGGAGGTTGTGATGTAATAAAGAGCCAGACTCTATTTTGAAGTTGCAATAAAATTGTCTATTTAACGTACCCGAAAATTGGGGGCGTTACAGTTATTTTGTCTATTTCATTACCACAAAAACTATTTTTAGTATTTCCACATTAGTTTGTAATAAATGATCTTATGTTGAATTATCCATTTTGAATTTTTGAACTTCAATTTAGTAAATTTTCAGAAAATTATATTTAATGCCTCTGATTTTTATTCTGAAAATCGGGGCGTTACATTGGACCAAAGCTGAAATGGACTAATGGTTGACAAGGATTAGCATGTGTTCAAAAAAGACTTGATCGGGGTCTCTGTAATAAGGAATGGAGAGTGCTCTTCCCGGAAGGTATGATTCAAACTTTACCCTGTACTTATTCTGATCACTCCCTTCTTATTTTGCATACCATGGGGATTCCTAACCTAAAACCTAGTACTAAGCCCTTCAGATTCGAAGCGTCGTGGATTTTGGACCACTTATTTGAAAACATGGTTTTACAAGCTTGGAAGGGTGATGATTTACATGATCATATAATTTTTTTTTCTGAAGCTGCTCTAGATTGGAATAAGAAAGTTTTTGGTAACATTTTCAGAAGGAAAAGGTGGGTTATGTCTAGAATAAATGGCATCCAAATGGCACAACCTACTAATTTTTCTCACAATCTCCAAATTTTAGAAAAAGACCTTGTGTCATAATACAACAATATTCTTGCTCAAGAGGAAGTTCTTTGGTTTCAAAAATCTAGGGCTAAATGGATTGTTCAAGGAGAAAGAAACACCATACACTTTCATTTGTCTACCATTATTCGAAGAAGGAAGTCCAAAATCTCAATTCTTAAAGATAACAATAACAACTGGATTGATGACCCCCTTATTATAAAAGGAATGGTTCAGAATTACTTTGTAGAGCTTTTCAGGGAGCCTAATTTGAATGCTGATATCTGTTTTACTGTTAATAATCATGCTTGTTTATCTAGTGAGGATAATAGAAGACTTTGCAACCCTGTGACTTCGACTGAAATTTGGAATACTGTGAAAAATATTAACCCTTATAAATCCCCTGGTCCCGATGGTATTCAAGCTATTTTCTATCATAATTACTGGAATATTGTTGGAGATGAAGTTTGCAAGTTTGCTAAGAATTGTTTCTCGACGAGCTCTGTCCCTAAGGAGATTAACAGAACTCTTATTGCCCTTATTCCTAAGATTGATCAACCTACTTCTGTTAATCAATTTAGGCTGATAAGTCTTTGCAATGTTGGGTACAAGATTGTCACTAAAATTATCGTTACTAGACTTCGACCCTTGCTCCTTAAGATTATTAGCCCTTTTCAGAGCAGCTTCATCCCTGGGAGACCCACTAATGATAACATTATTGTCACCCAAGAAATCCTGCACACTCTCAGGTCGAAAAAAAGGTAAAAAAAGCTGGTATGCTATTTAAGATTGATCTTGAGAAAGCGTATGATAAGGTGTCCTAGAAATTCTTGCTTGATACTCTCATTTTTTTCAACTTAAATCCTTCTTGGACTGCTTTGATCATGAGCTGTGTTACTACTGTTTCCATTTCTATTCTTTGGAATGGAGAAACTCTTGATGAATTCTCCCCAGGCCGTGGATTAAGACAGGGTGATCCTCTTTCCCCTTACCTATTTGTTCTCTGTATGGAGCGTTTATCAATTCTGATAAACCAAAAGGCTGAGGAAGGGAAATGGAAAGGAGTCAAAGCCTATAGGAATACCAATCCACTCACTCACTTGTTCTTTGTTGATGACTTGATTCTTTTTGGGCAAGATAGCATTTTTACTTGTAATGTTATGATGGGAGTGATTAATGAGTTCTGCTGTATGTCTGACCAAACCATTAGCCTAACTAAATCTAAGTTTTATGTATCCCCTAATGTTTCTAGAAATAAAGCCAAAAGATTGATTGTTGTGAGTGGCATTCCCATCACTAATGATTTGGGGAATTACTTGGGTATCTCCTTCTTGCATAAGAGAGTCACTAAAGATCACTTTAACCATATCCTTGAGAAAATTCAAAAGAGACTCTTATGCTGGCTGGAAGAGCTACTTTAATTCAATCCTCTACTTCACTTATTCCTAGTTACACTATGAAAACCATGAAAATCACTGCTAGTGTGTGTGATAAAATTGATCGCCTCCATAGAAATTTTTTGTGTGGGGATACGCCAGATAAAAAAAGAATCCACCTTGTCAATTGGAACAAAGTCTGCAAAGGTAAGGATCACTACAACAAAATTCGGTTCTGGTGACGCACAATAGTATGTCGGCAAAGGCTTATTTGCGTCGGCAAAGGGTTTTGGCAACGCAAATCCTTGCGTCGGCATGCCGTCGCCGTTGCTATGTCGGCAATAGTATTTGCCGACGCAAACACCTCTGTCGCCAAAAGGCAATAGATTTGGCGACGCGCTTTGCGTTGGCGAAAGCATAATTAATGTGGCAAACGTATTACACCTTTGTTGACATGTTTTGCGTCGCCAAAAGGTAGCCTATTGGCGACATCAATTGTTGCGTCGCTAAAAGGTTACTTGAAAAAATACAATTTTTTTGCACCTCCTGGGTTTCGAACTCAAGACATCCAACTACACAAACCTTTACACACAAGGCTCTGACCAACTGCACTAGACACACTTTTCGTTATATGTTTGGAATATCTAATATATATAGTATATATTTAACATTAAAATAGCAATTAAAGTTGAATCAAACATGATTTTGAACCTTTAAACTAGGGGTGTGCACGGGTCGGGTATGGCCCGCAACCCGACCCCGACCACGTCGGGTACGAAAAATACAAGCCCGCAACCGAACCGACTGATGCTATAGACCCGTCCGCAAGCCTAATTTTTTCCGTCGGGTCGGGTTGGTCGGTTTTAAGTGGGTCGGGTCGAGTCGGGTCCGATCCCGAGCGAGTAAAAAACGTACAAACCCGAAATCCGAACCAAAACTCATTTTTTTAATAGAACCCAACCCATACCCCGACCGAAGCCTATGTTCGGAGCCGCCCAAGACCCTTCGGGTCGGGTTGGTCGGGTTGCGGATTTTTTGCACACCACTACTTTAAACATTAAAATTAGCAATTTTGATAAACATGAAAATTGTAGCCCTTTATGTTATTGTTCGAACCCAATTTGAATTACCCCCAATCAGAGTTAATTTATTTAGTATTTCGGGCATAACTTTTAACTCATAATTGTGATTAATGTAATTCAAATTGGGTTTGAAAATAACACAAAGGGTTAACAACTTTCATACTTATCAAAATTCAAATATGGTGAAACAATTTAAGTATTTTGGACCCAAAAAAAAGACTGGGTCTTCTCGAAACGACGTCGTTTTATATTATTGTATTTTAATAATTTTCTTTTTGCGATTGTTAATTTCTTCTACTCTCCGTTCCAATTTAAATGTCTACTACTGATTTTCGATCATTTTCAAACCCTATATATATATTTTTTATTTTTTTATTTTTTTACACCAAATTAAAGTGAAAATACACAAAAATTCATAGGGGACATTTAAATTGGGATGAAGGGAGTAGATACTTATATATCTATGTATTAATTTTACGGGTTCACTAGATTTTTTTTTTAATTTCTTATCATTACATACTTGATCAGACGTAAAATATCTTTCTAATAAAGAATCTACGTCCCGATGAAGGAGATTTCAAAATCGAATATATCCAAAAATTTATAAGAATGATTAGCACAAAACCTTTGTTCAGAAATAAATAAATTTAATGTATACCTTTTAAATGTGTAGTGGTTTGCTATTTTTTTTAAATGATTGATCTAAACCTTTAGCATTTAATGTCTTATCAATTATATCATTCTCACCAAAATTGATGATAATAAGATGTCAGCAACCATATGATCGTAACACATTCGGTGGTTCCTGAGGCATTAAAGTCCTACAGTGTACAACTTGAGAGCCGCTTGAACTATTTTTTTAAAATTGAAATTGTCTATCTTATAAATAAGAAAGATTAAACCAGTTCTGCTAAGAATGAAGTAAATTCCTATCATTACATACTTAATTGGACGTAAAATTTCATCTAATAATAAATCTGCATCCCGATGAAGGGGCTTTCAAAATCCGATAGACCTAAAAATTTACGAGAATGATTAAAACACTAACCACAACAAAATGAACGGTATCGATCGTCGTGATTATGCTGCGGTCATCTGGCTACTGTACATTATACTATAGCATAAGACATTGGTTTAGAAACAAATAAATTGAATGTATAGATTCTAATGGTATGTAGTTGCTGGCTCATTTTTTTGAATGGTTGATCAATCTAAACCGTTAGGATTTAATGTCTTATCAATTATATCATTCTCGTCAAAATCGGTGATAATTTGATCTCAGCAACTACATGATCATAACATATTCGATAGTTCCAGAGACATTAAAATCCTATAGTGCACATGTAACGCCCCGATTTCTCAAGGGATTTCGGAAGTATTTACCTTAAAATACACTGAATTTTACAAACTATTAGGTCCCTATTTATCATTATACAAAAATTATAATTTCAAAATAATACAAAAATCTATATACATTTGTTTAATAAAAGCAACTCCAGAGCGACTCTAGTTTTGACACGAATTCCAAGCAACGTTGGCCCAGACTCCGTTCCAAGTAGTCCCATCTGTATCAACTGCTCACTGTGAAATCCTGCACACTCTGGCAAATTGAACGCCGAAGCAAACGATTTGCCAGGATACAAACGTATCCTGAGTGATAATTCACCAAGTAGAAATCCTAAAACCCAATACCACAATATACAAATCAACAATATAATAATTCATAATACACCGAAGGTACAACATAATAACACATCGTCTTTTTCTTTACTATCCATCATCTTACATGTAATCTAAGGATTCTCTCCGCGAGATCCTTTCCTCCCACATCCACTAACTACAATCGTCTCATGGGTCCACCCTTCCTCTTGCTTATCTTGCACCAGGGTCCTAGGTGAGCGCATCTAAGTTATGTACCGAGTATGTTCTCACTTAAGACCATAACAGGAGGATCGAGTCATCCCATGACGTATCGTACATTAGGGTCGGACATCCACTACCCCACGCTAACTATAACCGTCTCATGGGACCCATTCTCTTCCTCAAAGAGAAACTTCCCATGACGTATCATACATTAACGCCTCACTAACTATAACCGTCTCATGGGACCCATTCTCTTCCTCAAAGAGAAACTTCCCATGACGTATCATACATTAGCGTCTCACTAACTATAACCGTCTCATGGGACCCATTCTCTTCCTCAAAGAGAAACTTCCCATGACGTATCATACGTTAGTGTCACAACACCGGGCCCCTCAGGTAACCCATTTCAATACAGGGCCCCATAGGTTACCCTTGCCATCGCCATGGCTCAATTCACAATTCACACAGTACTCACACTTTCAACACTTCATCATTTTCCATTTACTTATCATCGTCTACATGATTCACTACTCGTAACCACCCCGGGAACCTATTTGTCCAATCTACAGCCACAACAAAATATCACACGGTTCAACATTTCAACTAAAAGTACTAACAACACATAACCATGCGATAAAATTAATCATGTCATAGAATTAATCATGCGAGTAACAAAATAATATTCAGTCAAATAATTAATTACTACATTTAAAATTAAGTCTATTTCTCTCGTTTAGAAATTTTATAAAACATTTCTACTATTTATACATTTTCTTTAACTCTCATATTATTCATAGATTTTACAAACTAATTTTTATTGAAAAATACGTATTGCTAAATTTAGTATTTACTAATTATATTAAATATTAATATGAGATTTTCATAACAACAAAATTATGCGATGCTATTTTAGTTAATATTTATTAGAGTTAAAGATTAACTAATATATAATCTAAAATATTTCTTGTTTACAGTCTAAATAAATTTTTACTAGTAAAATATTCTGTTAATATTTCATAAACATTTATCTACTCCAATAATTTATTAAACACTTAAACGTCCACTTAAATACAAATCAACAATGCATCATCAATAATAATTTCACAATCAAATACTTGTTAAACGATCATATATTTTCACAGGGTATAACACTAATCATTCTAACACAACCGGACTGAATTTTAATACAAACAGGACTAAAAATAAATTAACAATTTAATAGCAGATCATCATCTTTAATAAACTTTAAATCTAAGCAACTCCATTAAAATGCAGATAAAGGTTTCGGGTTTTCGGAAAACTACCTCAAACGCGATTCTAAGTCCGGATAAATGTTGTACGGTATCCGTGGATCGTGATAGTGGTTTTGAAATCTCGAGACAACGTCTGACGGCATTCTGACAGGACCCGCAGCAGCGGTGTGCCCACGAAACCCGCGGTGTGCACACACCTACGGCCACAACTCTCTCTCTCTAGACTCAACAATAGAATTGGGAGTGAAATAATATACTGGTGTTCAATTTTTGGGTTTATGTGGGTATGTATAATGAGAGAGAATAAGGTAGTGAGAAGCTAGGAGGATAAGTGTAGAAGTGATGGAATGAGGAAGGAGAGTGATACTGATAATGATAAAGAGATAGGGAACAAGTGTCACATTTGGGGGGGGTTTCAATTCTAATGTATGTGGACGCATGTATGTACATGGTGAGAATGAATGTGGACACGTTTATGTATAAGATGAGTGAGAGAGAAATATGGGAACAAGATCCCTTAAATGCGGGGTGTAGTTTGAAGGATAAAGATGAAGGTGATAGAGTTTGAGAGGGAAGTGGAGAGTTAGTTTGATAGAAGAGTTTTAGTTAGGATTTAGATAGAAAAAAATAAGAGATGAATATGAATCCTTGTATATCTAAAGTAAAAGTATATATCTTATACAATAGAGTAAATAATATCGATTGTACACGTAATAATATATTTTAATTATTCAATCTAATTAATTATTGAATTAGAAATTTCACAATATAAATTTATATTAAAAAAAAATTGGGTCGAAAATCCGGGTCGTTACAGCACAACTAGAGGGCCACTTGAGCTATTTTTTTAAATTAGAACCGTCTATCTTTTACATAAGAGGGACTAAATCATTCCTGCCAAAAATAAAGTAAATCTCTTATTGTTATATATTTGATCGAATGTAATTTATCATTCTAATAATAAATTTTCGTATAGATGAAAAACTTCGTACCCAACGGCGACACGCTTCATGTCGTCAATTGCTTGCGAACGTAAATTTGCCTTTTGGCAACGCGATTTGCGTCGCCGAATGTGAAGACTGTTGGCGACATCAAAGTGTGTCGCCAATACATATCCAACGGCGACGCACATTGCGTCGCCGAATGTGAAGACTTTTGGCGACATCAAAATGTGTCGCCAATACATATCCAACGGCGACGCATTTTTGTTGTGTCACCAATCCTTGTCGCTGAATGTGAAAATTATTGGCAACATCAAAATTTGTCGCCAATACATACCCAACGGCGACATATTTTTGGGTGTGTCGCCAATTCGTGTCGCCAAAAGTCAGATTTGTTGTAGTGGATAATGTTGGATTGGGGACAAAGAAAGCTAGAGATCAAAACCGTGCCCTTGTCACTAAATTGGGTTCGAATCTGTCTGCCAAGTAAGGAAATCTCTGGGTGGACATTCTGCATGACAAATATCTGCGAAAACATAGCTTTGCCTCATGGCCCAAAGAGAGACCTGCCTCATTCACTTAGAGAAGTATCTTAAGTACTTCTGAAGTGTTAAGGCCGGGTATAAAATGGGTGATAGGGGACGGAAAGAAGGTGGATATTTGGTAGGATTGGTGGTATGAATCTTCTCCACTTGCCTCTATATATCCTGGGGACCATACTAACTCTAAATCCACTGTGAGTACCCTTATTGACAATGGGAGATGGCAACTGAATAGCATAGCCCATTTAGTGAATTGTAGCACTCTGGAGACTATTTAGAATATTCCCCTCCCTCTTTTCACTCAAGCTCCTGATCATCCTTCTTGAAAAGGATCCCCGCATGGGAATTTCTCTGTTTCTGCTCCCTATAAAATGATTAATGGACATGACACAGACACGAATGGTTGGAAATGGTTTTGAAAACTCAAAATACCAGAAAAACTTAAAACCTTCATTTGGACTATTTTTCACAACAAACTCCCTACCAACCAACTTCGTGCCCAACGTGGCATGACTACGTAGGACTCCTGTCCTAGGTTTAATGCTGGCCCTGAAGACATCTATCACTTATTTAGAACATGTTTTAAAGCAGTGGACCTCTGGGGAGCTATTGCATTTGGACAGAACATGAGAGGGAGTTTGGACTCCTCCATTGTGGTCTGGTTTGGGAAAAACCTTTGGAAAACCAAACTTATTGGTATTAGTACTAAGATCCCTTGGAACATTTTATTCATTACCTGTGATAAACCCAATTTAAACCTTTAAATTTTTTCTTGCTATTTTGTCACCCTAGCCATTCTTGAAATAAATATCCTAGCTTATGATAAATTTTGAATATCTTTCTGAAAACAAAGACCAAACAACTTAATCAATCGGGGACTAAAATACACATTGCTAACAAATGCATTAGTTGTCGGAGGATATTTTAAACCTTGTTAATACTTGGATAAAATATTGGGGGAGCTAGTTGGGGTATAAAAAGTGTGTGGTTTAAAATTGGCCAAAATTTAATCCATTGTCTCGAAATATATTTTTCCTGTCTGATTTTTCAATTCTTCTTAATGATTGGTAGGAATTAGTTGGAAAAATATAATACTTGGGCCAGGGCTATCTGGACATATTGACTGAGTTGGCTCACTGAGTTATTTTATAAATACCCATTGAGTGTCTTGTGATTCACCGAGCAATCACACTGATTTTCTTAACTCTATTTCCCTGAATATCACACCTCCCCGACACTCTCCAACTAAGCTAACATTTAGCAGGTTACTTACTGTTAAAATTTAGAGAATATATTAATTCGTGACTTAAGTAGACTATTTTTTTGATTTTTATAAAACTTTACAGATATCGCCATGATCTTTTAAACAATATCGCAGCACAGAATTAAGGCACTAGTCACCGCGAGGCATAAAGAATAATCCGGAAACAATCGGATTAAATTCCCTAGATTTTTTGGATTCACTAAGATTTGGATAAGATTGGATTAGATTTTTATTAGATATGATAAGATTTGATTTGGATTTTATTGGATATAATAAGATTTGATTGGATTTTATTAGATAGATTTTGTTGGATATTAAAAGATATGGAAAGATTTCATTAGATTTGATAAAGATACACTTGGATTCACTAAGATTTTATTGGATTTTATCAAGATTCTCTAAGATTTGATATTGATTATGTATAGATTTTATAAGATAATGCTAGATATGAAAAGATATGGAAAGATTTCATTGGATTATTCTAGATCTTGTGATGTAGTAGTATAAATAGGTCTCCCCTCCCTTCCCCTCCACACACCACACCACATACACCACACCTACACACACGGTACTTAGCTAAAGGAAAGGAGAGAGAGAGAGAGAGAGAGAGAGAGAGAGTGAAGGAAAAGAAGAAAGAAAAGAGAGAAATTAAGGAAGGAGGAGAAGGAAAAATAAAATTTAAAACGAGAAGGACCATTACGCCTCACTAGATTTCACGATAAATTTCGGAAGCAAAAAAGGTGAGTTGCGAATATACTCCGGCTACATAATTCTTTCAAATTGTTTATGTTTGTTTTTATAAAAATGTTATATTCGAATATATTAAAAATAGATGTTTTGTATATACTGCATATTAAGCACAACTTTTGCGAAAATGAATTTTTAAAAGAAACATGGGATTAATTTTGAAAAGAAAATGAGAAGTTTTGTGGCAACATTTGGGTAGCGAGTTATATGTGGGCAGTGAGTTATTATGGGCAGTGAGTTGCTCTTGGTGCCTATCGACGGATACTGCCGGGTATCCCTTTGGAATTGATATCATTCCCCTTGTTTTGCTGGGGTCGCTCCCCATACTACCGCCGGTATTTCGCCCATTATGGATTCGAGCCTGAAAGTTGCTAATAAATGTTATTGATTTTATGCCTCCGGGTTGTTTTATTATGCCTTGGTTTATGTTGATGCCATGTTTTATGGTGATTGAGATTATGCTCTGCATGCTTTATTCAAATTATCTCATGTTTTCTTATGTAACCCAAGTATATTGTAACTTATTGAATTGGTTTTGTGTTTTATAAAACCTTTTCAGGAATTCAGGTTTAAAGAAGGCTTATTCGTTACGTGTGAAAGATATCAGTTGTCGTGGCTAAATAAGAAAATAATGTGTTAATGAGTGGCGTTTGTATGTGTGAGCCACAATTATGTAGTTTTAAAGTTGTAATCGGTGAGCACACTAGACAGCTCTGAATATAATATTTTATCTTTAATTTACGATCTTGGGAGTTTATAAAAAAAAAAAAATTTAATGATAATATTTCATTGTTGTTGTTGTTGGGTGATATCTAGGCCTGGGGTGATTTTTAAATCACTGGCCATGTCACGAATCTTACCCACCAGATTTGGGTCGTGACATTACCACTATTTGGCAAATCTGGAAAGATAGAAACAAGAAAAGCTTTGACAATTTTGATAACAATACTGCAGCTAGTTCCAAGAGTTCTTATACAATGCCATTGAGATTGTGGAGGCATTCAAATCCCCCCTTATGACTGACCAATGGAATTCCATACTAACAAAGTGGGTATCCCCATGTGCAGGTAATACCACGTTGAACGTTGATGGATGTTAGTATAGTGCTGAAAGAAACGCTGGAATAAGAGGGATATTTCGAGACAACAAAGGCACCTGAATCTTGGGATTCTATGGCAAGATGAATCCAGAATCAAGCACGACAACAGAAATATGGAGTATATACAGAGGGCTCAGTATTATTCTTGAGAAAGGGCTGGTGAACGTGGACATAGAATCTGATTCGCTCATGGCTGTCAATCTTGTTAATGAAGGAAATCTAGGGAACCATCCACAAAGCACAATCATCAATGATGCAAAGATGCTCCTGCAGTAGATGAAGTCAAGGCTCACCCATATTTTTAGAGAAGCAAATCAATGTGCGGATCACCTCGCTATGGTGGGTGCCGAACAGAATGCCAATCTTATTGTCCTTGCTCAAGCTCCAATATCCGTTAAGGAGTTTCTGATCCGGGACCGCCTAAACATTAGGCAGATCCTTGACTAGTTTAGGCTTTCTTTTGCTGTGTATCTGTAGTTCGTTCTCGAACTTTCTAGCACGTCTGATGCTTGTTCTCTACTGGTTTAATATCTATGAATTTCCGCATGACCAAAAAAAAAAAGTGATCAATGAAACCCTAAATCCTTTTCGGTTTCCTATGATACGTTCAAAACAGTAACAGGAAAGTTATTTTTACGATTTAACTTGAAAAAGCTCCTTCACTACGTATCATGTGGGTTATCAAAATCACTCTTTCCAAACAAGTAATTAATGTCATCTTATTTATCGGCACTATAGATTATTTGTTTCTTTGATAACTCGATATAGCGTCTTGATTATGACTAATAGTAGTAATCAACAAACGAAGCGAGATTGGGATGGATGAGATTGTGAAGAACAATGGCAGTGCTAAGCGGCACATTTTTATGACTTCCCATAAAAAAAATAAAGTGAGTCTCATGAGTAACGACCAAGAGTACAGGCAAAATGGATTATATCTACGCAAGCGAATAGATGTATATACATATGTCCCAAAAATGTTCTCAGGTCCATAGTTTAGGATCCTGAACTAAACAAAGGGTCTGGTTGATTTGGAAAAATAAGAAGAGGGTCCGATTTGAAAAAAGAAGACGACAAACATTGATCATCCAAAAGCTTCATACAGCTCCAGATTTCTGTTCTTTACTCCTGTAGATTCAATTACAAACAAATTAACCTTGATCTGGTTTGTAAATAGCAACATGTTATGTGATCGATATTCGAATGTCCTAAGGGTGGCTGCAGGGTCATTCAAAACGTAAGCACATAAGTCCACCAGCAAACCTAAACACAATGACTAGATTAGCTAGAACTAGAACTGCAAAAATTATGTGGAATCTAATTAACTCAGATTTATGATGAACTAGATGCAATCGACATTACCATTGAATGCGGTAGAGGTTATGAACTACGTACGTACGCATCAGGGACGGATAAAACTATGTGTTGCTGCTTTAACGGTGACCGATTTGCAATTGTTTTGTTCGTTTAATAGAACACAAAACAAAAGTCATAATCAATTTGTTACTCGTGACGGCTGATATGCTTATATATGAATATATGTTTTTATGTTATGTGACAAAGGTGGAGATCTTGGCCTGGCAAGCTATCCGATGTAAAATTGCTACCAGAGCTGAGCTGTTGAGAAGGAATATATTGAAAGAGAATTTTGCTAAGAGCTATGTCCATTTCCCTCTTTGGAGCCTACTCAGACCCCTAACCAGATTCAGTTGCATTGTCAATTTGCATGGAGAATATATGGTCTGCCATCATACAATGCTGGAAATTTAATTGGGCATATATGCCCTCCACCGGTTAAACGTGTTTACCCCCTCCAGAGATTCCTTTTGTTTACATTGGATAGCCTTCACTTCTAGTTTGTCTTAAACTGTTTTGTTTCTGTTTCTTTGAGTAGTCTTTCGAATGAGTTGAACTAATGGTTGCCATAGCAGTCAAGATTGCTCCCTTGCGGGATCTTAGGTTTGAAGCTCTCAGGTGCTATTAATTGATCATTTGGAGTCCGTCCGTCCATTCAGAGTTTTGTTCTGTTTTTAATCAGAATCCTTGCGAGTTAACATTGAGATAAACCCTAAGGGGTCTGACCAAGTGGTTGTGAGAAAGCAATAAGTGCTCATTCATGAGGTCACCAGTTCCATTTCCATGGAAACCAAACATTTCAAATCTTGGGGCTATTGGAAATTATCCCCGATCGTTATCTTTAGGGCTCCGGAATTAATCGAGTTGCGCAAAAACTGGTCTGGATATCTAGTTATCAAAGAAAGAAAAGAAGTGAACATTTAGATTGATTTTTCAAACTTAGTCGAGATGTAGGTAATCTATACCACGACAATATAGGGGGGTTGCATGAAACAATTTCGTGAGGTTTTTGTTTTTTTTTGTTTTCATTCGAGACCAAAAAGAATGGGCCGGTGGATAAATCGGCACGCGTCTACTATATATTGGGCTTTTTATTGATCTTTAATCTTTGGGTCCAAGCTTCTAAACTCAGAACCGGTCCGTCCCGATGTCGGGCCGGCCTTCAATAGGATTATTTTCCCCAACCGGCCCTATAAATTAGACACGCGTATAGACTACGAAAGACTAGTAGTAACACTTCTCTCATATCTCCAGCTCACGATATTTCTCTTGTTGTGTGAACACAGCCCAGGAAAACCCTAGAAGAACATGTCGGGCACTTACGGCCACGAAGGCGACGGATCCGCCGGCGGAGGCTACGGTGGTAGCGGCGGCGGGAACTACGGAGGCGGTGGAGGTTATGGAGGAAGAGGCGGTGGGGGTTACGGAGGCAGCGGTGGCGGCGCAGAGTATGGAGGTAGCGGCGGAGGCGGTGGTTACGGAGGTAGTGGTGGCGGAGGAGGAGGATATGGAGCCGGCGGCGGCGGCGGAGGTTATGGTGGAGGCGGAGGCGGGAGTCGAGGCGGCGGCGGTGGATATGGCGGTAATTCACAGAATCGAGGTGCTTTTTTTCCCCCTATATTTATTATTTACAGGTTTTAAATAGAGATTCTTAGGTTTGGGGTTTTAATAGAACTTTTCCCCCGTGTGTGAAGTTTCTTTGCTTTTTTTGGTTTGTTTGTCGGATTGCAGGGGGTGGAGGGTATCAAGGAGGAGATCGCGGCGGTGGTGGTCGAGGTGGTGGCCGTGGCGGCGGAAGTGGACGGGATGGTGACTGGCGTTGCCCCAATCCCGGGTACTTCACTCCTCTTTTGGGTGTTCAATTCTAATCGACTCATTGACTACCTATTTTACTGTTGGATCTGTCTATTTGTTGAGTTGGTTTCAGTCTATGAACACTTTTCTGCTTAGGGTTTGTTTATTTTGATTGAAAGACTTCTCGAAATAACTGACCTTCGTTTTCCTAACTAGTTCTTGACCTAGCCAGCAGTGTTGATAAAGCCTTGAAAAGTTCCTCTTTTTTTGATTTGTTTGAAACTCGTTGAAAGCAATAGAAAGGAATGGAAAGGACTGAAGAAGAAGTTCAATAAAAAGTTTGCTATGTTTCTTTGTTTGGATTTACAAAGAATATCAAAAGAATGAGTAGTTAATTAAATTTCCTTTGAAGCAAAGAAATAGAGAAGGAATGGAGAATCAGTAAACAATCATTTTAGGAAGTTGACAGAAAATATCTTCTACTTGGCTTCTCTAAAAATTTAAAAATTTTCCTTTTCCTCT
This sequence comes from Rhododendron ovatum, assembly GCA_019656835.1. Taxonomy (NCBI): domain Eukaryota; kingdom Viridiplantae; phylum Streptophyta; class Magnoliopsida; order Ericales; family Ericaceae; genus Rhododendron; species Rhododendron ovatum. The sequence goes on along the minus strand of CM033792.1, from coordinate 6,169,933 downwards.
TAAAATAAGAATCAATATAAAGTACAATTATTATTTTCCCTCTTCTCTTTCGTTCCCTTTGCTTCAATTTTGGTTGTTTATTGCTGGTACTTTCATTATTGTATCACTGAAACTGGTAACTTTGATTAAGCTGTGGGAATCTGAACTTTGCAAGAAGAGGTGAGTGCAACAAATGTGGTGCGCTTGCTCCTTCTGGTGCCGGAGATCATGGTGGGAGTGCTGGTACTTATAGAGGGGGAAGCGGTGGGGGACAAGGCGGCAGAGGCAGTGGTTATGATGGTGGAAGTGGTGGAGGTAGCAGAGGTGGTTCTTATGGCAATAATCAAGGGAGAGATGATGGTGGGTATGGACAGGTCCCTCCAGTTGCGCCCCCCTCTTATGGTGGGCCGGGTGGCAATTACCCACCACCTAGCGATAATTACGGGAATCCTAGTTATGGAACGGATGCAGTTCCTCCACCTACGAGCTATACTGGTGGACCTAATTCGTATCCCCCATCATATGGTGCTCCTGGTGGTTATGGCGGCGATGCTATGGGTGGTGCCCGCAATGGTGGACGTGGTGGCAGATCAGGTGGATATGACGGTGGCAGGTCGGGTGGATATGATGGTGGCAGGTCTGGTGGATATGATGGTGGGTATGGTGGTAATCCAAGAAATGCTGGAGGTGGATATGGCGCTGCTCCTGCCGAGGCTCCTCCTGGGGAGGTGAAGCAATGTGATGCAAATTGCGGGGATTCTTGTGACAATGCGAGAATTTACATCTCAAATCTACCACCAGATGTTACTGTTGATGAATTGCAAGAACTTTTTGGAGGCATTGGACAAGTAATAAACTATTTTCTCTCTTTTAGCCTTTCTACATTGAATACATGTAAGATAGTTTGCAATGACCCATGGATTAAATGTTATTGTTACGAACTTGCATCTTCTCGTCTGCGCATTCATATAATACTGTTTTGCCTCCAATACATTTCTCTGCATTCTCTCTTTGACATTTTGTTCTGATATTTTTAATGGTTGATGTATCATATTGTATAAAGTCCTCTCTCTCTCTCTCTCTCTCTCTCTCTCTCTCTCTCTCTCTCTCTCTCTCTCTCTCTGTTTTTGTATTTTTGGAATGGAGTGGATAAAAGCAGGTAGTTTGATTCCGATACCGAATCAAAATGCCTGTGTTGTTTACTTGTTTCTAAATGCTCATGCTGTATTTTTTAATTTAGGTTGGAAGAATTAAGCAAAAGAGAGGCTATAAGGACCAGTGGCCCTGGAATATTAAAATCTACACGGATGAGCAAGGAAAAAACAAAGGAGATGCCGCTTTGGCATATGAAGATCCATCTGCAGCACATAGTGCTGGCAGTTTCTATAATGGTATTTTCTTAAGTAGTATTTTGAACTTACACCTGTTGTTAAATTGATTACTTATCTTTGAATCTCCTGATCAGGTCATGAGTTGAGGGGTTATAAGATAAGTGTTGTCATGGCTGAGAAGTCAGCTCCTAGGCCCCCTCCTGCATTTGGCTCAGGGTAAACCCTCTTACCTCTATCCATATAATGTTTCAACTCTTTTGTTTATTGCTTTTGAGATATTATGGAGTTCTATTTTGGCTGTAGTAAACTGCTAAATGCCTTGAGGGGATAGGATATTTGCAATCATGTTTTATTTCTTTTGTTGATCCCAATGTGGACATTGATCTAGACTCTAGTAATGTTCCTGGGGTTTTGCTTATCTTTGCATTCTGGTAGTTTGTCTTAGGTTGTTTTCATCCTCTCCATCCCATTTGGTATCAAATTTGTTCTAGTCTAGTTGGCTAGTGATTGGAAAACTTTCTTGCAACTTGGTATATATAGTGTAAGCTTAGCACCTTTTTTCAATATTTAAGTCCTGAGTTTTTGATTGTTCTATTGCCAAATTTAATTGTGCTTATGGTCTCACGTGCTTTCATTCTTAGTGATAATGTACTTCTTTGGCATTTTGTATTGTGAGTTGGGCTGCAATTGAGCTGAGCCCAGTTGAGCTTTCGGGTGTCAGGCTCGGCTCGCAGAAAATGAGGTCAGCTCGAGCTTGGTTCAAGCTTGAAATGAGCTAGTTTTTGGCTCGGTCTCTACTCAAAAAATTATCAAACAGCTCGAACTCTGCTAGCTCAGCTCGGAGGTATTGACCAACTTCACATGTTAAGAGACATAGGTGAGGAGAACAGGTAGGGCTCCTTTTAATAACAGAATCTGGCTTAACCAGATGTGTTGAGCTGCTGATGTGGGACTAAAGGAGAAGAGTGAGCCTTTTGCTGGTTTTCCATTTGGACAAAAAACCTCTTGTCCCACATCAAAAATGTAGAAGTTCAAGGGGCATCCATTGTTCTATATACCATCGGTGACTAGTGGCTCCCTTGGTGGCCGAAAAAGTCAAAAGTCTTGAAGGTTATTATTACGAGCTAATGGGAGCAGTTGATAGTAATAAACTTGGCTTGCGAGCCAAGCCTCGACTGACTTGGGCTCGTATTGGAAACGAGCAATTAGCTTGAGCTTGTTTATTTATGTTAAGAGCCGAGCTTGAACGAGCTCTTATTGAGCCAAGTCTCGAGCGACTCGCTAGATGCTCGGTTCATTTGCAGCCCTAATTGTGAGGCAACTATAGTCTAACATCCAATCTAGTGTGTTAGGATACCTTTGTGCATGAATATCATTGCTGTACATATTCCATTTTTAGACGAAATGAATTTTTGTTGCTGTTAATCTATCGTAAGAAAGGACTAGTGATTCATGCTTCTATAGCCTGTAATGCCTCGTATGTTTCAGTTTGTTATGATTTCTTGAAGAGAATATGGGGAAGTGGACTTGAATGATTTCGTATCCACGTGTTGTCCAAATGCTAGTAACTTATGAACTCATAGATTTGAGGGTTTTTTAACTTGTGTAGTGATATGAAATGTTACTTACAGATAGTATGTTTTTTGCCTATACCGGGTTTTAGCGCCTCAAAGTAGTTTGTACCTGTAATTCTGAATCCGAGTAAAACATAATTTTCTCAACAGAAATTGAATGTGGGTGCTTCCCAGAGGGAAATCGAAGTAGGTCAACGATACGATAGTTACACATTAATCGTCATCTAACTATCCTACTGTTGTCCGTACATTTCTGATTTGTGTAGAAATTTCCATTCTAAACTGCTGTGAAGGGCGTCAATTCATGTCTAATTTGTGAAAAGTGAATTTGAAGTTCATTGGGAGATCACTTGATTTGGTGGTAATCTATCATTGAGAATATTTGCCTAGTCTTATGAGCAGAAGCCTGGTGGTAATTATTGTACTAGCTGTGCCATTATACAACTGGGATTGTTTATTGATGCACTTTTGTAAGGCATTTTATTTGCGCATTTGCCTTGCTGTGGATGAGAGAATGATTTGCCTTTCTTGTTGAGGAAAGAACGAATTGTTTCCAACTTGAGTTGATGGCATCAAAGCGTAAAGGAAGTTATATTTTCCAAATGAAAACTAGAAAAGATAAATCCTTCTACTTAATAGTTTTCTCTTGATTGCTTTTTCATACCACAGGGGTGGTGGTAGAGGTCGAGGCGGAGGTGGATATGGGGGTGGTGGAGACAGACGCAGAGACAATAACAGAGATGGCGGAGGTTCTGGTCCAGATAGAAATTATCATGGTGGAAACCGCTCTCGCCCATACTGAAGTTCAGAGGAGCAATTTATGTACTAAAAATTGTGGTTGAAATGCTTTATTATATTCTGTTCGCGGGGTTTGTTCTGATACTGGAGACAAAGAGGTAGGTTGTCCATTTACTCTGAGCAATGCCCCCTTTTTTGCTTGTTTAATCTTTTGCTGGATGCTGGGGTTTCTATTTTAAAGTTTTGGATTGATTTAAACTGTGTCAATGTTTTTATAGAGGCAAGTGGATGTTCTCCAAATTGCTGCTAACTGCTAAGGTAGGTTGACATTTTCAGGTGAGTGTTGCTGCATCTAAATTGCATATCTATGCTCGTTGGGACTCTCAGCAGCACATTTGTTTATTTATGGCCCACAAACTTGCATCTTCTCCCTGTGGGGTTAGTTAAAAAGAAATCATGCTTCAACGTACTGCTTATCACTTCATTCCAACACCACCAGGGGAATGATGAATACTAACTTTTCTGATTTCTAGACTTGTAGTTTATGGCCTATCATAGTTTCTTTCTTGTCGCAAGATGTATTCTGCATCTAAGCTATTGTATCTGATGTGGTTCATGCCTATTCTCCTCTTTACCTTGGCTCCTTTCTGAGAATTAGAAACTTGTAACCATGGGTGGTTCAAAAGAATTACAGCGAGTTGAACTCATTGTCCGACGGGTTTGTTTGATTTGGTGAAGGATGGTGTTTCGGTAAATTTAGGGAATTTAAAGGAGGGGTTTTCTTTACTTTTCCCTACTGTTTATTTAGGCGTAGAAAGTGCATATCGGCCCTTGTGTGCTTGTGCTCTGAGGTGTTTTAGCCAACTTGTGATCTTAAGCTCTTGCTTCAATTCTTCTCTTCCAAAGGGGTGTGTGTAATGACTTCCCAAATTTCTTATACTTTTCTTCTGAAGCCATCACAAAGGTGCCTGCCACTTTGGATGGGATTTCCTTTCCTTCATCTTTTTCACTGCAGTTTCTATTGCCATTTTTCAGCGGACTATTTTGTATTAAGATGGTTATTTGTGGTGGGTGGTCGACTTGGTAAACCGTCCCCATTCGTAGAGCTTTTTATGTTTAATACATAATTATTATGAGTTACTACTTGCACGTTTATCTCGAGACAACTAATTTCTTAGGGATTGTGATTCTCACCCTCGTAAGGTCAACTTGTTTCTATGATGGCTTTGGATTGCCTTATAGGATGTTTTAGCAATTTTTCCAGCTATGGCAATGCCTGTAGTTTTGTGCGGCAAAATTTATATTCTAAGCCTGTAGTTTTGTGCGGCAACTTTCCAGCTATGGCAATGCCTGTAGTTTTGTGCCAACTTTAACGCTTGGCAATTGATAATGGTTGGTTAAAGTTCTTAATGTGATATTTGTTGTGGGTCTTTTATGAATGTTATCACCATAATGGATTCCTCTAAAAAAGTAAATGCATACTGGGAGTCCTATTGAAATTATTCTCATTGAATGCTGCATCGGATTTTTACTTGATAATTAAACAAAATTGATTGTTGTAGTCATGTATTTGTTTCGTTGTAATGTGTCTAGCATCTGGAAAATAGGAGAGAGTCATTAGCTTCTACAAAGGTTTTCCTGTTTCTTTCAATATCATTTTCAATCATCAATGAGGGGAAGGAAAAAATTTGCAGTTCAAAATTGATATTTTTATTTTTGATTTGCTGATAAGGTTAATATCATTACAATGGATATTTTTGTAGATTTGCAATTGATCAATACGAGTTGCGCATCAATCAGTGTTGGAGTTGTACTGCTTCCAGTGCTTAGATGCCCACCCACGGACTGCAACCTCATCACTGTTTCACAATGGACCTTGAAATTTATCTTTTGCTGCGAATGATTTGTGCTTGAGATGTTAGAACACTTCCCAAAAGAGGGATCCAAACCTATGCTACAATTTTTTGCTCTCCCGACGGGTGTTTGTAGCGCCCAAAGTTTCTTCTTTCTATTGTTGGATGCCTCTACATACAGCTCTATAATACCTCGGAGAGGAGTCAGTGCATTTCGTAAGCCTTCAAAAGAAACAAAATGAATAAGATGCGTGGAGTACCAAATCTCACATGTAGCATATGGAGGTTGTAAATTTGCAAATAAAATGTCAAATTGCACGTTTCCCAGTAGGCTTAGGGTCTTTGCTGTAAAACTTTATTTGAGGTTTACCTTCGAGTATCAAAATAAAAATGTTGACCGACTAGTTGTAAGACAATGCTTAATGTGCATAAAATTCATAATGTTAATGTTGATATTTGGGACAATTGTGGAAATTGAAAAGTTTGTGGTAATAATTTTCTTCCCAATAGACAGTTATATATATATAAGAATGTAACGAACCCCTAAAAGCTTCTAATCCCACAATCCTAAATTTGTAGAACTCTTATCCTTCTTAGGATTATTTAATATTCATTTCAATTAGTCATACAACGTAAGTATTCATCCTATTCACTTTTCGTGCTTTTGTTTTCGTCCTTTCAATGCGTGAATTATCTTTTTTATCCTTTTACTATGATATCTATATACATGTGTGTGTGTGTATATATTGTTTCCTAAATTAAGGGGATTGGGATGTATATTAATTTATGCAATTAAATGAGATATCATAGGAGGATCAAGATTTGAAATGTTCAAATTATTTTAAACGATGTCTTAAGCCGATTTCATGCTAAATAAACCATTTGCATCTACAATGTGAAATATTTAGAATATAGATAAACAATTAACTAACCATGAAATGATAGGAACATAGATGAACATATTTCATGATAAATAAAGTAAACAATTTACCATTAATTAATAGAATAAAACTAAACTAAACCAAAATCGGGTGAAAAACCCAGATCGTGGCCTAATGTGGGTTTGGTGTGAACATAGACAACAATTAATTAACTATGAAATAATTTCATGGTAAATGGTCCAAATAATTTACCATGATAGGAATATAGACAAACATATTTCATGATAAATTAAGTAAATAATTTACCATGAAATAGAATAAAACTAAGCAAAACCCAATCGACGATGTAGCGGAGTGAATAGCAAAACAAAGTTAGAGTGCAGGCGGCGGAGATGGGCTGAAGGAATGGGAAGGTGGCGGTGCGACGACGTGGTTAATGACGACCAAGGGGTTGATCAGCAACCGAGGGCGGAGGCATCGTTGTCCGTCGTAACATCGTCGAACACGAGGAGATGGATTAGGTATCATGGACGCATGCGGATCGGACAGAGGAGTTAGGGTCGAGGAGGCGGCGGAGAGGAGCTTCGAGAGGTGGGAGGAGAGGGTGTCGGCGCGGGAGGCGGAGAGGTCGGCACGAGCTTGGCAAAATCCAACGATGGAGTTGACCACCATAAACTACCAGAACAAGAGGCCGGGCACCATCTGGGTCTTCAACTAAGAGTGGCGGAGGGAGGAACCCATGTGGGTTTTCAAAATTTGGTGCAGATTGGAATGAAAATGGGTTTTATTGATTTTGGGATGCGGTGGGATGAATATCTAGGTCGAGATTTTCGGTATGGAATGGTGGAATTTACGGAGACTAGATTTGTTAAGTTTCCATCCAAAAATTCAGTCATATATATACATATAGTCCGGATCAGGTAAGGGATCCCGGACGGAACGTTTCGTGCTGACCATGAATCTCAGTCGTTGGATTGTATTTTCAATGGTCTAGATTTTAATGTAACTTTTTCGGGAAAAAATTAATTGTGACCAGTCATAAATCATTCTGCAGATCCGAATCATTGAAAACATGATCCAACGGCTGAGATGCGAGATTCGCACGAATCACTCCGCCCAGGCTCCTTTACCTGATCTAGACTACGCGCGCGCGCGCGTACACAGTATGAGCTTCCATTAAGGGATCCCTTAACTTGTTAAGTTAAGAACCACATGAGTTTGACATTATTCCCAATCAAATTTTGATGATTCAAACCGTTTAAAATGCGTTTGAAATGTGATTTTGTGGGTACCCACAAGAAATCGACAAAAAATATGATCAGAAAAGGCTTGATCCGAACAGTTTTTTTTTTGTAAAAACGCTATAAATGCCTTTTTATGAAAAACTGTTTGGATCAATCCATTTCCGGTCATATTTTTGGCTGATTTCACGCAAAAACTTTTAAAATCACGTTCTGATTACATTAAGCGGTTCAGATCATCAAAATTCGATTGAAAAATGGAAGGTCTTTAACTTAACTCAATAAGGGCTACCTTATTGGAAGGGACTGTATATATACACACACATCCAATGTAATATAATGGCACTATTGAAATTATTAAAAAGTGAGGATGAAAACAAAACATAAATGGTCAAATTGACTGGGATAAAAACTTAAGCCGAGTATGGTTTGAGAATGAATCTTTAATGCTCCGTTCCGGGAACTTTCTTAAAAAATAAGTACTTATTTTGCCACTTCTCATTAAAAAATAAGAAGAGTCATTCTACAAAATCCAAATAAAAAGTTCCTTTCACATTTTCAAATTCAAAAATAATGTAAATTAAAAAAAAATCAATTTTTTTTTGCACCGTATTAAAGATCTCAATGAGATCTATCAAACAAGATACATAGTGGTAGGAAAATTATTTGCATAAACACATGATTTTTGAGTTTGAAGTTGCCTTATACAAAAAATAAGACTGTTGCTATGATACTGGGCGCCGGCGGAGGGAAATCGTACCGGCTGCCGCGTCGGGCCGTCTCTGGCCACTGGACGGCCGATTCGAGCCGTCCAAAAATTCTAAAAAAAAAAACCGAGGGGGCTTACGCGGGAATCAACGGCATCGAAGTGTGCAGGATGTTTAATCTGAGCACCCCTTTTCCCTATATATGTGATCAAGCACCCTACACGGAAAAGGGGTGCTTGGATCAAGCACCCTACACACCTCGGATGCCGTTGATTCCCTGCATGGGCCCCCTCGTTTCTTTTTTATAGAATTTTTGGACGGCTCGGATCGACTGTCCGGTGGCCAAAGACGGCCCGACGCAGCCGCCAGTACAATTTCCCTCCCTAGCCGGTCGGTACCTATATAAATTCTTCCAAAATAAGAACCTAGCCTTCTTATTTTTCAGAACAAGCCTTTTTATTACACAAAAAATAAGTTCTTATTGTGTTTCTGGAACACACTCTAAGTATCTATTTTTCTTATTGTTAAGATTTCAGAAAGAGAGAACGTGGGGAGGGGGGAATTTGATTTTTGAGAGAGATTCATGGGTAGGGGGAGTTGAGTTTTCTTATTTATAAAAGATATAAATGAAAAATACAATTTTTTCTTTTTATTTGGTTACTTTTTTGAGTGGGTAAATTGAGATTTTATTGAAAAAAGGACAAACACAAGATCTAAGGCCGCGCATACCCCTGAACAATCAGTCAAGCACAGACGGCGAGAAAGAAACAGAGAAATAATTAAGAACCATGAAAGCTATACAATTTCAAAGATCCTAAAAGACATATTCCAGGCTAAGCTCAATTGCTTATTTTCACATGACTTTCTAAGTTTCCTCCAAGAACTAGCATAAGCACAAACATCCGAAGAAATCTCTCTTGTGACTTGATTAACATCAGCCCTTATTTGGTTACTTTGTTTATATTTTCATAATTTGTAATTAATTAAGTAAATTTTATTCACGCATCAAATTTTCGATTCACAATAAGAGTCACCTACATACTCCTTTTAATCACCATCACTTCTCAATCCCCCACCGTCACCCCCATCTCTTTCCCTCTTGGACAACATCAGTGCCGATTTTTCGTCAGCATTAGGGCTTCTGAATCCAATAATAAAGATAATGAGGGTAGCATTGTCGTTGGTCGAAAATGGAAGGTTAATATGGTGTTAGTCTGGATTTGCTTTGCTCTGAACATGTTTTAATTGGACAAAATCTCTGTGAATCGGGCTGTGGCAGTGGGAGATAGAGGGTGAGAGAAAATGGATTCATAAGAAGAAAGGTTTGGGAAAAAGGGCAAAATCAACAAATTGAAGGTGTATCTCCACAGGATCAAAAAAAAGAAGGTGTATCTCCACCACCACCAAAATGGAGGCGTAGGAAGAGAAGCTGGGAAAAAGGGAGGGAGATAGAGAGGAGGAGGACGAAAAATAGTAGGCAGCGATGGGTGGGGCAGTGACAGTGGTGGCGAGAGATACAATTGCGATTGTTGATTTTGACCAATTTTCCATGTGTGAGGCATGGCAACAATTATATTTCTGTTTCCCATGCCACTACTGGTGGTTGCTAGGAGATTTTGCTGTTGTGGCAGGGCAGCGGTGATGGTGCCGAATTGATGGATCTTTGACAAGGTAGGCAGTGGTGGTGAAGTTATCAAAGAGCAGTTGTGATTTTGAGAAGATGGGTGAAGTTTTCCACCAAGTACGTCCAACCGATAATGAAGTAGAAATATTGGATCTTCGATAACTAAGAGGGTATGTTCCTTCAGGTTTTTTAAAAAGAAGAGGTGGTTCTCTACTCTCCAGTCATGAGATCAAAGCTCCGTATACAAAAATCATTCACAAACGTGGAGGCTGCCCAACCTCTTCAAAGCGGTTCATGGAAGAAGCGCAAAAGAAGGTACTTCAACAGCGAAAATATGTAGGCCATGTTTGATGCACGCCGTAGGGAGGGGATTTGGGTTACGAATCCTGTAGATCCATTAACCTGCTGTTTGGTTGCATTTTTAGGGGGATATTAGTTTCCCACACTCCGAATCTCCCAAACTGCGAGGTTGGCAAACACACGGAGTCTCCTGATGTGCCCGGAAGAGGTGGATAAGCTCACACTAAGCCGTCAATTTTGGAGGTAGGAACCGACCTAGACTAGGGAGGGGGAGACCTAGGCCCCCTCCCATACTTTGCTCCTCAGGTGGAGGGGTGGGACCATGAACCGGCTTTGTTCTGGGGAAAGGAATCTCCGTACACCACGACCACGCTCATGAATCATTGTCTCCTGAATTTCTGCACCGTAGCAAATGACGGCCCACAACCATGGGTGACCTCTTATGATGTGAGCAAAGGTATATAAGGCTAATGGAAATTGCTGCATAGACACCAACCCTGGTGTCTTCGAGGCCTTCTCTCAGGAACCTTAGAGAACCTCGAGCTCGGATCTAACAAACCAGATTTGGACGTCATCAGTGTCTTTCATAGTCCAATCTGCCCGGACTCCTCCGACTAAACACATTATCACAGTAATCCTCTCCCACTCCTCAACAAAACAAGCACGGTTATAACCATCCTGACACAATCTCTTAGTTCAACCAAACAACCAACTTCACTATTACTCCCTCCCTACCAATCCCAATCCCAATCCCCTCTTCACTATCAATCCCCTTCAACCTATAACCAAATCAAACAAGGCCGCAGTGATCGAATTCATTTTAGAACCTCTCAGTGATGGCCCTGATACTTATCCTCAAATTCTTTTTGTATCTTTCTCGTTATGGTCGTGTTTGGTTGTTGTTCCAAGGAATTGAGGTTAACATTTTCGTGTAGCTTTGAGCCAGTGAAGCCAGTGGAAATCCTTAGGCTTGCAAGTTATTGCTTCTGGGCTTATGGCAATCACAAGGTTTAATGAGGTGGTTAAGATTTTTAAGTCAATGTGTTACAGTCCTCACTTCCTAACAGCTGCAAATACCTAATAGGCTGAATAGCTTAAGATGCATTATATTTGCATGGGATACTCATGAATCATAAGCCAATCTTCTGATAATTGTGAACACATCAAAACAAAGATGACCATTTCTAGTTGTCCAAATCCATGGCATAAATGAAAAGCATTGACTTAAAATTAGGTGATTAATTGACCACAGTTTTCAGTATCACGTTTCATGTCCTGAGACAAAAACTTTATATTAGGCTTCTACTACAAAGTACAAAGTAAGATAGGTACCTGCATCTACACTTCCAAACAAAGAAAAGGCATGGAGGGAAACAAGCAACAATCTCCTCCACCAAACAGCATCCAAGCAAATGGGAATTCATGTTCTTTTAATTCGAATGAGAGCTTTTATCTATGTTCATGGGCCTGTTGAATGACATAAAAACCATGAGACGCCGTTGCAGAACCATGTTGAGGAGCAGCAGCACTTCCTTGAACCTGTAACAGAGAAAACACAGTAATAAGACATTTTCTACAATTGTTCCCTTGTTGGGAGGCTATGGAGTGCTTCAAAATTAGTCAGACATTAAGTGCTCCATCTATTTCTGGTATTCGTCCTGTGAATATTTCATTCACCGATTCACGTACTAACAGACTCATCAACGACTAAGAGCGAACTTTCTCTACTACTAATATCTTGCCCCAACAATACGTTCACTTAAACTAAGCAAAAAGAAGTATACGATGATGGAACTGAATGAATTTCCTGTTCTTTGATTTTTTTCAACAAGAGAGAAAAAATAAGGCATAGAAATTCCACTCAAGTTGAAAGCACCAAAAACCAAGCATGGGCAGCCAAGGCAATCAGAAAACCTATATAATGAATGCCAGATTTACAGTCCTTAACATAGTTTTTAAATACAAACTAATAGAGGATGTGGCCCTGATATAGCAGATTGGCCACGCAAGGCTTTAACAGCAGTCCCACAGGAAAGCAAATTGTAACAAGTTTGGTGACTGGGTTCGTCTGGTCATTACAAGATGATATGTCAACTGATTACAATCCACATCTCCTCCAGTGAATCGTGTCCGAAAGTCCATGGAGTCGTAAGTAGACAAGGAAATACATGTCAACCCAATTCAATAGCATCACAGAATGTCCATCATGACAGGATAAAAGAATCCTAAAGGCAGAAAATGAAACTTGGGCACCAGATGAGAAGGCAGTTGTTCACATCACTCAATTAATGGGCATTCTCATTCTAACTGTTGGTCCACCGTCTATCCCTCAAAACCAAAGTAAATGATGTTTAGTCTTTGATTCTTAGTTCTCCCAGAACTCTACTACCGCTCGCTACTTTCAATTACACTTGACTCATTCTCTAGGAGTCCAGCAGCTTGAAATTCAAAATCCAAGAAAAAATCCATTCCTTAACTTCAATAAGCCCAAACAACGGTAAAGTAAATATTCAGATACTAAATCCCCAAGCTTTCCCCGTACTCAACCTACTGTGAACCCCAATTGGAGGCAACAAAATTCTTCTAAGTTTCTTAGCTCATCCAACATAACATTGACATCTCATAATAAGCACTGGATTCAGGTAATGAAATTGGAATACATTAATCAGCACTTACCTGATGCATAGCATAAGGATCCATGTACAAATTACCACCGTACACCATTTCATGGTTTCCATATCCTGAAGCATATCCAGGACCTGCATATGGGAGTTTCTATTATTGGATAGGCTACAACACTTGGATTCAGTTAATTATGAATATTGCATCAAAACAAGCATAGCTAGAAGAAAAGAAACAAGATGTTTGCGATAAATTACTTGGAGTTGCTGCAGCAGCCGCAGCTGCTCTTGCTCTCTTCTCTGCATTATCAAGTTCAGCCCGTAGTTTCTCAATTTCTCGAGCCATGGAGATCATCTGTTTCTCCATTGCCTGACTTTGTTCAAGATTACTAGCATGTGCCTTTTTTTCATATTCAATGGCAGCCCTGTTCGTATTCACCATCAGAGAAGGGCAAAATTAAGATATTGGCAGCAAACAAATAGATCACATAAGAAAGCCTAAGTGATACTCCAGATAAATGCAATATGCAATACATATAGGATGCTAATGCAACAATAATTGTGATGAGGCAGTAAACAACACGTGATATACCCAATCCAATCACTGGGAGACAATACACAAAGTAAGGCATTTAGCCTGTGAATACAGGATGAATTTCATAAGATGTACAAAGTTTGTTCAAAAAGTAACAACAAACGGTTAATCTACCCATGAGACTGAGCCATTACAACTTGAATCAAATATACAACGGGATGGAACCATTCGGACTACATTAACACCTCTGCTGGTAACCTAAAAAATGGCGAACCCTAAATTTCTCCAATGACTTTATCTTGTAGATGGAATTTCGCCTTATAGGCCGCAGATAATTATACTTGAACAAGTCAATTTCCAGAGAAAAATCAAACGATCTGAGACCATGAGTGTGTAATCAGTTCCATCGACAAATAAGGCAACTTTAACACATTTTTTTGGGATCTCATCAAGTTCTCAAGCACAACCCGCTACTCTACTCTGCAACAACCCACTACTCAACTCTGCTTGTTTGCAAACCTAACTATGCAATATCCATAAGGCACTACACCCCAAAGGAACATGAACATGTACAGACAATACTTCTATATGTATAACCACGGTAAAGGGCTAACACCTTTCATTGTGTATGTCACTTTTGAGGCTGGCTCACATTTTAGTTTCCTAAAGTACCCTTGAACTACCTAAAGAAATTGTCAAGAAGGAAAAGGAAACTGCAACCCCAATTTTCTTCTCACCTCTTTTCCACTCTCACATCTCACATTTCCTAAATTGATAGATTTTATTTTTTCTTCTATTCCAAAATAAATATGTTGAAATGGAAACTTGATTTTACGGCATTATGAATTCTAGGGAGTTGTGTAGACACATGATACAGGAACTGTGTGGTTCATGTATATAGTTGAAGATAATTTAGAATTATTATGCTAGATATCCAATAGTCATCTAGGAGTTTGTGTACTTGGCTAGGTTCGCGTAACTTGGAGTCTATATGAACTATGTACTCCATTGATTCTAAGGTGTGGCCAAGGTGGAGAGAAGGAGAGAAAAAGAGTGGGGTTGAGTTGGGTGAACGACCTACAAAGAAGTAGTTACGTGTATTGAAGTAATACGAAGTGTTTATTACACAAATAGTGTGTTACCTCCTCCCCTACGTCTCTTTCCAAGCGTGTGAGTGATTTAGGCCCATCCCAGATTTCCAACAAATTGGTATCAGAGCGTAGTACGATCCTGGGATGAGCATGTTGATCGAGAGTAAATGTTCATGTCATACATGGAGTCATGTTTTTCCCGTTATTATGTTCTTCCTATGATTGAGTTGGTGGTTTGATGGTTCATTGAGTGGAGTAGTCATAGCGTTCAGTTCTTGAAAATACAGAGGAAAATGCTATTTACAGCGATTAATGAATGCATCAAGTTAAATAAATAGTACTGTATAAGTTAAAAGTGCATTGATATTCTAGAAAAACACATTGAAAATCTAACTTCTTTGTATTTAGTGTGCTTTATCAGCTGTCAGGTGGGAGAAAGTTGAGAGTGAGAGAAAGAGGGATGAGTTGAATGCGACCTTCCTCTTTGGATTTCCTTGCGCATGGTCTCAATATCATCTTTTACCGCAGGCAATTGCTTCAATTCCGACCGCGCCCTGGCAGCTTCCTCATCAATCCCCTTCAGCTTCGCTGTCAGCTCTTGCCTAATATCCGTCAGCGCCTTCACATCGGCCCTCACCTGACCTAAATCAGCGTTTATCCCCTCGACCGACCGCGTCTCAGCCTCGACCCTCACCGCCCTCTCGTGGACCTCCCGCACCTGGGCGTCCCTCTCGGCCTTGACGTCGGCGGCGGCGACGGAGAGGTGGCGGAGGTCCTGGTGGGCGACGGCGAGCTCCTGCTTGAGGGCCACGTGGGTGGCGGCGAGGCGTTGGTTGTCGATGAGGAGGGATTGGATGTCGCGGTGGTGGGAGGCGATGCGGTCTTCGAGGAGGGCGGCGGTGGAGGAGGAGGAGGAAGGGTGAAGGATGCGGTGGTGGTGGAGGAGGCGAGGGTCGTCGATTAGGGTTGGGTGTGGTGGTGCCCTCGTCAAGGGTGCTTCTCGGAGTTTTAAGGCGTTTGGTGGGAGGTAGTTTCTTCCGGCCATGGTCTCTCTCTCTCTCTCTCTCTCTCTCTCTCCCCCTTGGCGTTTGTGTGCCCTTAAGTACTGGTGCCCAACTCGCCTTCCTACTATAACAAAAAAATTTGTGAACAATTCTGGCTGTACCATTGCTAATATCAAAACTATCAAAACTGTTTTTACTTGACTACAAAATGTTTTTCATTATATTTCTGTTTAAGGTACAAGAATATTGCGTGAAAATTATAAGTTGAACGAAATAAAGTAAAGACGAGTACAATTTTGTTCATCCTCATTAAAAGAGGGTGAACATTACCTTCTTTCTCATTGGTTGAAATGGTATAGACCTCACCACAAAGTGATATCGTACTTACCTTGCAATACACTTTTTGGTAAGCATGACTGACATCACTTTATAGTAGAGTTCACATCATTTCAACCAATAAAAAGGAGGGTAATGTTCACCTCTTAAGTGGAGGGTGAACAAAACTCAACTGAGTAAAAACAATGAAAATTAATTTTTCTGAGGGTTCTATAATTTTTTTTTTTTTTTGTAGAATTAAAGTTCTCACTTTTTTGCAGACCATTGTGCAATAAAGGGTTTCCCGTGAGAAAGTTATCGTTCCAATAGGAACCAGCAATCAGTTATCAAATCGCTCAAAGGATGGGCATTTGTTTGGTTCTGGTCCTGAATGACATTGATTACTGTAATAGCATCAGTACAAACAACAATATTTGAACAACTGAGATGCTTAGCTAATTTGAGGCCATCTGTTACACCCCATAACTCCGCAGCCAAAACCGTACAGCTCCCAATTTTTATTTGGAAACCCAAGATAAATTAAAGCACCATTGTGATTCCGAATAAGACCCCTGGAAGCTGTGTTGCCATGTGCATCTATTGCACCGTCCGTGTTAATCATCAACACACCGGGGGTTCCCAACCAACCAATATAGTGGTAGCTCGGGTATCCTGCTTAGCAATATGGGCTAAAGAACCATTCCGAGGCCCGAGTCAAAACATCAAGGTGGTGGTTGATTTTTTGTTCCAATGGATCATTAGGCGTTAAGGACAAGGAACCTATTCCGGTTGTTCCAAATGCACCAATAAGCAAGAGGAAAAATTATCGCCAAGGGAATGCCCGAAGAGTGGACGACAATTGGATTGGAGCCACTGAGGGAAAGGCCCCGAATAGAAGTGAGGGCTGGGAGATGGGGGAAGGAGAAAGTTCCGAACGGAGCGGGCATAGGGGCAGTCACGGCTGACGCGAAGGTTACTCTCAACAGAGTTCGAACAATGCATGCGAAACGGGTCAGGAGCGATAGTTCTAGCAAACGATTATCTTTCGTGGCTAGACGCCTGTGGGCAACTAGCCAAAGGATTAAAGCAAACGAGCAACACGCGGATTGGGCATAGGTTTTCCACAAACAGCTCCAGTTCTCAAACGGGGTACAACTGCTATCATTTAAACAAACAGAATACGCTTCCTTACTGAAAAAACGACCAGAGTTGGAGTACTTCCAACAAGCGTTGTCCTGATCGTTATTGAACCATTGGACTGCTTGACTCTCGAAGGGGGAAAGACCACAGAAGTTCTATCAAGAACCCAACCCACTCTTTAATGTCACCTCGTTTATGATCACATGCTTCTTGATATGATGTTATAGACACAAGTCGCTTGTCCTCAGGAAAATTTTTGTGTACCGGGTGGGTACCACGTGGTGTTCGCTCGGCGCATCCAAGCCGTCCATTGCATTTTTGGATGACTCGGATTTTGAGAGAGAGAGATTGTTGGAGTGAAAGGAAAGAGATAGTTTCAATCTGAATCATCTAAAAGTGTATTAAACGATAGGTATCACGTGGGATATACCCACCCCGCACCGAAAAATTTCTCAAAATATCAGGCTTTATAAAGGCTTCTCTGGACCCTACAACCTCTGTCCAAGCTGGACTAGCTAGATCTTTAAGTCTATCACAATTCGTTGGCTGTTGTATTGGCCAATAGCAAGATGATAAGGTGCCACACAAGCGAAGAGTTGGTAGAAAAAAACACCCCATTTTCAAATTGTCATGAACACAGACGAAGCTAAGAAAGAGAGACGAGAGGGAGAGATAGAGATGGGGTATACCTCCTTGCTGCTGAGAAGCCCAAAGAAGGAAGAACAGCAGGTGCCAGACACCATCCGTTTCTCCGAAATCGAGAAGGAGACCGATGTTGCGGATGAGTTGGAGTGCTTTTGGGGCATGGAAGAGGAAGTTGACTTACCTCCAGAGGGTAAGAACGCATGTGGTCAACTCAATTGGGACTTCGTGGATTGGGAAGGTTTTTCAGTTGGAGAAGAAGAAGTGAGTCGTGACCAGAAGGTAGCGGACATGGGCATGTTTTTCCAGGAACATGAGAGCCGCTTCACTTCTGCAAAGGGTGACCAGAACTGTGGATTTTGGGACGATGATCCTGAGGAGAAGAAGGTGTCCTTGAATCTGAGTCTGAATTATCAAGAGGTTTTGGATGCCTGGTCCGATCGCGGGCCTCTTCGGGCAGACGAATATTCTCTCTCGATGGCGAACAATGGCTATGTCAGTGTACTCAAACAACTCATTTGCTTCAGTTCTTTCTTCTTCTATTTAGTGTTCAATTTGACTTTTCTGAAATACTTCGTTATTTGTAACATTCAACCTTGTTCCCTGAGTTCTACGCTAGTTTTTCATTTGGATTGGTTTTGATAATCCAGAGAGAGATAGGGCTTCTGTTTTTGGGTAAATTTGAATATATTCTGCAGATGGGAGAGGTGCCAGTAATGGAGGAAGAGAGAAGAAGAAGGGAAGCAAGCGTGCTTAGGTACAAGGAAAAGCGTCAGACTAGATTGTTCTGTAAGAAGATAAGATATCAAGTTCGCAAACTCAATGCAGATAAAAGACCAAGGCTCAAGGTTATCCCCTCTCTCTCTCTCTCTCTCTCTCTCTCTCATTCTTCCTTCCGGATTTAACTGTAACTCTGTTGTTTTGTTGCAGGGTCGATTTGTGAAGAGAGTTCCAGAAAAGACGCTTAAATTTAGGACCGTCAAGGAGCAGAGTTGAGCGGCCTGGAATTGAAAGAAGAAAACTTAACGAGCTTCAAAAGAATTCTGTTATTCAAGCTTATGCTTAAAAGTCGAGCCAATTTCAAATTAATTTTTGATAGACTGCTTGATTTTTTTAAAAGCAAAAAATACAAGCTTATTGAGGCAAAGAAGTTGTTTAGTATTTAGTTTAGTTTATTTGCTTAAACAAGTTTATCTCAAACGAACTTTTAAATAGCCAAATAGTAGTCAGTTTCAAGTAGCTGTAATTGATTTACTTAGAAGGAGAATTCTGGTTGACTATTGTTTTTTACTTTTGTACTTTTTCTGACAGAATTTTGCAAGTGAAGGCTCTTTTTTTTTAAATAACAAAAATAACCTTTCTTTCTTTTCTCTCGTTTCTCTTCCCTTCTTTTCCCTCTTTTTTTCCAAAAATAACTTTTCTTTCCCTCCTCTTTCTTTTACTTTACTCTTTTCTTTTTCATTTTGAGACTGCGTTTCTCTCTCTCTCTCTCTTCAACTCTGAACCCAAAATCTCGACTACACCATTGGAGGGAAGAATTACAGAGGTAACACCCATTGTTCCCGTTTTCCATTCCTTCCCTCCCTCTCTATTTAAATCAAAAGCTTCTACTTCACATAGAAACTTCACAATGTAAACTTTACTAAATCCTGTACGATTCTCTCGTGTTCTAGGTCATTTATGCTCCACTGTAAGTACAAATCTTCTTCTGCTTAGATTTTCTTTGTGTTTAGTAGTATTTATTCCGTCCTAATCATTCAGTTGTTCTTTCTCCGTCCACATCTCTGTCTGGTTGCCGAGAAAAACCTCAAGCAAAATAGAAACTACTTTTTCTTTTTTCTTTTTTGAGTTTAAGTTTTAGTTAGTTTTCGTCTCGAGTTTCAAGCAGTCAAATGCAGTTTTTCAGTTAGGTATAATTGATTGTGACATTTTTTTTTTGTGTATGGATTTTTTGTGATTTCAAATTCTGACTTTTGTTTCTTTTCCTTCGTTTTGCTGCAACCAAATGGAACGCAGCATTCGTTGATTTTTGTTTTCCTACTT
Source organism: Rhododendron ovatum (assembly GCA_019656835.1). Classification (NCBI taxonomy): domain Eukaryota; kingdom Viridiplantae; phylum Streptophyta; class Magnoliopsida; order Ericales; family Ericaceae; genus Rhododendron; species Rhododendron ovatum. The sequence continues at coordinate 6,150,314 of CM033792.1, read as the reverse complement.
TTGTTTCGATTTCGGCTTGTAGAAGACAACGGTTGCTTGGTTGAATTCTAACGGATTTTCCGTTTTTGATTGATTGATTCCGTTTGAAGAATCTACGCCTATATATCTCTGCCAGAATCTCTGTTGGAATCACATTTGCTATTGATGTTGGAAATGTGCGATTTTTGTATGGATTTAAAGCCTTGAATAGTTTAGTATAAGATTTGGTGAATTTTGGGCATTTTGTGATTAGTTTTGAAAAAATCACTCTTAAGGGCAAAAAGAAGTCAATAAATACAAAGAAAAAGAAAGGATAAAAGTAAAGGTTGGCCTAATGGGTAAAGTCTAAGACTTAGGGTTTGCTTCTTTCAAAGGTATCTGGCTCGAAACCTCACAAGTGGTATTAATTTTTTTGTGGTTAGTTCATACAGTGCGATGGAATTAGGCCTCCATGATTAGTTGAAATGCACGTAAGATAATATGGACACTTGAGTTATAAAAATAAAAAAATAAAAAAGCAAAAAGTAGCCGTGAATATTAAAAAAAAAAAAAAAAAAGGTTGCCGGGTCTTGCAACAACAAAAAGTAAAGGTGAACAAATAAGGGTAAAATTGACATTTAGGTAAAATAAATGTCATTTATGAAACAAAATAACTTTTAGTTTCTCTCCAACTTTCTTTCTTTGGTGAAATGTGAATTTATATTATAAAATAGTATGTATTATTATCAACCCAATGGGTTGATTATAGAAGGACCCTACTTAGAATTCCTTCTGAAATGTGGAGCACTAATCTCAACAATATCTAGCTCTGACCTTTCTTCATGCACGTGCTTTACTGTTTTGTCTCACTTGGAAGAAATGTGAAAATATTAGATTCTCTTTGTTTTGTGGGGCACTTCCCCATTTTGTGGACTGTCACTTCATGTCATAGGCTTGAGAATTGAGGCTTTCCCCTAAGATATTTTTGGGCTTTTTTTTGTTTTATTTTGATTTTTTTTTTTTGTGTGTGTTTGTTGGTTTTGAGACAATTTTTTTTATCCCTATTAATTTGTCTCGACGAAAGGTATCGAAAAAGTAAATGCCACCAGATTTAAAATGACCCTAACGACCATTTTGGAGGGAGAGATGCTACCAACTCAACTCCGAACATAATTGCGTTTGGAACTGTTCGATATATATGAATCCACGTGCATTAAACACCTACGGATGGAATTGTGTCATAGTTGTGTTCGTAGACCTTTTGTTTTGAAAAATTGGTTGGAATCAATTTGCAGTGTCGTCCATATGGTTGTAAATGAACTGAGTCGTTCGTGAACTGTTCGAGACTCGACTCGGTAAAGGCTCGTTTAAGTTCGATTGTCTACTAAATGAACCGAATCTGAACCTCAATTTTAGGCTCGTTTCATAAATAAACCGAACATGAGCGTAACAGTATTCGATTCGATTAGACTCACGAACCTAGGGTACATGTATATTATGCGGATTTTATATAGTTATATAGTGAAAATTTTAAAACTTGTACAAGTCTAAACATTTACAATTATTAAAAAGTTACTTATGTATATGTTTTATCATTTTATATGGTATATGAACGTATTTATGTGCATACTATTTTTTTTTTCCCAGCTTTAGACCTGTATGAGAGCATTAATATATGATATTATTGGATCGCTAAGGTTGTGAATAAGCTCGAGTTCGACCCAAATCTAGGCAAACTCGGTTCTAGTTCAACTCGTCATAATTCTCATTAAGTTCGGCTCGAATTCGAGTTCGTTAAAAAACTTAATGAACGAATCAGAACATTCTAATATTCTCAATTCAACTCGTTTACGGCGCTAGTATTCCATCAGTATTTTATACTTTTTCCTGCCCTTTGTGTCCTTTTCTGTATCATAATAGTACATTGTTTTTTCCTGTTTGATCCGATATTTATTACTCTCTCCTTCTCTAAATAAGTGTTCGGTGCGTAAAACTAGGCTTTACAATATATGCATATTTTTTATTAAAAAATTTAATTTTTTTTCACTATCTAATGGAACTCATTGCTATCTATTGATTTGTGAAAAAAAATTGATTTTTTCAACGAAACAAATGCATTTTTTTGAAGGCCTAATTTAACGCGCCGAACACTTATTTAGGGACGGAGGCGGTATAAGTTTTTCTTCGAAGCATAGTCCATGATAAGAATTATGTCCATGCTTAACATCCTCTTAGAATTAAGCTTTGGTCTGTAAGTTCCGGAACACAACCATAATTAAGAACTCGCCGATAAAAAAACCGATAATTAAGAACTTAGGGAGTATTGGTTCGAAGTTCGAGACTTAAAAATCTGTTCTCTCTTAAGTCTTAGTTTGAAACTTCTAAGTTGATATCAACTCTTATTGGCCAACTGACATGTTGGCTTTGTCTCGGCATTAAATTGTCCCCCGTTGATGAACGTTGAATTGGTCATCCATAAATTAACCGAAGTGTGCCTTGGGTAACTTGACATATTGAATTCCGAAAAGAATGATACGTAATTAATTTTGGTCTGTATGTCAATCTTGAAAAGCTTGCCTTGCGGGTACCACCACGGCACCGCCAACTTCGGCCTTATGGTGGGTTGGATATTGTGTATGGTTTGTCAATCTTTTTCTCTAGAGCTTTTCATTATTTGATACCTTTTTGTTGCATCTCTATCGCCAGTGGTCCCTTTTGAGAGCAATAGAGCATGACAATAGGATTGAACTCAATCCCAAATTTTTAGTCATTTTTACTGCTCTATTTAGAAGTTAGAGAAAGAAGTGGAAAAGAATTTAAAAAAATTTCTCCTTGTTTGTTTGGTTGTAAGATGAGGAAGAGAGGAAAGAAATTTTGATGAAAAAGGACGTGGAAGATTCCAAAATATCTAAAATTGGAGAAAAGAAACAGAAAAGAAAAAGGGCACCAGGAAACGGAAAAGCCTCTTTGTAGCCCACTGTTTTCTACTTTTCTTCCCTTTTTCCTATTGAAACCAAACGAGGGAAGAGTTATTTCAACATGTGGAAGATGGATGGGGGAAAATCAGAGAAAGGAAAATGGGAGAAAAGTTGGAGGAAATTTGTATTGTGCAAAATTCTAAATTTTTCTATTTTCTCTTTCTCCCAAACCAAATAATGGGAGAGATCTTTTTTTTTTCTTTTAATTTTTCCTTTCATACTCTTCTTTTTCACAAGTTTCATACAAAGCAAAAGTATTGTGAAATCTGAACCGTTTATTTTTCTTTGGTCGATAGTTTTCATGTATAGATTAACATATCAATCCTATTCTGCAAACCCATAAGCACTCTGCTTTGCATACTCACACCCTCTCCTCTGCTTCTCCCTCCCATTCCCATTCCCCATCCAATTAATGGAACCCAACAACAAGCCAACCACAATATGCCACGTGGTGGCGATGCCTTATCCCGGTCGAGGCCACATCAACCCCATGATGAACTTCTGCAAGCTACTAGCCTCGAAAAGGGACGAAATCTTAATCACCTTCGTCGTGACGGAGGAGTGGCTCGGCATCCTCAGCTCCGAGCCCAAGCCGCCGGCCAACATCCGGTTCGCCACGATTCCTAACGTAGTCCCGTCCGAGAAAAGTCGGGCCGCGGCTTTCCCGGGTTTCTTTAGAGCTGTTCTGACCAAGATGGAAGAGCCCTTCGAGCGGCTGCTGGAACGGCTTGAGCGGCCGCAGAAGCCGAGCGTTATAATGCACGATACGTACTTGATGTGGGCGGTGGACATCGGGAATCGGAGGAATATTCCGGTGGCGTCGTTTTGGACCCAGCAGATGTCCGTGTTCACAGTGTTCTATCACTTTGATCTCCTCAAACAAAATGGCCACTTCCCAATTAATGTTTCAGGTGCGTTTAATACTGTTACATATAGTATAGTATAGAAGGGGAAGAGATGAACAGGGATAGGATTTTGTCCCATAAGTGAACACAGATTTGGCTACAAATATTCTTCAAATATCCGGTCCCATGAATGACCGTGAAAAATTTCACGGTCATTCATGAGAGTTTAATTTACTGCTTCGTGGAAAGTTCCTTTGAGCTTCCTAGTTTTTGGTTTCTTCTCTCCCATTAGTGGGAGTTTTATTGCTTTTTGTGGCTGTACACATGGAGGGGTTTTAGGGTTTCCATTTGTGCCTACTATGTTATCGTTGGAGCTTGTTCGTCTTCTCATAGTATGGAAACCACTATTTCCGAATATTGTTCAGTGATGTTTTGGTCATGGTCATGTAGGTTTTAGCTCTTTGCTATATATTATGGATTTCCTTTGTAGATGTCGTATGACTTTTCTGGACTAGAATTTTCGATGGATTTAAAATAATAACATTCAATTAAATTAAATTCCTTAATTTCTCCACTGTCTTCTCATTAATTTCCTTTCTGCTTCAATGCTTATGTTCCATTGATTTGGTAAAACTTGACATAGGTTGTAACTTACGGGATCTTGATAGTTGAGAATATCACAGTGTGCTAACTCTCATTGTAATCACGCACTTCTTGTATGTGGGGTTTGTGTACATTGGACGACTGCGGACACATTTGAATCAGTGCATATAAGTATGTACACGTAGCAAAATGCATGTGGGGCGTGTGAGCTAGAGTTTGATACCTAGTGATGAGTTGCTTGTTTAAAATGAGAGCACAACTAGAGCCGGACCATTTTGTAATTGGTGAAAAAATCTTAGTGTCCCTTATCAGATTCACGAGTACTTCAATTGCTTGAATGACATGGCCATAAATATTTCATTAAATGGCATCTAAGGTTGCTTATAAAAAGAATTTCATTCCATGAACTGCACATTTCTATTCTGACCATCCAAACAAGGCCTCACTTATTTTGCATATATATAACAGAACGAGGAAACGAGTTGGTAAACTACATGCCAGGAATTCCACCAACACGCATTGCAGATCTTCCGGCAGTCTTCTCCGGCAAAGTACTTGATGTTGCGCATACAGCTTGTGAAGCCCTTTCGCGAGTCCCAAAAGTACAGTATCTTCTACTCACTTCAATCTACGAGCTCGAATCGCAAACCATTGACGCAATAAAAGCAGCAATTCCAACCCCGGTATACTCTATTGGTCCATCAGTACCTTACTTCGAACTCGGGGACAATTCCTCTGCGTCTACCGATTCCAAAAACTGTGAAACCAGCTACGTGCAATGGCTTGATTCTCAGCCCAAATCCTCCGTTTTGTATATTTCTCTGGGTAGTTTCCTTTCTGTTTCCAGAACCCAAATGGATGAAATCATTGCAGGGGTTGATATGAGCTGCGTTCGGTTCTTTTGGGTGTCGCGAGATGATGCTTCTCGGATCAAAGAGGGATGTGGTGGTAAGGACTATTAGAGCAAGTATCTAATAAGTTCAAAAGCTCTGTTTGGTTGTTGTTTTCAGAATCAGTCAGGCAAAATTCTAAAAACTTTATCGGTTGAGGCCTTCAAAACTTGTCTTTTCACAATTTCTTGGACAAGAACACAGTTCGAGAAAACATAAAAGAGGTCTTTTCAAGTTCTAAAAACTTTTGTTTTCGAAAATAATTTCTGAAGAGTGTCACGCAGAGCATGATCATATAGAATGACCGCCAAACAATTTTCACTTTATTTCTAAAGCTTCTGCAATTATTTATTCATCTCATAGTTTCGCATGTCAAATTTCCCATTTTCTTCCATCACAATTGCTATATAGCCAAGTTTTTGTAATTGTGTTGATACATTTTTGTTTTGATTCGTTAATTCAAAAATAAAAACCATTTTTTGAGCAGATCTGTCAAACAAGGGGGTGGTGGTGCCATGGTGTGACCAGTTGAAGGTACTGTGCCACTCTTCCATAGGCGGGTTTTGGTCTCATTGCGGGTGGAATTCAACCAAGGAGGGTGTCTTTGCTGGAATTCCATTCCTCACTTATCCAATAATTGCGGATCAAATGCCAAACTCCAAAACTATTGTGGAGGACTGGAAGATTGGGTGGAAAGTGAGGAGAGGAATGGGTGATGAAGAACACTTGGTTACGAGAGAAGAAATTGCCCGTATTGTACGGCGGTTCATGGATTTGGAAAGTGATGAGGGGAAAGAAATGAGGAGAAAAGCGAAGGAACTCGAGGAGATCAGCCGAAGAGCAGTTTCCGAAGGAGGTTCAGCTGAAACTGCAATTGATTCTTTTATTCAAGACATTTCGTATCGTCGTGATTGTTGAAACATATGTTTTCTACGGTTCTGATCAGTGATTCCTAGAGATTATCTTACCACTAATGTTCACGTAATAAGCAACCATTTCTCTCACTTATATTATAAGTTCTACCTGTTTTTCAGTTTGAAAGATATCAATTTCTCTTCCAATCATCGTACTTCATTTCTGCTGCTGATGATACTCTTGAAAGGGATCGTTCACCTGCCTGTTACGAATTTCCAATATTAATGCCTAATGGAGTATATTATTGTGATGATTGTCTTTCTAGTATTTTTCCTTTTTTAATGTACTTTTTCCTTGGTTTTTTGGCCTGGTGACCAACTCCATCTCTTGTATATAATATACATATATAGGACCCAATCAAACATAGCTGAATTAATACAATCTCTCTTTCCTTCCCTCAATATTGTAATATGGTATCGGAGTTATGTCTCAGGTAGCTTCACCTCACATGGTCGAGTCTTCATCCGAGTCAATCGCCTGATCACCTCCATCTGCTTTCGGGCTACATATGAGAGAAAGTGTTAAACTTTATCCCACGTCACACCTAAGCCCACCCAAGCTCACTTAATATAATCTAGAGACTACTCCACCTATTGACTATTAATTTTAAGTTGAAAAAAAAAAACCTCAACGTGTCTAAACCCTAATTTACTTTCGCTCTCTAGTTTAAAATATTGATACATCATTTTCAACAATTATTTGCATTCATATAGGAAATTAATTAGTGCAGAAATATTTTAAAATATAATGAACAAGATATTCTTTATTAAGAAACAGAAAAGCTATGTGCACAGCAGCTTATACACAGCAGCTGTGCACAGATGCCATTTTCTCCCGGCTCGGGTCGCACAAAAATGATCGGAGCCGCTCATTTTATTCTAAATATGTTATTTAAGGTCTCTGTAAAAAATGAGCTTCGTTCGATATCGTTAAAGGCATTAACAAAACACCCAAAATCACTTCAGAATTAAAAAGTTAAATGATTGAATCAAGCATCTATGAGTATCGGATTGAGCTGATTTTTTGCGGGGACCCTTGAAAAAATGTTTTACATTTAATGAACGGCCCGGATTATTTGTGTGGGACCCGTAGTGGGCCCCACAAAAAATCTGTGCACAAAATATGTGCACAAAATCTGTGTGTAGAGCATTACTGCTTCTAATAATACACACACACACATAGGGAAGTGAAAACCCCGAAGTCAACACCGGCGGCTGAAGCAAAGTTCCATTTTGCTGCTTCTTCCTAACACCATGCATATAAAAAATTTAATACGAATCTAGCAAGGGGAAATGATATTAGCATTTTAAAAATTGATGCAGGTATTTTAAAAAATAAATGAAAGTAGTTTTGGAGTTACACTAATTTTAAAGTGCCTGCATCAATTTTTAGAGTGCTAATATTATTTCCCTCTAGTAAATTGCTAAAAAGATATTGCTCCATCCGTTCTTAAATTAATGTCAAAACCGCAAATCTAATCTTTTAAAAATGTATTTTTTTCTTTTAAAAATTTTGAATTTCTTTTATAAATCAATAAATATCAATGAGTTTTTTCAAGTGGTAAAAAAATTTAAATTTTTTAACCAAAAAATAAATGTTTTTTAAAAATTTAGATTTGCATATCGAACATCTATTTAGAAACCGAGGTAGAGTACTATTTAATATACCAAAACTTCAGTGGGTACTCCACAAAATTTGAATTATGTTTCCATTTCAAACCTCTTGAGCTTCTCTCTCTCCCATTTCAATCCTCCGTCAAATTAATTCCCCGGCGATAACACACAAATCACACACGCCGGAACAAATGGAGGAATACCACGTGGTGGCGATGGCTTACCCCGGCAGAGGCCACATCAACCCGATGATGAGCCTCTGCCAATTGCTAGCTTCCAAAACGGACCGAATCCGAATCACCTTTGTCGTGACGGAAGAGTGGCTCGGCTTCCTCGGCTCCGAGCCCAAGCCGCCGCCGGCTAACATCCGCTTCGCCACCGTCCCCAACGTTCTCCCCTCGGAGATAGGCCGCGCCGCCGACTTCCCCGGGTTTTACGAAGCTGCGCAGACTAAGCTGGAAGAGCCCTTCGAGCGGCTTCTGGATAGGCTTGAGCCGCCGGAGCCCAGGGTTATTATCTATGATACCGAGATGCCGTGGGTGGTGGGAGTTGGGAATCGGAGGGATATTCCGGTGGCTTCGCTTTGGACCATGCCCGCGTCGGTGTTTACTGTGTTCCATCACTTTGATCTCCTCGCGCAAAATGGCCAGTTTCCGGCCGATGTGTCAGGTTAGTTCGCCGGCTATATGTACAGCGCATGACTTAATTTGATGTGTGTTTTCTAGCTAGTATAATCAGTTGGATAAAGTTTTCCTGCAGTAATGGGTAGAAGGCATTAATTCCTCCAAATCACCAAAGGAGCGAGGCAAAAAAAATTATAGTAGTAGTTTTGTTATCAAGTTTTATTAATATTTCGGACGGGTGATTTGGAACGAAGAGAGTAACTTTTTGTCGAGCCATGAACCGGCTCAATGAATCAACAAATTATGCTTCTTTTTTTCTTCTTTTTTTTTTTTTTTTCAAGGTCCAATAGCATGAGACATAATTAAAGTCGAAATAAAGTCTACAAATTGCTCAAGACATAAATTCATAATCGAAAAATATACCAGGACCGACAGTTGTGCATACCGCCGGTCACATGGTGCCCACTACGGGTCCCGCACGAAAAATCCGAGCCGTTCAATAATTAAAAAAAAATCGAGTAGGTATCGCGAAAAATCAGTTAAGTCTAATATGTGTAAGTGTTCGATCCGATCTTTCCATTTTGTAAAAATCGGGAAAAATGAAAAGATTGGATGAAAAATGAGAAGCTTGGATTGAACATCTACACATACTGGATTGAGCTGATTTTTCACGATACCCATTCGATTTTCTGTTTTAAAATTATTGAATGACCCGAATATTTCATGCGAGACTCGTAATGGGCCTTGCGTAACCGTCGGTATGCCGTTTGTACGGTATCCATCGATACCTATAACAGTACTTGTAATGTCCCGATTTTTCTGGAATAATACCTTTTAAATTTTTTTTGCTAATCCAATATAATTTACCCAAAATAGAGGTTTAATCAATACAATCCCAAAATAAATTTACTGAATCAAAATACATTAACAACAGAGCTGACTCTAAGCTTGATACAGATTCCAAGCATACTCGATCTCCGCTCCTGGTCTTCCTCCTGTCTCAAAACTGCTCCACCATTGAATCTTGCACCCGCTGGCAAATTGATCGCCGAAACAACTGATTTGCCAGGATACAGACGTATCTGTGAGTGATAAATCACCCAGCAGAATAATCCAACCCAACACCCATCTTACTTTACAGTTAGCAAGTAACAGGATAATAATAATGTGAAAAAGTAAAATAAGGATTTTTCACATAAATTGGTTTATTACTATTCATTAATCTATCGTGTGATCTAAGATTTCATCCACGAGATCTTTCCTTCCCAACCGCTAGCCATGTCCCGTCCCATGAGATCACTTCATTTTGCTGTCGCAGATACACCTAAGTTATGTACCGAGCGTGCATACCTATAACTACAACAAATGGGTAAGCTTATCATGCCGTGACATAACTAGGGTTCACCTATCTTATTCACCATTTCACAATCATCACTGGACGCCAGCCAGTATTAATTCATCACTGGACTCCCGCTAGTTTCAATTCATCAATCATCATTGGGCTTACTTTGCCATTTCCAAATCATCATATCCAACTCATCACATCTCAAAATCCCGTCTGCATGCAATCTAAAAATAAAACTTTTCAATTTATCCATTACTTAATATCATCTAGGTGAATTCTATTCGCATATCAACCCTTGTCTCTAGGATCCAATCTAACATATCAATCAAAAGTTGGAATAATAAACAAGCAATCAGAATGATAATTGAAATAAATAATGAACGAGACAATCACGTAACTTTTTATGAATGGATCGTTACCCTTAATCTTATGTGGCCAAGAAGTAAATTTAATACCGAAAGTTTTTATTAATAAAAAAATAATAATTTTGTTCAATTACTAGAAAGTCTAGACTTGTATTAGTATCTTTGTAAAATAATATGGGCCAAAATTATGCATTACAAGTTAAAAGAGGTTTTAAGTGAGGAACTTACTATTAGTTTGGCCGATATAATATATTAATGAAATTAGAAGGGGTAAATTTGTCACGCTCCGCCCCGGAACGACACCCGAAGTGGGTCCGAACCGACACAGTCACGTGGCATTCCACACAAAAGACAAACAAATATATGACAACCAAATAAAAAATAGAGTAAAACCCCAGCGGAAGACCTAACGTTAATATAAACAAGATACCTAAGATAATTACAAACTTGAAGTCAAAAAAAATACTTGACAACATTAGTCACAAAATGAGTTTAGCAAAAGTAAGAGTTTGACCCAATACAACCAACTCGACCAAAAACATCAACACTCGATACTAATTCAAGTGTCCCCAAAACGTCAACCGGTAGTGGACCAACTCTACGATCACCTGTGACTTAGCAATCCAAAAAGAAAAATCAGAGTATGTGAGATATAGAATATATTCAATAATATACTATAATACCCGAAAGAACATCTCAATTGAATGTAATTCATACCAACTCAACATATGCACTCAAACGAATAACACACACATAACACATGCGGTGGCACGTCTGCCACAAACCCATATACCCCAGGAGTGGTGTACCACACACCACGCTCCCAACTACCGGTAATTAGGAGGCATGACTTACGATATGGTGTGCCTCACACACAAACCTTCGGCGATATAATCAACATCCAACAAGCATGCATATCATTAGCTAAATCCCAAATAGCATGATACACAAACACCACCATGCAATATCCCATTGAACATATCCCTATCAAACACACTCACCTTTATGTCGACCGAAGTATGCCAAACTAAGGTTTCGGCACCTCCTGAAAGACCGGCTCTTTACCTAGCCACAAGTTAACTCATGTTAGTTATGAATTCAACGAATATTTGGCACAAAGTTACAAAGCTAACAAGAAGCTAAACGATGTCTATCGAATACAAATATGTCCATGTCAACACCTAGAAGTGTCCCAAAATAAGCATAAAGTTCAAATATGAAATAACTCTTGAAATCGGTTTATAAACTTATGACCAATTTGTCTTATTTTGGCCGTAACTTTTAATTGGCTTAGAATTAGATCATGAAACCACCACCAATGGAAAGTACGTTCCGAGTAGACCAATTTTGATATAAAATTTGCCCAAAACGGAGTCTGAATGAAAAAATTATGCTCGTCCGAAATTTTTCCAAAAATGCTGATTTTCCAATCTCTACCGGTTGAACATTTTTCCTACCGGTAGGAAACCCCAAAAACATAAAAATGACATCACTGGATAGCGTTTCTACCGGTAGGGACCAACTCCTACCGGTAGGACCTAGATTTCGCACAGAAAACTCCATTTTTCAAGTTCTCAACAACCCAACCTCCTCCCACACCTTAAAACACATCTAACACTTATCAAAACTACACCAAAACATGCTCAAACACTAAGAAATCAAAGAGCTATTCAAGCATCATCAAACACATGAATTGATTTCAAGTTCTTAGCACCAAAATAAACAAGATTCAAGTCTAGATTTTAGAACACGGAATCAAAGTACTAAAGCAAGAAATCTAACAACTTAAACATGGATTCAAACACAAAAATATGAATTACCAAGTTAACAACCCACAATCTTCCTTTCCCTTTACCTCTTTTCTTCTTCTTCTTCTTCTTCTTCTTCTTCTCCTCTCTCTCTCTCTCTCTACACGTTAGAATGACAAGAATAAGGGAAGAAATATCTTCCCAGGATATTTGTTACAACCACTTGGAAAAATCATAAGCCACTTGTGCTCCACCCTTAAGTCACACATAAGACCCTCAAACTTTCATCGTATGCAAATCAACCCCGAAACATATATTTCAATTAAAAGATGAATTAAATACTCTAATATCCGGGACGGGTATTACAAAATTGTGGTTGTTACAAAAAAATAAAATTGAAACCCAGGAACCGGTTTTACTGTACCACATCGAAAAAAAAAGAAAAGAAAAAGAAATGGCCATTTTCGACCGTGCGACAACCAATTCAATTCCATTTCATTTCGGAACATAAAATTCAACTTTTAAACACTTGATATAGTTAGAGAACAGACGGATAGGATTATAAAATTTAAGTCGTAGTAAAAGAAGAACAGGTTATGGCGAAGAAACTTAAAGTTTAATAATCTTAGGGGCTAATTATAATATATATCATACATTTGGACCAAAACTAGTACACTAAATAATTTAGGAGGATCAAACTGTTATTTTATCAAAAAATTTCAATACCCATCCGTGGGATTCACTGTTCACAACCCAAAAAAAAAATAAAACAGAGAAAAACGGCCGGTCTCGGCCACGCATCGTCGAGATCAATCTCTTTCAATCCGGATCATAAAATTTATACGCAATTACTCAATATACTTAGTAGAAGGTAGGAGAGGGATTATAATATCTCGAATTCGATCGAAAAATACGGCGAACGGTTTTGATAAATTTTGGCCGAACAGAGAAGATGACCGGAACGATAGACTTTAATTTGGGACTAACTTCGGACAAGCGGGTGACGTTGCTGGGATGCTTCGGAACTTGGTGGGCGCAGTGTGAATCGAATTCAGGTTCGGGTTAATGCGAACCGGAAACCTATCTCACTGTTTTTTTTTTTTTCCTTGACCTCCATTGGCGGAGCTCGAACTCCTGCTATTTTTTTCAATGGTTGTGTTTTTGTGTTGTGAATTATGGAGAGGGAGAGAGGTATTTATAGGGATGGAGTGGAGTGGGGTGCAAGGAATGAGAGAAGATAATGGTGACAATTGAATGGTTGGAAAAGATAAAAAGGTTGGAAAAAAAAAGAAAAGAATAAGGGGGATGTTTGGCTTGGTGTGGGGAGCAAGTAAAAGAGAGAGAGATGAGGAGAGGGAGGGACGGCGGAGAGATGAGAGAGTTGGTTGGAGGTGGTGAAAGATGTTAAGGTGTATGTGGAATACCAAGACATTAGATTTAAGCTAACGTAGAGTATAATTTATAATTAATTAACTAATTTTATAAGGAAATACTCCATCCGTCCCAATTTACTTGTCTTAATTAGCACTTTTTGTCGTCCCAAAGTAATTGTCCCACTTCAAAATTAAATGGGTAATGATTAACAAATTTCCAATTTTACCCTTCTATTCTTCAATCACTACTACCAAAATGATACAGTAAAAAAAGAGAGGGAAATTTAACAAAATAGTACTGCTAGTCCGGACTAGAATATGCACTGGATTTGAATTCCAAAACTAGCGCTTTTTTCCTTTTCACGTGTCTTCTGGCAGCTTCTTTTGCAGAGTACTCCACAAATTTTACTCCTACTCTGTTTCAGTTTTTTATTTTGGCGCCTAATTTTCAAAAAGAGGGTTGTGCACCATCAAATTAGGAGTACTCCATAAAAGAATGAAGGGTAAAACAGGAAATTCAAGTGATCAAACATGTAATAATTATGTTCCCTTATCAAGCGCGAATCCCCAAAAGTGACAAGTAAATTGGGACGGAGGGAGTAATTTTTTTGTATAAAATTATAATTTAACTTAATAAAATTTTTGGATCATTATAACATATGGGTAAAAAAAATATTGACATATACTAGTCAGTTTAATTATTTAATAAAATTCAAAATACAAATTTTTATTCAAAAAAAATTAGGACAAAAATTAGGATCGTTATAGTACTCATTGATAATTGACATGCAAGTGAGAATCAAGCTACTACAAAATGCTTTTTAAGAATTCATTGATTATCAAGTCTATCACTATGTTTATCTCTACAGATTATTTAGTGTAGATAGATTTATTCACGAAGCCGCTGTAAATAAATTGTTCACGAAGCTGCACGATCTTAGTTATTTTTTCGGTTTTGGACGACCTGAATCCTAATGAAATTTTTTCTGAGAAGAATTTGAACGCTCGAGATTCGCCTACGTAAACAATCCGAACATAAAAGGATAAAAGGAACCAAAAAAGAAAGGATAAAAGGAGTCCTGGAATGTACCAAAAATAGAGGAAAGGAATCCTGGCGCTTGCTCAAACAACAAAGCTACAACTACACACAAACAAGCGTGCAGTGCAGTACGTGTGAAGCTCATTTTTTGTGTGTGAATGTGTAAGTAAGTATTTGCGTTTAGTTGTAAAATTAATGATTGCCCAACCCAAAATAGAACCGATAAACTTTGGTCACGTGCAGGGGACCACCAATATTTCTGTTGTCTTCTTCTTTCCACTTCAACCAACGTTCCGGAGAACCGATAAAGCGCCCTGCTCTCTACTCCACAGTCCACACTATCATCTTCTTCCTCTCCTCTGCTTCTCCCTAGCTCCCATTTCCATTCCATTCCCCATCCAATTAATGGAAGTTACCAACAATAATCCAACCACAATATGCCACGTGGTGGCGATGCCTTATCCCGGCAGGGGCCACATCAACCCCATATTGAATTTCTGCAAGCTACTAGCCTCGAAGAGGGACGAAATCTTAATCTCCTTCGTCGTGACGGAGGAGTGGCTCGGCTTCCTCAGCTCCGAGCCCAAGCCGCCGGCCAACATCCGCTTCGCCACGATTCCTAACGTAGTCCCGTCCGAGAAAGGTCGGGCCGCGGATTTTCCAGGTTTCCTCAGAGCTGCTCTGACCAAGATGGAAGAGCCCTTCGAGCGGCTGCTGGAACGGCTCGAGCAGCCGCAGAAGCCAAGCGTTATAATTCATGATACTTACTTGCCGTGGGTGGTGGGCGTCGGGAATCGGAGGGATATTCCGGTGGCTTCGTTTTGGACCCAGCCGGTGTCGGTGTTCTCAGTGTACTATCACTTTAATCTTCTCAAACTGAATGGCCAATTCCCTGTCGATGTCTCAGGTGCGCTTTTCTGCTACGTACTCCATAATTCTAGTGGAGTAACTAGGGCCGGTTCCGTTATGGTTCTTATTTTTTATTTTACGAGACAAATCATTCTATTACAATATATCATCTTTAATTTAAAAAATAAATAGTAGAACACACCTAATTTTGCCAAGGCCAAAAAACCACAAGAACACTTGCGACTCCTCCTGTTAGGGTGTATAAGTGTCGGTCTGTTTGTGCGTGAATTTTTGCAAACAGATAGGAAGGGAATAGGGATAGGGCTTTCTATCTAGTAAGTGAAGGTCCTAGTAGCTCTTTCGTAGATCCTTAATTGATCCACTCCTATCTTTACTTTTTAGAATACAAAATGCTTTGAATCTAGATGGACGGACACATATTCGGTTCGGATAAGATGTGTTCTAAAGAGCTCAATGTACGGTCCACAAGAAGTATACGATTCAGGTGCATCGGATGGTTCAGAATTTGTTTGTCTCCACGTCATTGTTTGGACATCTACGTCCTTAATTAGCATCGTTCTTTTCAATCTTACCTCGAAAATCATACTTGCTGACTGTTTTTGGAACAAATTAATATTATTCTTCCCAACAAAGATGCATTCTGAAAACACACAAAATGCTATCCGTTGGTTATGATTTATGGCGTGGCTAGTCTTATAAAGTAAGCATCTTTTGTCATCAAAATAGTATTCCTGAAAATGATCCCAAAAACCCAACGGTCCAATCCAGTTCATTGCCGAAGGCCCGAAGAGAAGTTGGGTCCAAATGAAATACGTACAAATATCCACCCCAAGTTCAAAAATAACCAAAATCGGGCACAATTGTTGTTCAACTATACACCCCAGTTAACAGAGTGTATCAGATTTTCTCACACCTTGGTCGAGCCAAATGCCTGTGGGGCCTGCACATATTGTGTGAGATCAATATCTAATGATGATTAGATTCATCTCATATTGCTTAAGTGTAGAATAGGTCCTTACTTAATATAATGTTTAGAGAAGCCAGGCTAGCACAGTTGGCTTTCTCGGACCTGGAGACCCTGCCAAGCAGGGGTGCTTGGCAGGGGTGCCGAGCACATCTCGAGCGTCCAAAAGTGTTTTGGACGGCCCAGATGTGAAGGTACCGAACATATATTAAAAAAAAAAGAAAGGAAAAGGAAAAATGTTTTGATCCGGGCCGTTGATTCCGAGATAAATGGCTGGATTGGTCGCTCGGCACCCGCTTGGTAGGGTCCCCGGGTCCGGCTTTCTCACCCTCCCCCACAGTAGTGGCAAAGGTTCGAGCCCAGCGGGGGCATTGTTTGGGTTCAGGGTTATGGACAGTCTCTGAATCTCCTGTGAACTAACATATTAACACCCCACTTTACCCCGTTGATAAATACAATATTGGAAAAAGAATACTCCATAATGTTCAACCTCTCCAACTACAAGATTTTGTAGGACTTATAGTTTTTACTTTTTAGATGGTATGACCTCATTTCAAATCACATTTTAAAATTAAATATCACATCCCATGATGTGAGACTCAACAAAAATATCGCAAATAATCAATCCAACAACAAGATGCTACAACTTATGGATCTCAAATGCGGCTACATGATAGGGGATGTTGTTAACAAATACAATCCCACATTACTTGCACACGTTACAAGTAATGGGTGATCAGTTAATATAATGTAGTAAATAATATTTTTATCCAATGATATAAATTTTTGAGTTGAATATGAAGTTTCTACATGCCAAACCATCATGTTGTATTAGGTACAAAAATCTTACAGCATGCATCTTGTATCAGATTCACATTTATCCAGTTTTCAGCTACTTGAATGACAATATGACATATTACGTGGCCATATATGTTTCACTAGTGGCATCTTAGATTGCTGATGATGAAAAGAATCTCATTCCATGCATTGTACCTTTCTATTATGACCATCCAAACAGGGCCTTACTTTATTAATGCAATGTAACAGAGCGGGGAAACGAGCTGGTAAACTACATACCAGGAATTCCGCCAACCCGCATTGCAGACCTTCCAACAGTCTTCCACGGCGATGGACTTAAAACTGTGCATTTAGCTTGTGAAGCCGTTTCACGAGTCCCAAAAGCACAGTATCTTCTACTCTCTTCAATCTACGAGCTCGAATCCCAAACTATCGACGCCATAAAGGCAGCAATTCCAACCCCAATATACTCGATCGGTCCATCAATACCTTACTTCAGATTAGGAGACAATTCCTCTCTATCTATTGATTCCCAGAACGGTGAAAGCAGCTACATGCAATGGCTAGATTCTCAGCCTGAATCCTCTGTTTTGTACATTTCTCAGGGTAGTTTCCTTTCAGTTTCCAGAACCCAAATGGATGAAATCATTGCAGGGGTGGATATGAGCGGCGTTCGGTTCTTGTGGGTGGCGCGTGGTGATGCTTCACGGATTAAAGAGGGATGTGGTGGTAAGGACTATTAGAAAAAGTATACAAGAAGCTTGAAAGCTCTATTTGGTGGTTTGATTTCAGAATCAATTTTGTGAATTAAAAGAAGACTTTATTTGTGAATTTGGATTCCGTAAAAAATGAATGTGAAAATGATGAGGGTTTTTGTTTCAAAAATAACTTCAGAAGAGTGTTGTGATATAAAAACGACCACCAAACAATTTTCACTTTATTTCTAATCTTCCACAAATATTTATTCATCTCACAGTTTTACATCTTTCCCATTTTATTTCATCTCAGTTGCTATTTTTTGGTCTATATGTTACTATTGTGTTTGATGTGTTTTTCTTTTGATCCTTTTATTCAAAAGTAAAAACCATGTTTTGAGCAGATTTGTCAAACAAGGGGGTGTTGGTGCCATGGTGTGACCAATTGAAGGTGTTATGCCACTGTTCAGTAGGGGGGTTTTGGACACACTGCGGATGGAATTCAACAAAGGAAGGTGTTTTCGCTGGAATCCCATTCCTCACTTATCCAATATTCTGGGATCAAGTTCCAAACTCCAAGACTATAGTGGAAGACTGGAAGATTGGGTGGAAAGTGAGGAGAGGAATGGGTGAGGAAGAACACTTGGTCACAAGAAAAGAAATTGCTGAAATGTTGCAGCGGTTCATGGATTTGGAAAGCGACGAGGGGAAAGAAATGAGGGGAAGAGCAAAAGAACTCAAGGAGGTTTGCCGAAGAGCGATTTCCAAAGGGGGTTCCGCCGAAACTGCCATTGATGCTTTTATTCAGGACATTTCGCGTCGTCGCGACCGTTAAACCAGATTTTCCGTAGTTTGTTTTGATTGATTGGATCATTGTTTTGAAGCCCGTTTTTATAATTTGCAAGAATCTTTACGAAAATTGCAAGTTCAAAATAAGACTAGCTATTGATCAAATGCTACTACTCCATTTGTTACTAGTATTTTTCTCTGTTCTTGTGAGCATTGGAATATCGGAGTGTCAAGTGCGTGATTTCCCTGGTACAGGATTGCCTCTTACACCAGTACTGTTTGGTCTAATAGCAAAGAGAGGGCCTGGTGGAGGCTCAAGGGGTTTATGGGGCAGGGAGGGGAGGAGCGTAGTGCTTGCATACGGGTTTTGATGGTGTCAAGGGGGTACATGGCGGGGTGCTCGACGGTGCCGGCAATGGAACCGGCGAGCACGTACTGGTAGAAGTTGAGGCCGTCGTGGGAGGGGGCGACGGTGTACATGGGGAGATGGGAGCGGTGGGGTTTGGGGAGTTGAATTGGGTTGTCGTCATACGAAGCTTGGAGTAGAACTTTAGAAAGAGAAGTTGACTGTTTTGGAGTAAAAGTTCCATATACAGAGCTGAGAAAATGTTGGAATGTTCTTACACCAGGGAGATCTACACAAGGACATAATAGCTTACCCTCGAGTTGATGGTCTGTCTTTGATCGGACCAAGAGAAAAATAGTTGAGATATGAATAAGTTAGTCCGAACGCATCTAAATGTTGAACCAAAAAAGACAACAAACAAAAATTAATTTTACATGTCTATCATACTAGTACAAAATGGTAATAACATAACGCGGTATACCACCTGAGATTTTTTTTTATTATCTTAAATTTACGTACACCTTAATTTATTTCGAAAGATCAATTTCTGCATTTGCTAACATGAACTCAATTGAATTTGTAAAAACACCAGTATTTTTTTATTTGTGAAGATTAACAAAGCCCCGTATATCAATCTACTTGAATTTTGACTCATCTCGATTTGTTGAAAGCTCAAAAATGAGTTTTAATTTATGACCGCCTAACAATTTTCACTCTATTTCTAAAGCTTCCACAATTATTTATTCATCTCATAGTTTCGCATGTCAAATTTCCCATTTTCTTCCATCACAATTGCTGTTTAATTAGTCAGGTTTTTGTCATTGTGTTGATACATTTTTGTTTTGATTCATTAATTCAAAAATAAAAATCATTTTTTTAGCAGATTTGTCAAACAAGGGTGTGGTGGTGCCATGGTGTCACCAGTTGAAGGTACCGAGCCACTCTTCCATAGGCGGGTTTTGGTCTCATTACGGGTGGAATTCAACCAAGGAGGGTGTTTTTGCCGGAATTCCATTCCTCACATATCCAATAATTGGGGATCAAATGCCAAACTCCAAAACTATTGTGGAGGACTGGAAGATTGGGTGGAAAGTGAGGAGAGGAATGGGTGATGAAGAACACTAGGTTACAGGAGAAGAAATTGACAGTATTGTGTTGGATTTTACCCATTGATGAGAGGGGTCCCAATTGAAAGTGACTCAGGCCCCAAAGTCAAAGATCTTAGCCACCAACAGCTGAGATTTTAGGCGCCGGATCCTGACAATTTTGATTCTCGCGTGATTGAGCCTTACATGGCTTTGGACTTTTGTTTCACCTTTCTTGTATATATACATGTTTGTGTAGGAGTAGAAAGGTGTGGAACTGAGAGAGATCAGAGAGAACTAGAGTTGTCTGAGAGAGGATTTTCATGATTTGTATTTGAGTCGATTAATACAAAGTCGAAGTTTTTTCCTCTCATAAATTGTGTGTGACTCCCATAAAGCACAACATATTGTACCGCGGTTCATGGATTTGGACAGTGATGAGGGGAATGAAATGAGGAGAAAAGCAAAAGAACTTGAGGAGATTTGCCGAAGAGCAGTTTTCAAAGGGGGTTCAGCTGAAAGTGCGATTGATGATTCTTTTATTCAGGACATTTCGTATCATCGTGATTGTTGAAACATATTTTCTACTGTTCCGAGTGATTGATCATCTTTTGAAGCCTTTCGGAATTGTGTGCAACGATCTTTATAAAAATTGCAAGCTCAAAATAAGAAGCATTGGACTTTCAAATTGTCTGGTATGTGTAACAAAATTATGAACGGCTTGGATTCTCTTGAGTTATGAAAAACAGATACTCCGTGCCCTTTCAAGGAGACCTGCTCGGGGTGACGTGATTTCCAGTTGCCACGACGTAACACTGGTTGGGTAGACCTCACCTTCTTCTCCTGGAGCTCAGGCGTCGTGGGGAGCAGTTGAAACTATCCAAATGAGAAAAAAAAATTTAAATAAAAACAAATATATAAAAAATCCTAAAAGTACTTTTAAGTGCATAATGGGGTTTAATACGGAATCTAAGCAAGTGCTGAATAAAAATATTCCTCTTAAGAAACATTAAGACATACACGGTAACTTTTTTGGTTGGCCGGAATAATTAAGTAGGAATGACTCCGGTCTCATGCTTTTAAAATATTTCGAAAATCTTACATTTGTCGGATAGAAAAATAGCGTAATTTCCCTACGAATCAACATACTTCTTTTTTCTTTTGCTCCGACTCTTAAAGAGCATCAATCAACCGTTTACTCTTGAAGCGCATCGTTCACCGGTTAACTTTACAGATTTACAAACCAACCGGATATAGATTACATATCAAAGAACAGGGGAAAAAAAAACCCTCAGCATGTCTAAACCCTACTAGTGTAAAATACCTATACATAAATTCTTCCATGTAAAGTACTTTGTGAATAGCGAATCTCGGCCAACATGCCGTTCAAAGTCGAGTTTGTTCAGGAAGTGGAAGGGCGAGGAGGGAGAGAGAGAACAAGAAAATGTAAAGTACCTTGTGAATAGTGCCCTGGTAAAAGAAGCTACCAACCGTAGCAAAATGAATTTTATCTTCCTCTTCACCTAATCTGTTGCAAACCTGGTTTTCTCCTTTGAATAAGTGAAGCAAAATGGACTTTGCATTCCTCTTCACCTAATCGGCTGCTACGTTGTTTTCTCCTTTGAATAAGTAAACTTTGGTCATGTGGGGGAATAGTGCTACTGGTACAGATTTAATATCTGTACCAGTGAGTACAGTACAAATGACTTTTTGAGTCTCTTTTGGATTTCTAAAAAATAATCGGAACCGTTCATTTTGTTTAGAATAATTTGTTTATGATCCTTGCAAAAAATAAGCTCAATCTAATATCGGTAAGGGCATGTACAAAACATCTAACTTTGTCATAGCATTCAGACCTGAATTCTAAAGCAAAGTTGGATATTTTATAAACGTCATTACCGGTATCAGATTGAGCTTATTTTTTGCAAAAACTATAAACAAAGTATTTCAAATAAAATGAGTGATTCTGATCATTTTTTTTAACCCAAAACATACCCAAAAAGGCGTCTGTACTCAGTAGTACAGATTTATGTCTGTACCAGTATCATTTCTATCCCGGAAACCCAGAAAAGCGCACTGCTCCACAGAATCATCTTCTTGACTTCTTCCTCTACTCTGCTTCTCCATAGCGAGCTCCCATTTCTATTCCCCATCCAATTACAGAAATGGGACCCAACAACAATCCAACCACAATATGCCACGTGGTGGCGATGCCTTATCCAGGTAGGGGCCACATCAACCCCATGATGAACTTCTGCAAGCTACTAGCCTCGAAGAGGGACGAAATCTTAATCACCTTCGTCGTGACGGAGGAGTGGCTCTGCTTCCTCAGCTCCGAGCCCAAGCCGCCGGCTAACATCCGGTTCGCCACCATCCCCAACGTTATCCCGTCGGAGATAGGTCGGGCCGCCGATCTTCCAGGTTTCTACAGAGCTATTCTGACCAAGATGGAAGAGCCCTTCGAGCGTCTGCTGGATCGTCTTGAGCCGCCGAAGCCGAGCGTTATGATTTATGATACTTACTTGACGTGGCCGGTGGGCGTCGGGAATCGGAGGGATATTCCGGTGGCTTCGTTTTGGACCCAGCCGGTGTCGGTGTTCTCGGTGTGCTATCACTTTGATCTTCTCAAATTCAATGGCCAATTCCCAATCGATGTTTCAGGTGCGCTTTTCTGCTATATACTCCATAATTCAAGCCGAGTAATAGATTAGATTTTTTTTTTTTAAGTACTGATTTTCGTTTTTAAATAAAAAAATACGTAGTGGAGCAGCCCTTAATTTTGCCAAGGCCACGAAAACAATCAAACACCCACAACTCCTCCTGTGAGAGCCTGTGTAAGTGTTGGTGTGTTTGTGCGTGAATTTTTGCAAAGAGATAGGAAGGTATAGG
Source organism: Rhododendron ovatum (assembly GCA_019656835.1). Taxonomy (NCBI): domain Eukaryota; kingdom Viridiplantae; phylum Streptophyta; class Magnoliopsida; order Ericales; family Ericaceae; genus Rhododendron; species Rhododendron ovatum. The sequence continues at coordinate 6,127,583 of CM033792.1, read as the reverse complement.
CCTATAGAACTTCTATCTAGTAAAAGTGAAGGTCTTAGTAGCTCCTTAATTGATCCACTTTTATCTTTATCTTTTTCTTTTTAAAATAAAAAATGCTTTGAATCTAGATGCACGGACACGTATTTGGTTCCGACAAGATTTGTCCAAAAAGGTTCAATGTATAGTAGTGAAGGATTTAAGTGTATCGGATGGTTCAAAATTTGTTTGTCTTCGTATCTGTGTTTGGACATTTATGTCCTTAATTAGCACCGCTCTTTTCAATCTTACCTCAAAAATCATATTGGCTGACTGTTTTTGGAACAAATTAATATTTTTCGCAACAATGATGCATTCTGAAAACATACAAAATGAGATCCGTTGGTTATGATTTATGATGTGGCTAATACTCGATTCTGAGGTGTTATAAAGTAAACATCTTTTGTCATCAATATATTTCCGAAAATGATCGAAAAAAATCGACGGTCCAATCCAGTTCCTTGCTGAAGGCCCAAAGAGAAGTTGGGTCTATATAAAATACAAATATCCACCCCAAAGTTCAAAAATATCCAAGATTTTGGAGATAGATTCGGGCACAATTGTTGTCCAAATATACAACCCAGTTAATAGGGTGTATCAGATTTTCTCACACCTGGGTCGAGCCAAATGCCTGTGGAGCCTGCACATATTGTGTGAGATCAATATCTAGTGATGATTAGATTCTTCAATCTCATATTGCTTTTAAGTGTGGAATTTGTTCTCACTTAACATAATGCTCAACCTCTCCAACTAATATTTTAACATAATGTTCAACCTCTCCAACATTTTTGTATGACCTCATTTCAAATCACATAAATTAAATATCACAGCCCACAATGTTAGAGTCAACAAATATGTTGCAAATAATTAATCCAACAGGATGCTACAATTGATGGATCTCAAATGCGGTCGCATGATATATTGGAGATGTTAACAAATACAATCTCACATTGCTTACATCTGTAATGGGTGATTACTTATTATAATTAATGTTGTAAACCTAATGATATATAAACTTCGAGTTTAATATGAAGTTTCTGACAGGCCAAACCATCATGTTGTGTTAAGTATAAAAAATCTTAACACGCTGTTTGAATGACATATCACGTAGCCATATATAATTCACCAGTGGCATCCTAGATTGCTGAGGAAAAGAATCTCATTCCATGCAATGTACATTTTCTATTATGACCATCCAAACAAGGCTAAGTACTTTTATCTTTGCGTATAACAGAACGAGGAAACGAGCTGGTAAACTACATACCGGGAATTCCACCAACACGCATTGCGGATCTTCCTACATTATTCTACGGCGAAGGACTTAAACTTGTGCATTTACCTTGTGAAGCCGTTTCGCGAGTCTCAAAAGCACAGTATCTTCTACTCACTTCAATCTATGAGCTCGAATCACAAATCATTGACGCCATAAGGTCAACAATTCCAACCCCAATATACTCGATTGGTCCATCGATACCTTACTTCAGACTAGGAGACAATTCCTCTCTGTCTATCGATTCCCAGAACGGTGAAAGCAGCTACGTGCAATGGCTGGATTCTCAGCCCAAATCCTCTGTTTTGTACATTTCTCAGGGTAGTTTCCTTTCAGTTTCCAGAACCCAAATGGATGAAATCATTGCAGGGGTGGATATGAGTGGCGTTCGGTTCCTGTGGGTGGCGCGTGGTGATGCTTCACGGATTAAAGAGGGATGTGGTGGTAAGGACTATAAGAAAAATATACAAGAAGCTTGAAAGCTCTATTTGGTGGTTGGTTTCAAAATCAATTCTGTGAATTAAAAGAAGACTTTATTTGTGAAAGGGATCTTTTCAAGTTCTCGGAATTTGGATTCCGTAATAAATGAATGTGAAAATGATGAGGGTTTTTGTTTCAAAAATAACTTCAGAAGAGTGTTGTGATATAAAAACGACCCCAAACAATTTTCACTTTATTTCTAATCTTCCACAAATATTTATTCATCTCACAGTTTCACATCTTTCCCATTTTAGTTTATCTCAATTGCTATTTTTGTCTATATGTTATTATTGTGTTTGATATGTTTTTCTTATGATTCTTTTATTCAAAAGTAAAAACCATGTTTTGAGCAGATTTGTCAAACAAGGGGGTGTTGGTGCCATGGTGTGACCAATTGAAGGTCTTGTGCCACCCTTCAGTAGGGGGGTTTTGGACTCACTGCGGATGGAATTCAACAAAGGAAGGTGTTTTCGCTGGAATCCCATTCCTCACTTATCCAATAATCTGGGATCAAGTTCCAAACTCCAAGACTTTAGTGGAAGACTGGAAGATTGGGTGGAAAGTGAGGAGAGGAATGGGTGAGGAAGAACACTTGGTCACAAGAGAAGAAATTGCTGAAATGTTGCAGCGGTTCATGGATTTGGAAAGCGACGAGGGGAAAGAAATGAGGGGAAGAGCAAAAGAACTCAAGGAGGTTTGCCGAAGAGCGATTTCCAAAGGGGGTTCCGCCGAAACTGCCATTGATGCTTTTATTCAGGACATTTCGCGTCGTCGTGACTGTTAAACCAGATTTTCCGTAGTTTGTTTTGATTGATTGGATCATTGTTTTGAAGCCCGTTTTTATAATTTGCAAGAATCTTTACGAAAATTGCAAGTTCAAAATAAGACTAGGTATTGATCAAATGCTACTGCTCCATTTGTTACAAGTATTTTTCTCTGTTCTTGTGAGCATTGGAGTATCGGAGTGTCAAGTGCCTGATTTCCCTGGTACAGGATTGCCTCTTACACCAGTACTATTTGGTCTAATAGCAAAGAGAGGGCCTGGTGGAGGCTCAAGGGGTTTATGGGGCAGGAAGGGGAGGAGCGTAGTGCTCGCATACGGGTTTTGATGGTGTCGAGGGGGTACATGGGGAGGTGCTCGACGGTGCCGGCAATGGAACCGGCTAGCATGTACTGGTAGAAGTGGAGGCCGTCGTGGGAGGGGGCGACGGTCGGACGGTGTACATGGGGAGGTGGGAGCGGTGGGGTTTGGGGAGTTGGATTGGGTTGTCGTCATACAAAGCTTGGAGTCTAGTACGGAGTTGATCTTTAGAGAGAGAAGTTGACTGTTATGGAGTAAGTTCCAAACTTCCATATACAGAGCTGAGAAAATGTTGGAAAGTTCTTACATCTGGGAGATCTACAACAGGGCATACTCGCTTACTCTCCGGATGATGGTCTGTCTTTGATCGGACTAAAGAGAAAAATGAGGTGTGAGTAAGTTAGTCCAAACACATTTAAATGTCGAACCAAAAAAGAAAACAAACAAAAATTAATTTTACATGTCAATCATACTAGTACAAAATGGTAATAACGTAATGCGGTATACCAAATGAGATTTTTTTTTAATCTTAAATTTACGTGCACCTTAATTTATTTCGAAAGATCAATCTCTGCATTCGCTAACGTGAACTCAATTAAATTTGTAAAAACGCCAATTTTTTTTTTATTTGCGAAGATTAACAAAGCCCCGTATATCAACTAAGCTACTCGAATTTTGACTCATCTCGATTTGTTGAAAGCTCAAAAATGAATTTTAATTTATGACCGCCAAACAATTTTCACTTTATTTCTAAAGCTTCCACAATTATTTATTCATCTCATAGTTTCACATGTTAAATTTCGCATTTTCTTCCATCACAATTGCTATTTAGTCAAGTTTTTGTCATTGTGTTGATACATTTTTGTTTTGATTCATTAATTCAAAAATAAAAATCATTTTTTTGAGCAGATTTGTCAAACAAGGGGGTGGTGGTGCCATGGTGTGACCACTTGAAGGTACCGTGCCACTCTTCCATAGGCGGATTTTGGTCTCATTGCGGGTGGAATTCAACCAAGGAGGATGGTTTTGTCGGAATTCCATTCCTCACCTAGCCAATAATTGGGGATCAAATGCCAAACTCCAGAACTATTGTGGAGGACTGGAAGATTGGGTGGAAATTAAAGTGAGGAGAGGAATGGGTGATGAAGAACACTTGGTTAGATCATCCCCACCAGTCTAAGCAAATTTTTAGCCATTTTGATTAGAATTTCTCTTTTAGCTAGTCACCAAACAAGGGCAACAACCAGCAGTCTAACCAATTGTTTAAAAAAAAAACCTTTACATATACATACACTCGCACACCTTATATATATTAACGGCGACGGTGGAAAGCCACCGATCTAAGATCGGAAAACCCACAATTTGTGCTTCCCCTTTTTGAAACTCAGATCGGAAACCACCTCCCTCCATCTTTCTCTCCCCGAAATTGAAAAACCCACAAATCAAACCCCAAAATTGAAAAATCCACAAAAATCAAACCTCAAACCCACAAAGTAGAGCAGTTCACGACAATGATGATGTTGACGATGACGACGCTATTCAAGATCGGAGCTGTCCGTCGACTGTAGACTGTGAGATGAGTCTTTGCCGGAATATCTCGAAGTACGGCAACTGTTTTTACCTTCGTCGGAGCAAGCAGATATCTAACTTGTTGGAGGCCGTCGCCAACTTGTTTTTGGAGAGAGGCCCTGAAGTGAGCCTTCCGTACTGGCGAGACCTAGCCGAGGCTGTTGGGAACCGGAAAAAGGGGGTTTTCTCGCCAGTTAGACGTCCCCGGAGCTCTAAGCGAGCCTCCTGGAGATGCTCTTACAAGAGAAGAAATTGCTAGTATCGTACGGCGGTTCATGGATTTGAAAAGTGATTAGGGGAATGAAATGAGGAGAAAAGCGCAAGAACTTGAGGAGCAGTTTCCGAAGGGGGTTTAGCTGAAAGTGCAATTGATTCTTTTATTCCGGACATTTTTGTATCATCGTGATTGTTTTCTACCGTTCCGAGTGAATGATCATTGTTTGAAGCCTTTCGGAATTGTGTGCAACGATCTTTATAAAAGTTGCAAGCTCAAAATAAGAAGCATTGGACTTTCGAAGTGTCAAGTATGTGTAACAAAATTATGAACGGCATGGATTCTCTTGAGTTATGAAAAACAGTTATGAAAAACAGATACTCCCTCCGTTCAAATTTAATAGTCTTTTTTTGGAGTTCGTGTCATTTTTCAATCGATTATATTTTTCAATTTATACTGTTTTATTTGATTTCAAAAATATTGTATTATAGAACTAATCGAGATCTATCAAACAAGATTTATATTCGATATGAAATTCATTACGGATTCAAAGATATAACTCGTTTTTTAGCCGGTTAGAATAGAACTAGGGATAATTAAATCCGGACGGAGAGATTACTAATTTAGTAGAGTTTGTGATTAGTACGTTTTTAGTCACTCTGTAGCCAAACGCCAGGGGTCTGACATGTGTTGCTGGAAGTCACTCGGCAGAAACTCCATGCCCTTCCAAGGTGACCTGCTCGGGGTGACGTGATTTCTAGTTGCCACGACGTAACACTGGTTTGGCAGATCTCACCTTCTTCTCCTGGAGCTCAAGCGTCGTGGGAGCAGTTGAAACTACCCAAATGAGAAGAAAAAAAATTCAAATAAAAATAAATATATAAAAAATCCTAAAAGTACTTTTAGGGCCCGATTGGATGTCGTATGTGTTTGGGATGTATTATTTATGAAGGAAGATAAAATAGTAAGGGATATTAGTTAAGAAGGGAGGACCCACATTGATGTGACATTTATAGAGGGTGTATTAAAAAGTAGATGGTTTGGATGATGTATTAGAGAATGAGGATAAAATAATACTTCGTTTGGATGGAGGATAAAATGGGGGATAAGGAAGGGTGGATAATGTAAAAAGCTGTCAAATGACTCTTCTACCCTTGTACAGTCCCAAACTCGTAACAGTCATTAAATTAGTTATATAATTGTAAAATCCAATAAATTTAATTATTTTTGGACAATTAAGCTATAATAATTTATTTTAATGACAAACTAATTAATTGTATAAATTAAAATTTTGTTTTTTTAATGTGTTTTATTATCCAAATTTTTTAAATATTTTTTGAAATACAAAATGTAAAAATGTTAAGTTTGGTTTTTAATTTTTTGATTTTTTTTTTTTTTTGTTGTTGAATGATTAGAGGATATTGGAAGAAAAACTTATTATTGTCATAGAATGGTTCTAATGTTTTGAAAAGAAGTACTGCTATGGTATAATCCGTGCTTCGTATAATCCAGGCTTACTTGTTATTTATTCGTTCTTGTCATTCTTGTTTGCTATTGATCAGACAGAAGAGCAAAATTAGCAGCTTGGTCAAATTTCAGTGAGTTTACGGTCGAAGAGACAGAAGATGAAGATTGTTTGCACAATTGGTCCTTCCACCAACACCAGGGAAATGATACGGAAGTTGATGATTTAGCATTCAATTTTCTCCTTTTAAACTTTGTAGAGACGTATATTTGTATTGAAACATTATTGCATGGGTTTATTGTTTTTTTTATTTTATAAAACCATGAGTTATCTTGGTCCATTCAAGAAATTTGATTCCAAAGTCACAACTTCATTGCATTCAAGAATTTCATATGAAATTCATACGAAATTCCAAAGTATCATGCTCCATTCAAGAAATTCATACTAACATATCATAACAAAGTAACAACTCATTTCCATTCAAGAAATTCATAGAAATCCATTCAATGAAAGAAATTCATATATAAATGAAATAAAATTTAACAACGCCTAAAAAATAACTCATTACAAATGGTTCTAACTGCCCCTAACTAAAAACATAAATGGGAAAGAAAATCTTGGTCTTCCTTTGCTTCTTCTTCCCGTGGGATTTGGTGACAGAGAGCTTGGATACGTGTCGAACACTTGTCAATATTTGGCTTAGATAATTTGTAAGTTTATATAGACCATTTTTTAAGAACTAGTAGGCTGCAATATTTAGTTGCCAATTTGACTTTCTAATATTGCCTCGCTTAAGTCCTCAACGCGTCTTGTACAAATTTCTCATTACAGCCAATAAATTTCTCATATCTTGTACAACGAACACACTACCTGCTGAAAACTAAAATACCACAAAACACCAACAAAATACCCATAGAGCTACTAAAAATTGCAGTTTTGAAGCATAAAACTGCAGCTCAACTCAAAATAGCCAACAATAGCCAATGCGCACACATGGATCACAATAGCACACACTTGCTGCACCCTCACACCCAATTTGAACACAAACAGAGCATCACAGATTGGACACAGTTTGCTGCACACACTCACAGCCAAGAGCAGCAACAGTTTTGGACCTGCAGCTTAGAAAACTGCAATTTTCAAGCAAAAAATGCAGTTTTCAAGCATAAAAGTGCAAGTTTTGCACACATATAACCCCCCAAGTTAATTTTTGAAAGTGCTAAACTGTGTCCAAACTATGTCAAGCTCATGACAGGTGAAAACTTAGTTACACTACACATACACACACATAATAGGGCTCGATTAGATCCAGTATTAGATGTGTGTATTGGCTTATTTATACCCCCGGATAAGAGGTGATGGGACTGGTTTAGGTGCTTTAGTCCAGTGGGCTCAGAAAAGTATTAGGAAAAATAGGAGGGTACTCATGGATGCAACAAAAGTTACCCCGCCAAGGCACTACCTTCATTTACTTTGAAATTGTTTCATCATTGCCCAATTAGGGGTATCAAGAACTGCAGAAAACAGTTTGCAAACCCAAAAAATAGCTTTCTAAACACACACAAAGTCGTTCTAATAGCAGCAGCACACACACAGCTGAAAACTGGAATGAAAACATGCCAAAGGTTGTCTTCACCATTCCTAACAACCTGCCAAAACTTGTCATAGCTATTCATAACCATTTTAAACCTGTCTTATAGTCTTTTTGGCTCAGATAATGTATCATCACAGCATAATATTCATAACAACCTGATACGAGCAATCTAAACCAGCAGTTCAACTCAGAAAATAGCATGTTGAACTCAGAAAATGGCAAGCACAATATTGGACACAGTTTAAAACCCAAATTGCATTTAAACCTTGAATTTTTTTAACAAAAAACCTGCTGCACACATGATTTGAACAAAAAAACTGCCATAACAGTAGTAGTACCAGATTTTCTAATAGGTATGGACACAACAACAATACAAGAATTTTCTAACAGGTGTATCATGCCAGAACAGCAACAACAGCACAAGAATTTTCAGCAGTCCCAAAACAATAGTCGCAACAGCACACAACATACACACACACACAGCAGTCCAAAAACAATTGAATGCAGTTTGAAAGCAACCTTAGGCTCAGATCAAATATCATCACAGCTAAACCTACAAACACTTGGCTCAGCTTGTAACACATCATAGCTGCCAAATTGGTTATGCATTTCCATAATAGCTTGGTAACAACAGAAAACAGCATGCTAAATCAAACTGCAGTAAAGCTAAATAGAAAATCATGTCTAAAACTGTAGCAGCCTTGTACAGTTTAGCAAGCTGTTCACTGGGCTCAGAAAAATATTACAAAAAACAGGAGGGTACTCATATTGTAACAAAAGTTACCCTGCCAAGGCACTACCTTCATTTACATTGTAATTGTTTCATCATTGTCCTATTAGGGGTACCGAATCACCCATAACCTGTCATTGAACATAATTGTAATTAATTAACCATATTTGTCATAAATTGAGTGAACAAAAATAAAGTAGGAATACATGGTAATGTAATCATCAACCATTACAAAGTACTTAGTTACAAAAAAAAATTCCACCAAATTTCAACCATGCAATTACTAAGCATATTGCCCCATACTTAGTTACACAAACATTACCCCATCATGGGATTAACCATACTTAGAGAATGAGCGAGTGAATGAAAAGAAAGAAAAGCATATAAACTAACTAAACAAAGGCCTACCGATAGCATCCCTTTTATGGTTTCAGATGGTCTCCACCCTTTCAGGTGTACCTTACCTAATATGGATTGTCAATCTGTCAAGTTGCAGCTTGCATTTTACAAGATACTGCTATTGGAAAGAACTATACTACATATAAGGTGAGCAAATTAATTAATTTGTTGCATTGCCACTTTGATTTTGTATTTTTTTTTTTTTCAATTTCACTTACCTTGCTTCTAATGATATGAATGTGGACTAGTGATAAATCAGCCCACATTTTTTAGAAGAAGGAACTACTATAAAAGTTGTATTTGATATTTGACACGAAGTGTGATGTAACGACTCGGATTTTTGACCTAATTTTTTTAATACAAATTTATATTGTTAAATTTCTAATTCAATAATTAATTAGATTGAATAATGAAAATATATTATTACGTGTACAATTGATATTATTTGCGTTATTGTTTAAGATATATATTTAAACTTTAGATATACAGGAAATTAGGGATTTATATTCATCTCTTATCTTTCCTATCTAAATCCTAACTAGAACTCTATTCAAATTAACTCTCTACTTCTCTCTCTCTCTCTCTCTCTCTCTCTCTCTCTCTCTCTCATCCTATACATATATGCGTCCACATACATTCTCATCTTATACATAAACGCGTCCACATACATTCTTATTTTATACATATACACATTTACATACATTAGATTAAAGAAAACCCTACCAAATGTGGCATTTGTCCTCTATCTCTCTTATCATTATCAGTATCTTTCTCATTCACTCTCCTTCCACATTCTATCACTTCCACACTTATCCTATCACATTCTCACTACCTTATTCTCTCTTATTATACATACCCACATAAATCCGAAAATTGAACACCAGTATATTATTTCACTCCCAATTGTATTATTGAGACTAGAATAGAGAGAGAGAGAGAGACAGATTTCTACATAAAATTCCTCCGTACATCATATCCAGGTTCTCAATCAACCACTACATCACCAAGCATCCACAAACCACCTTCCAATTAGCCCCGAGTCCCTTGCTGCCGCCGCCGTCATTTCATTTTACCGAAATTATCCGTAAACTAGTACCCGCTCTTTCGACCGGATTTAAGGTAGAATAATTGCTTCCCTATTTTCTCCTAAGTATTAAATAATTTATATATGATGAATTTGAAAAGTTATAATGAGATTTGTCATACCCGCAAATCAAACCACAAGTACTCTGTTTCTAGAAAAAATTGAAAACCGAAGGCTACTGTAGCATGCACGTTTTTCTTTTGAAGTGAGATATTATGAAATTGCAGTTTGCCCCCTGAATATACTTTAGTTCTCAATTTGAACCTAAACTATGTGGTTGATTTATTTTTAGTAGAATAAGTGCATACTATAATTAATTTATTTATTTGTTCAACAAATCTTAAGGGCATTGGTCCAATCATAAAATATTATGTGTTTACTTACTCGCACAATATTATTTGATATGTATTTTTTATCTCATTGAAATGTATTATGTTATGAATCGAGTTGTTATTGATTATATCACGTTGTTCGTGTTGGAATGGGCTTGGGTTCATGAGTGGTTTCGAGTAGTGAACACGTAGACGTGATTAAGTAAATGATAAAATGGTAAAGTTGATTGGGGATGTTGGGTGTCGGTAAAAGACTCTAGTACAGTAAAGTACCTTTAGTTGAGTTGAGGAACGGTAAAGAATCTCGAGTACAGTAAAGTACTCAGAGTGTGTGAAGGACGGTAAAGGACTCCGGGTACAGTATTTAGAATACGGTAAAGGAGCCTAAATACGGTACAGTACCCAGTGTGTATGTGGAGGACGGTAAAGGATTCCGGATACAGTATTTTGAGAAACGGTAAAGGATCCTTGAATACGGTATAGTACCCAGTGTGTAGATTAGGGATATGGTAAAGTACCCAGTGTGTAGAGTTGGGAGACGGTAAAGGATCCTGACAATGAGATAGTGCGACCGCTAATGCTGAGTTGTCATGGTGGACTGTTCCTTTATTATGGTTGTAAGCGAATCCAGACTAGATACATAATTTAGTAGTATTCGCTTAGAACCCTGGTGCAGGACAAATAAAGGGAGAGTTATTTCATGAGACGGTCAAAGTTGGTGGATATAGGAGGAAAGGACCTTGTGGAGAGGATTCTTAGATTTCATGTAAGATAATAGATAGTAAAGGAAAGGGTGATGTGTTATTATTCTGTACCTCCTATGAATTGATATATTATTGATCTGCTAAATGTAGAGTAAGGGATTGGTAGGATTGAGATTATTCTACTAGGTAAATTATCACTCACGGATACGTTTGTATCCTGGCAAATCGTTTGCTTCGGCGATCAATTTGCCAGAGGGTGCAGGGTTCAATGGTGGAGCTGTTTGACACAGGAAGAATACCAAGAGCGGAGACCAAGTATGCTTGAGATCTGAATCAAGACTAAAGTTGCTCTGTGTTGGATTCTTTTTTTTTATTTTTTTTAATGTACATTTTGTATAACGACAAATAGGGGCCTAGTAGTTTATAAAATTCAGTGTATTTTAGGGTTAACACTTTCGAAATTCCTTGGAAAATCGGGACGTCACATGTGACATAAGTGTTATTCTCAAGTTTGTCCAATCGTGAATGGAATCAAGCATCGGGTTGGCTTTTTTGCGAATTGTGAATCAATTAGAACCAGGAATCATAACATTTGGTCAAAATTTGGAAATAGATTGGAAAATGTACCTACGCATAAGGCTAACTGCTAGACGAGGGCAGCTAGCACTAATGAGACTACTGCTTACACATTACTAATATATCAGGAAACCCTAACCAAAAAATGGCATTAATCTTCTATTTTTTGGTTTGCATGTTCTGTATTCAAGTAACAGTTGCTTTTTTTTTTGATTTACGGTTGTTGTTCTCTGGGATTAATAGCAGAATTCCAACAAATCAAGCTGAAATCAACTAAAATGAAACCAGTTCAAAAAATCACTGAAAATTTTGGTCACAAACCAGTTCAAAAAATTTCCGAAGCACCAGAAAGAATAAAAAAATCAGTTCAACAACAACTCACAAAACCAACGTGGAACAAAAGGAAGATGTCTGAAGTTTTTAGGGCAAAATAATTAGAAGCCCTAAAAATCAGTTCAATAACAACCCACAAAAAATCGATTTTCAGGGCAAAAATCAGTACAAATAGAAGAACAAGAATCGATTCAAAAAAAATCCAACAATAAATCAACTTGTAGCCATACCTGAATTCAAATCACCACCAAAAACCCTTCCTCTTCGAACAAAAGCAAAATAGGGTTAGCGACAGAGATGGAGGCGTGGGGCTTGGGAAAAATCGGGGATAAAGCAAAGAGGGTGAAGAGGGGGGATTAGGGAGGGCAGAAAGGTCAGAAAATCACATGTATACAGCCGGATTATCTATTGCTCGGTCCAGAGGTAGCCATAGTTTAGTACCTATTCCAATGGATTGGGGTGTATACGCGAAGAAGGGGAAGAAGCGAATACAGGTGCAAATAGGGTTGCCAAAGCAATTTAAACCAGTTCCATCACCTCTTATCCGGGGGTATAAGCTAATACACCCATCTAATACTGGATCCAATCGGACCCTTAGTGCATAATGGGGTCTAATACGGAGTATAAGCAAGTGCTGAATAAAAATATTCCTCTAAAGAAACATTAAGACATAGGCAACTTTTTTGGTTGGCCGGAATAATTAAGTAGGAATGACTCTGGTCTCATACTTTTAAAATACTACGAAAATCCTACATTCGTTGGATAGAAAAATAGCGTAATTTCCCTACGAATCAACTTACTTCTTTTCTTCTCCTCCGACTGTTGAAGAGCATCATTCAGCCGTTTACTCTTGAAGTAAATCATTCACCGATTAGCTTTACAGATTTACAAACCAACCAGACGTAGATTTCACATCAAAGAACAGGGGAAAAAAAACCCTCTGCATGTCTAGACCCTACTAATGTAAAATACCTATGCATAAATTCTTCTATGTAAAGTACCTTGTGAATAGCAAATCTCGGCCAACATGCCGTTCAAAGTCGAGTTTGTTCAGGAAGTGGAAGGGCGAGGAGAGAGAGAGGGAGAGGGAGAGAGAGAGAGAGAAAACAATAAGATATAAAGTACCTTGTGAATAGTATTCAGGTAAAAGAAGCTAACTGTAGTAAAATGAATTTTGCCTTCCTCTTCACCTAATATGTTGCAACTTGGTTTTCTCCTTTGAATAAGTGAAGCAAAATGGATTTTGCCTTCCCCTTCTCCTTTGAATAGGCTGCAACCTGATTTTCTCCTTTGAATAAGTTAAGTAGCTTGTTCTGGTTTTCTCCTTTGAATAAGTTGACTTTGGTCCCGATACCGAATCTTCTGTCGTCTTCTTCTTTCCACTTCACCAAAGGGACATTCCCCCGTAATTCAACCAACATCCCGGAAACCCATAAAGGCGCTCTGCTCCACAGAATCATCTTCTTCCTCTACGTACTCTGCTTCTCCATAACTAGCTCCCATTTCTATTCCCCATCCAATTACATAAATGGGACCCAACAACAATCCAACCACAATATGCCACGTGGTGGCGATGCCTTATCCCGGTAGGGGCCACATCAACCCCATGATGAACTTCTGCAAGCTACTAGCCTCGAAGAGGGACGAAATCTTAATCACCTTCGTCGTGACGGAGGAGTGGCTCGGCTTCCTCAGCTCCGAGCCCAAGCCGCCGGCTAACATCCGGTTCGCCACCATCCCCAACGTTATCCCGTCCGAGATAGGTCGGGCTGCCGATCTTCCAGGTTTCTTCAGAGCTCTTCTGACCAAGATGGAAGAGCCCTTCGAGCGTCTGCTGGATCGTCTTGAGCAGCCGAAGCCGAGCGTTTTGATTTATGATACTTACTTGACGTGGCCGGTGGGCGTCGGGAATCGGAGGGATATTCCGGTGGCTTCGTTTTGGACCCAGCCGGTCTCGGTATTCTCGGTTTACTATCACTTTGATCTTCTCAAATTCAATGGCCAATTCCCAATCGATGTTTCAGGTGCGCTTTTCTGCTATATATACTCCATAATTCAAGCCGAGTAATAGCAAATATTCTTATTTTTTTAAGTACTCCTATCATAATATATCATTTTTAATTTAAAAATTACGCAGTGGAACAACGCCTTCTTTTGCCGAGGCCACGAAAACAATCGAACACCCGCAACTCCTCTCATGAGAGTCTGTGTAAGTGTTGATGTGTTTGTGTGTGAATTTTTGCAAAGCGATAGGAAGGTATAGGCCTATAGGGCTTCTATCTAGTAAGTGGAGGGCTTAGGGGGGACTTTTAGAAAATAAAAATATAATTTAAAATTCAAAAATCATATATTTACGCAAATAATTTTTCTACAAAGATGGATCTTATTTGATAGATCTCATTGAGATCTTTTAAACGGTGCAAAAAAAAATTTTAAATTTTGATTTTCATTTTCATTAATTTGAGTTTAAAATTACCTTATTTCTGAAAAAGATGGTTTAAAAAGAAAGTAAAACGGCACCTTAGTAGCTCCTTAATTGATCCACTTTTATCTTTCACTTTCTAAAATACAAAATTCTTTGAATCTACATGCACGGACACATATTGTCGGAACACATATTGTGTTCCGACAATATGTGTCCAAAATAGTTCAATGTATGGTCCACAAGAAGTGTAGGACTTAAGTGCATCGGACGGTTCAAAATTTGTTTGTCTTCATATCTGTGTTTGGACATCTGTGTCCTTAATTAGCACCGCTCTTTTCAATCTTACCTCGAAAATCATATTAGCTAACTGTTTTTGGAACAAATTAATATTTTTCGCAACAACGATGCATTCTGAAAACATACAAAATGAGATCCGTTGGTTATGATTTATGATGTGGCTAATACTCGATTCTGAGGTGTTATAAAGTATGAGTCATTCTACAATCACATCCAACTACACATCCACACTCACAATAGGGATGGAGCTCGCACATACTATACACCCAGTGTGTGTGGGCCCCACCTTTATTGTGAGTATGTGTGTATATTTGGGTGTGTGATTGGGTGTGGTGTTAGAAAAATTAATAAAGTAAACGTGTTTTGTCATCAATATATTTCTGAAAATGATCCGAAAAAGACCGACGGTCCAATCCAGTTCCTTGCTGAAGGCCCAAAGAGAAGTTGGGTCTATATAAAATACAAATATCCACCCCAAGTTCAAAAATATCCAAGTTTTTGGAGATAGATTCGGGCACAATTGTTGTCCAAATATCCAACCCAGTTAATAGGGTGTATCAGATTTTCTCACACCCGGGTCGAGCCAAATGCCCGTGGAGCCTGCACATATTGTGTGAGATCAATATCTAGTGATGATTAGATTCTTCATTCTCACATTGCTTTTACAGAAAGTCTACACATACAGCAGATCTGTGCACAAATTGTGCACAAATTTCATTGTGAAACCCACCACGGGTCCCACACAAATCATCCGAGCCGTTCATTAAATGTAAAACATTTTTTCGAGGGTCCCGTGTAAAAAATAAGCTCCATCCGATACCTATAGGTGCTCGATCCAACCATATAACTTTTCATTATCCAAAAATCTGAAAGAAAAGTTAGATGGTTGGATGAAGCACCTATAGTTATCAGATTGAGGTTATTTTTTACGGAAGCCCTTGAAATTTTTTTTACATTTAATGAACGACTCTGATGATTTGTATGGAACCCGTAGTGGACCCCGCAACAAAACTTGTGCACAATCTGTGTACAGATCTGCTGTGTGTGTAGCAGAACTCTTGCTTTAAGTGTGGAATATGTTCTCACTTAACATAATGCTCAACCTCTCCAACTAATATTTTAACATAATGTTCAACCTCTCCAACATTTTTGTATGACCTCATTTCAAATCACATAAATTAAATATCACAGCCCACAATGCTAGAGTCAACAAATATGCTGCAAATAATCAATCCAACAGGATGCTACAATTGATGGATCTCAAATGCGGTCGCATGATATATAGGAGATGTTAACAAATACAATCCCACATTGCTTACATCTGTAATGGGTGATCACTTATTATAATTAATGTTGTAAACCTAATGATATATAAACTTTTGAGTTTAATATGAAGTTTCTGACGGGCCAAACCATCATGTTGTGTTAGGTATAAAAAATCTTAACACGCTGTTTGAATGACATATCACGTAGCCATATATAATTCACCAGTGGCATTCCTAGATTGCTGAGGAAAAGAATCTCATTCCATGCAATGTACATTTTCTATTATGACCATCCAAACAAGGCTAAGTACTTTATCTTTGCGTATAACAGAACGAGGAAACGAGCTGGTAAACTACATACCGGGAATTCCACCAACACGCATTGCGGATCTTCCTACAGTATTCTACGGCGATGGACTTAAACTTGTGCATATACCTTGTGAAGCCGTTTCGCGAGTCCCAAAAGCACAGTATCTTCTACTCACTTCAATCTACGAGCTCGAATCCCAAATCATCGACACCATAAAGTCAGCAATTCCAACCCCAATATACTCGATTGGTCCATCGATACCTTACTTCAGACTAGGAGACAATTCTTCTGTGTCTATCGATTCCCAGAACGGTGAAAGCAGCTACGTGCAATGGCTGGATTCTCAGCCCAAATCCTCTGTTTTGTACATTTCTCAGGGTAGTTTCCTTTCAGTTTCCAGAACCCAAATGGATGAAATCATTGCAGGGGTGGATATGAGCGGCGTTCGGTTCCTGTGGGTGGCGCGTGGTGATATTTCGCGGATTAAAGAGGGATGTGGTGGTAAGGACTATTAGAAAATTATACAAGAAGCTTGAAAGCTCTATTTGGTGGTTGGTTTCAAAATCAATTTTGTGAGTTAAAAGAAGACTTTATTTGTTAAAGGGATCTTTTCAAGTTCTCGGAATTTGGATTTCGTAATAAATGAATGTGAAAATGATGAGGGTTTTTGTTTAAAAAATAACTTCAGAAGAGTGCTGTGATATAAAAATGATCGCCAAACAATTTTCACTTTATTTCTAAGCTTCCACAAATATTTATTCATCTCACAGTTTCACATCTTTCCCATTTTAGTTTATCTCAATTGCTATTTTTGTCT
Organism: Rhododendron ovatum; assembly: GCA_019656835.1. NCBI lineage: Eukaryota > Viridiplantae > Streptophyta > Magnoliopsida > Ericales > Ericaceae > Rhododendron > Rhododendron ovatum. The sequence goes on along the minus strand of CM033792.1, from coordinate 6,110,623 downwards.
ATATGTTATTATTGTGTTGGATATGCTTTTCTTATGATTCTTTTATTCAAAAGTAAAAACCATGTTTTGAGCAGATTTGTCAAACAAGGGGGTGTTGGTGCCATGGTGTGACCAATTGAAGGTCTTGTGCCACCCTTCAGTAGGGGGGTTTTGGACTCACTGCGGGTGGAATTCAACAAAGGAAGGTGTTTTCGCCGGAATCCCATTCCTCACTTATCCAATAATCTGGGATCAAGTTCCAAACTCCAAGACTTTAGTGGAAGACTGGAAGATTGGGTGGAAAGTGAGGAAAGGAATGGGTGAGGAAGAACACTTGGTCACAAGAGAAGAAATTGCTGGAATCGTGCAGAGGTTAATGGATTTGGAAAGCGACGAGGGGAAAGAAATGAGGAGAAGAGCAAAAGAACTCAAGGAGATTTGCCGAAAAGCAATTTCCAAAGGGGGTTCCGTCGAAACTGCCATTGATGTTTTTATTCGGGACATCTCGCGACGTCGTGACCGTTAACCCAGATTTTTCCGTGGTTTGTTTTGACTGATTGGATCATTGTTTGAAGCTCGATTTTATAATTTGCAAGAATCTTTGCGAAATTTGCTAGTTCAAAATAAGACAAGCTATTGATCAAATGCTATGTGTTAGAATTTTTCTCTTTTCTTGTGAGCATTGGACTACCGGAGTGTCAAGTGCATGATTTCCCTGGGAGAGAAGCCGTGAATAATTTTCTCATGGCTCTGCGCAATCTTACCCGTCCATTTCAATAATCAATGGTTGAGATTACTTTTTAATTTTGACCGGTTAATTAATTTTTATGAACTGTCCAAAGTTTTGGACTGCTGCGATTAGGTTTTACCGGTCAAAATTGGTTTTCTATCCGAACTGCCCCAAAATAGTTTTGGACGGCTGCGATTAGGCTCTATAAAACCTTCTTCACAGAAAGCTCCGCAAATAAGATTTTCTCTTCCCCCAGTACAGGATTGCCTCCTACACGAGTGTTTTGTCTAATAGCAAGAGAAAATAAAAGAACTTTGCCACAATGTGGTAGTAACTGGTAAGTTAAAATGTTTAAACATCATAAATTAAACAAATTGAATAATAAAACTGTGTTCGAAGTTTTCAGAGAGTTTTCAAAAAAAATTCAATCTTGATCATTTAAATTAAAACTCAATTCCGAGCTTACAACAAATTGAGATGAGTCAAAATTGAGTTGGTATACTAGGCTTTGATAATCTTCACAAATAAAAAAAAGGGTTATTTCCAAGGACACCCCTTTAACTATCATGTTTTGTTAACATTACCCCCTCATGTTTAAAACTCATCAACCTCACCCCCTCATCTATCAAAACCAAGCAACATCACCCCCTTAGTTCAAATCCGTTAAAATTCTGGACGGAAATGAGGAAAAAGACTAAAATATCCCTTTTATGTTAAAATCAAATCATCACTAATTTTTTGCCTCTCCAGCGTCAAGACCCCATCGCCGCCACCGACACTTGCACCACCATCGCCGCCGCGAAGGACGCGGAGATCATGAATTCCGCCTGGGCATCTCCGACTCAGCCTCTTCGCCCCCCAAATTTTACACACCCATCATCTCTCTCTCTCTCTCTCTCTCTCTCTCTCTCTCTCCGTATATATATAAACATATGTATGTATATATCTTTGTGTATATATACTGTATGTATGGGCGTTGGGGTATGGAGGTGCTCAGAGCTCAAGACCGCGCGAGTCCTGTAGAGCATGGTCGGCGGCGGAGGCGATTTCTCTGTCGTCGGTACTTCCGATCCCTACGTAGTGTGTGGAAAATTCAAATTTCTGGGTTTGGGTTGAAATGTGGGTGTTGTGTGGAGTAGAGGAGATGAGATTTGGGTGTTGTTGGTGTACAGGAGAGGAGAGGAGAGAAGAGAAACATGGGAGACGAGAGGAGATGACAAAAATGGGGGATGGGGGGGAATGACAAATCTGGTGGTGGAGTTGAGGGGGAAAGGTGGGACGCAGGGTTGGGTAGAGAGAGAGGGGAGAGAATTTGAAAGGGCATTTTAGGCTTATAATTTTTTTTTCTATTAAACTTATCTATTTTCCGTCCAAAATATTAATATCTGTTAACGGATTTGGACGGAGGGGGTGATGTTGCTTGGTTTTGATAGATAAAGGGGTGAGGTTGATGAATTTTCAACGTGAGGGGGTCATGTTGATAAAACGTGATAGTTGAAGGGGTGTCCTTGGAAATAACCCTAAAAAAAATACTGCCTTTGCTACGAATATAAATGAGTCCAGTTAGCAAATGCAGAGATTGATGTTCCAGAATAAATCAATGTACGCGTAAGCTTAAGATGAAAAAAAAAGAGCTCAGTTGGTATACCGTACGTTATTAGAATTTGGAATAGTATGTATGATTGACATGTAAAATTAATTTTTGTTTGTTGTTTTTTTTTTTTTTTTTTATATTGACGATTAGAGGTGTCCGAACTAACTATCCTCCTCTTTTGTCCGATAAAGACCATCCACTCCTAGGTGCATTTCGCGAGGTACGAGGCGGTGAAGAGGGGGCTGTTGCTGACGGAGGTTTCTTCGGAGAGGGCGGGAGAGGAAGAGGAGTGGGCGGTGCATGCCACCCCAGCGGGGGCATTGGTGGCGGGAGTTACGACACCGCTTGATGTGGTCAAGACTCAGCTGCAGTGTCAGGTAAAAACTTGAGTCTGAATTTTTTGCAATACTATGCCTAAGCTAAAGTTTCTTGGAAATTGTTTGTGCTTAGTTGATTTTTCTTACTTCGGTTTAAGAGTCCACAGTGGGAATGCTTACATTTTTCCATGGGATCTTTTCATTCCATGGGTGGTTCCAAGGGGTAATGAATTTAGCAGAAGGCCTTGAAATGAGTTAAATTGTGTCCTTTTTCATTCAGATTAATTTTTGTTGATTGGTTTCTTGAAAGATGGTTAAAGTTATGTGGCAAGCATCTACCGATGACTAGTATGGCTGTAAACAAGTCAAGTTCTTAATGAGTTGAGCTTAGGCTTTTACTAAATTAGCCTCTTTAATCAAGTTGAGCCTCCCTTAACAAGCCAAGCTTTTGTCGAATGAGCCAAGCTCCACCCGGCTCGTTTACTAAACGAGCCGAGCATATGCATGGTGCATGCTCATATAAGTTCCTTTTGCTCAATTTTGTAACAGCCCATTTGAATTGTGGAAAATGATGAGATAAGAAAAGGGAATGGGCCAATCAAACATTTCCAAAGGGGCTGCAAGTGTCTATGAAAGTATTTCGCAATTCCACCCTAGCACCTTAATTTTATTTTTGTTTTAGAGTGTTGGGAAAATTCGGCAGTAACGGAAATTCAAGAGAACAATTACATAGATACAAATACATAACAGATTACAATGAACGAGATACAAATAGAATTTGTAGAAGATGAACCAAATCATATGTGATACCACAGTCTCCTTACGAAAGATTCGCCGCCTACCGTGGGAGTTATCGGTTGCGTTGGCGACTTCTTCCCAGGGTTGGCTCGGCTAAACCGCAAGCCGTCGGAACTCCATCGTCAACCGCCTTGGCGAACTGACTACCGTTTGTCTCTCTTTCTTTAGTAGCACACTTGAATTTCTGATCCATTCTCCAAAACGTGAGCCTCCTTTATATAGAGTGAAGGAGGTATGAGAGGTGTAATGCTGCCATCAAATGCTGATATGAATTCAGCCATTTGAATGAGGGAGGTTACAATAGTGAATGACCATCATGGTAAGGGATTACGGGAGTTGCGAAATTCACACATCAATACGTCTATTGATTGTGGTGCGTCTATATACAACTAACCCGAGACATGCACGATTGCCTCAGAAGACCCTCCGGTAGCCCCGATTTCATACACCGTAAATTTCCAACACATATAACACTTTCCATATTGAATTATTTGGTGTCAAGCATATATCGAAAGAAATCAGCGTTAGCTTAATTGCTCTAATTCAGATGTTGGATGACTAGCAGACTCATCTTTGGTGGCCGGAAGTCCTAAACAGCTCTAGTACTTCCTCTTTCATGTAGTTCAATGGTTTCCTCACATTGTCGTAATCGTTTGCACTAAACCGAAGTTCTGGTTTTGCAATGACTTTACCGCCTACTGAGATAGGCTTTGAGTAGGCATTTGGACTTCATACTTGATAGTTGATAAGAGGTTACTTTGTCTTATGCATGATCTAGTGTCCATTCCATCTGTTTCGCAGACCGCTACGGATCTCTAATCCTGCTGAACAACTTGATTTCTCTTCTTCTGTTGATGCGATTTTGATTTTCTCTATAGATAGGAATTTGGTTGCTTTAATTGATTATTTCATCCGTCCCAATTTACTTGTCCCAGTTCTATTTTAACTGGATAAAAAAACTAGTTATATCTTTAAATTGATAATTAATTTTATATCTAATATAGATCTTATTTGATAGATCTCGATTTGTCCTGTAGTATTTCAGTAGATACTTAAAGATGGAAAATGATAGAGGTACCGAAATTAGGGGAGGGATTTCGTACCGACGGCCGCCGGTAGGCCGTCGCGGCCACCGGACGGCCGATCCGATCCGTTCAAAAATTCTAAAAAAAAAAACCGAGGGGCCCTACGCGGGAATCAACGTCATCCGAGGTGTGTAGGGTGCTTGATCGGAGCACCCTTTTTCGTGTGTATTTTCGTGTGTATATATACACACGAAAAGAGGTGCTCCGATCAAGCACCCTACACACCTCGGATGACGTTGATTCTTGCGGTGGCCCCTCGGTTTTTTTTTTTAGAATTTTTGAACGGATCGGATCGGCCGTCCGGTGGCCGGAGACGGCCCACCGACGGCCGTCAGTACGAAATCCCTCCCCTAATTTCGGTACATATAGCACTACTCCTTAAAGATTGTGTACAACGGTACCATAATTTTAAGTGGGCAATGGTTATGCTTTCCATGCTCCTGCAGCTGCTATCTGCTGGTCTACGTATGAAGCTGCAAAATCCTTCTTCCAAGAACTAAACAGTCGTACAAACATCAGTCACCTGAGAGACCATCAAGGACAACAATCCTCTTTATCCCACTTTTAGTGGCAGAGAGAAGTTTATACGATTTTCAGAACAATCCCAGTTTGTGTTATTGGCATCGGCAATTAGCTCTTTGGTTGGAATAGAAATTTGTTTATTTGTATAGTAGATTTTTTTGGTCAATTTTGATAATTTTATTGATTTATATTTGATGTGCTATATAACTTTCTTTTTTCCCTTCTCTTCTGCGAACCTTTATTTTTTTTTGATAGGCTTCTCTTTCACGAAACTCGCGAAGTGGGAAGCTTAATTTTCATTCTTTGTGCTCCTCTCTTATCATTTTTGATAGAATTTTCTCATTTGATCTTTTGGCTCCTCGTCAACAGAAGTTGTGTCAAGTGATTGCTTGGTTAGCTAGCGAAGCACATCATAAAACGAATTGTTTTTTTTTCCTTGGATTTTTGAGGACTCAATAAAGCTGTTTTTTTTTTCTTGGATTTCTTTTATTTATTTCAAATCTACATTCTTGGTTGCTACTGTACGATAAATAAGTATTTATTTTTTAAGAAAGTAATTTCAACATAAAAAATAATGGACTTACTGAAATATAAAAATATGTAATATGTATCTTGTTTAAAAGATCCCGATGAGATCTTTTATATGGTGTAAAAAAAATCCAAAAGTTATTTTTTATTTGCATTATTTTTGAGTTTGAAAATATAAAATAAATACTTATTTTTTAAGAAATTGTTCTGAAACGGGGCCGAAATCATTTTTGCTATCATAACGCATGAGGGCATCCACATCTCTCTCTATTCTTCTTCTACAGCTACAGTAGCGAGTAAATTACTCAAAAGTGTGTTGCACCAGTCTCGTGGGCTACCTCGCTGCTTTACAGAATTTGTAGTTTTGCTACAGTTACTTGTTCTAAGAACAAAAATTTTAACAGCAGGGACAATTCGCAGAAACAACGCATTTAGCCCCATTTTGGATCCCGAAAAAATTTAGAAAAATATTCATAAATTTTTGAATATTATTTTATGGGGCCCTGTAAAAAATCAGCTCCAGCGGATATCGATAAGTATTACTTTTGGATAAGTAGGGGCGAACTGAGTTATCCCTGTGGATTGTCCCTGCTCATAGCAGAACTGTTATAAGAAGAGGGGAACTATTCACAAGCTACTTAATATTTTGTTGTTTTATTTGTGTTCTCCTTCCGTTTCTTTCTTTCATTATTCTGTTATTAGAACTCTGTAGAGCAAAAACTTGATTATGTAAGCTTTAGAGACAAAAATTAATTACTGACTTTTTAGGATAAAATGATAAAAAAAAATAAGCTCTTCACATTGGTTCAAATAGATTGAAAATTGGAACACTTAATTTTTTATCCTTATTTTTTATATAAACAATAATTCCTCCGTAGCAGCCGAGGAATTCCGTCGCGGCCAGCAAACACGATCTGTCCTGGGAATTTTGTGTGTTTGTTTTGGTGAGTTTGAATATTTTAATTGAGAAGAGAGTGAGAGTAAAAAAGCCTGATGCAGTAGATATTTTAAAAGTAGGTAGCTAAAATAATAAAGTGACTTTTTGAAGTGTAAATTGATCCAAAATTTAGAGAGTTTGGCACGGATGCTCTAACAGAGAAGAAAATATAACGTGTTTGTTTGACTAGGTTGTGTGAAAACTGAGGTGGCCGGCACTTTCTAAGAGCATCTCTAGGAGCCTCGCTCCAGCCCTTGCTTCTCTCTCTCTCTCTCTCTCTCTCTCTCTCTCTCAGCTGCAACCTCATGGTCGGAAGATAGATCTGAGATATGTGCTGGGTTGTGGGTTTCCCGGTAGAGGGTTTTCCGATCGCCGACGGTGCGGACCAATCGCCGGTGTCTAAAGGAAGAAAATCTGGAAATGGATGAGAAGGGATGCGTGTGTGAGAGAGATGCAAAGGGTCGATGGGCTTGAGAGTGTGTGTTTGAGAGAGAGAGAGAGAGAGTAACAATGGCTGGCCGGTAGTGGAGGCAGGGATGGTGAGAGAGAGAAAAATGTGTTGTTTTTGTTTGAGATTAGTGGAGGGATCCACCAGGGTGATTTATTAGTATTTTTAAATGGCTATGGTGTTTGAGGAGATTGTTGTGTTTGCAAATTTAGTATCTAGCTATCATCTTTTTTCTCGCCAAAATAGCTAAAAAAAATGGTGTAGCCGTTGGAGATGCTCTAACAGGAGAATGTGGATTCCTTTTGCCATTCCAAAACATTAATGCCAGAGGCACGTGGGATTTCAAAATTTTTGATCGATACCACACTGACACAGTCACACAGGTTATCGTCCTATTGGACTACTTTTAATTGACCAACAGTTGCTCGTTTCCTTTTGTCCAACAGTTGTTCTTGTTTCCCAATGTATTTTAGTACTAATACATTATTTCATCCGTCCCAATTTATTTGTTCAATTATCGAAATATGTATTTTTTAAAAATATATTTATATCTTACATTTTATAATATTTTTCATGATTTTAAAAATTTTATATAATAAAGTTAATTGAGATTTATCAAACAAGATCTATATTACATATTAAAAATATTACGAATTAAAAATTATAGTCAATTCTTTAAAAAATTGAACGCTTTAAAAAAGTCAAAAAATAGACAAACAAATCGGAATAGAGAAAATAGTACAAAAGTGGTGTTGTCAATGCCAAGTTCTTTGCAACTAAAAATACAACTGTTTCCCGATGTATTTTAGTACTAATACATTAGTACAAAAGTGGTGTTGTCACTGTCAAGTTCTTTGCAACTAAAAATAAAAGCCAAGTCCGACTACCCGGATTGCACTATTTATCCTTCGATCAATTTTATCGTTCGTCTCAATGTTTAAAGGTGGGATTATGTTTTTACACTTTAATCGGTAAAAAATATATATGACCGGTAATAATTTAGTTTTAATCCAAATCGACCATCCAAAATATTTTTGAACGACAAGACGAGAGCAGTGGTAGAGTTGGACTTTTGGAAAAATTGACGGATCAAAAAAAAAAAGAAAAAATCGACTGATCGGTTAGGCTTCCGGTCAGGGTAAGGCTGATTTTTTTTTCTGACCGGACCAAAATTGGTTCGGTCTCGGTTTCCTGAAATTTTCGCCAGACCAAACCGAACCACTATATATTTTACACATATAAACTTTAAATTAAATGGACATTTTATATTTCGAAATCTCCGGCTGGACCGATCCCACCCCAAACCGCACGAACTCGACTCCAGTCGGGATCGGTCCTGAAAATATTTGGACTGAACCAAATCGGTCTTCGGAAATTTAACCACGAACCAAGCCGAACATAACCGAAATCACCCCCAACTACGTACTACTGTCCCGGGTTCATTTCCCTCAGCTATTTTTTTTTCCTTCTCTTTTACCCCGGCCCCAAAGCAGAAGAAACCCTAATTCCGATAAGATTCACCCGGATTTCGATATAATCTTCTCGTTAATATTCGCAATCTGTCTACCACATTTGGGTCAATTTTATATATATATATACCAAAGAGAACTTTTTTTTAGCATACCAAAGAGATCTGAGAGAGTTTAATAGTATTAAATTATTATTAGAGAATAAATTCTTTATAACGCCGGTGTAAATATTTGTTTCCTCTAAATCAATTGCATTGCGCCACGTCGTCATATTTTATTAATTGGGACCACTGTTTTGACACGTATCGCAATGCAATAAATTTAAAGAAAATAAATATTTACACCAGCGATGTAAAAAATTTATTCTCTTATTATTAACATAATAATACTGCAATGTAAGGAATCCTGAATTTCCCACAAATCCATACACTAACGCACATGAGTACTACGAAACTCTGGTCATGCGGAGGGGACCATCACACTTATTGCTTGCTGTGTTTTGTTTGCAATTTTGAGATAAAAAAGTTCTATAAATTTGCGTATTTTTTCTGTTTTTAGTAAAGAGATTTAATATTTTGACAAATTCTTTTACTTTTTGAATAAAAAATACGCTCTGTATATCCAAAAAATATAAAAAGAGTAAAAGATTTGACCAAAAATCACTAAAGACGAAAAAATACGAATGTCGAAATAGTCAAAAGTTTCGGAGATATTATTTCTAAGAGGAGAATCAAATAAAGTGAATCATCTTTTGCCTTCTTGTTCCCACTTCAGCAAGGGGCATTTCCGTTGCACTAAGTCTACAAATATAACTTTAAAATATAATTCCGAACACAATCGTGTCCGATTTCGACAAATATAAACTCATGTGCATCGAACAGTTCTAGTGCAGTGGTTTAAAGGTATGTTATAGTAGCATTGCTCTTCCCGTTATTCAACTAAAGCCCTCTGCTTTGCCAACTCGGTACGCTGTATCATCTTCTTCCCCCCTCTCTCCCTCTCTCTCTCTCTCTCTCTCCATTTCCATTCCCCATCGTCCAGTTAACTCCGCACTCTTTCGTATACATAAAAATGGGATCCATGAACAACCATCCAACCACAATATGCCACCTGGTGGCGATGCCATACCCCAGTAGGGGCCACATCAACCCCATGTTGAGCTTCTGTAATCTGCTTGTTTCCAAAAGCGAAGAGATTCTAATCACCTTCGTCGTGACGGAGGAGTGGCTCGGCTTCCTCGGCTCCGAGCCCAAGCCGGCCAACATCCGCTTCGCCACCATCCCCAACGTCATTCCGTCGGAGATAGGTCGGGCCGCCGATTTTGCCGGCTTTCTGAAAGCTACTCTGACCAAGCTGGAAGAGCCCTTCGAGCGGCTTCTGGATAGGCTTCAGGCGCCGAAGCCGAACGTCATAATCCATGATACTTTCATGAAGTGGGTGCTGGGCGTGGGGAGTCGGAGGAATATTCCGGTGGCTTCGTTTTGGACCCAGCCGATGTCGGCGTTCGCAGTGTTATATCACTTTGATCTTCTCAAACAAAATGGCCAATTCCCGGTCGATGTTTCAGGTGCACTTTTCTGATACATATTTTAGGACAAGGGAAGAGATAGAAACGGATAGTACTATCCGAATAACCTCTAGATTATATTAATCAAGTTTGGTTGACTTAACAAAGCGATATGCCATAAATTCTAATGATATTGGTTTCACCATCCAAACAAGGCTTACTTTATCTTTGCATGTAACAGAACGTGGAAACGAGCTGGTAAACTGCATACCGGGAATTCCACCAACACGCATTGCAGATCTTCCTACAGTATTCTACGGCGATGGGCTTAACGTTGTGGATATAACTAGTGAAGCTGTTTCACAAGTCCCAAAAGCACATTATCTTCTACTCACATCAACCTACGAGCTCGAATCCCAGATTATCGACACCCTAAAGGAAGCAATTCCAACCCCAATATACTCCATTGGTCCATCAATACCGTACTTCAGACTCGGGGACAAATCGTCTACTATATCTATTGATTCCCGGAACGATGAAGGATGCTATCAGCAATGGCTGGATTTTCAGCCCAAATCCTCTGTTTTGTACATTTCTCAGGGTAGTTTCCTTTCTGTTTCCAGAGCCCAAATGGACGAAATCATCGCCGGGGTGGCTATGAGCGGTGTTCGGTTCTTGTGGGTGGCGCGTGGCGATGCTTGTCGTATTAAAGAGGGATGCGGTGGTAAGAAGTATAAGTATTTTCTGCAACTAAGTTCGAACCTCTATTTCGACGTCGTTTTCTGAATCAGCTTGTAAATTGCTAAAAACTTGGTTGATTGAGGGTTTCGAAACTTGTGTTTTCACATTCTTATGGACACATGAACTCCATTAAAGAAATTATTGAAGAGATCTTTCAAATTCTCAAAATCTCAGATTCATTTTATAAGCGATACGATATGATCGAAAATGACCACCAAACAAGATTCTCTTCTTCATTTCCAAACTTCCACTGATTTTTATGTTGTTTCACATGTCAAAATTTTCGTTTTTCTTTCATCATAATTTACTGTTTGTGTTTGATATGTTTTTTTTGCTATTCTTTGTTTCGGAAGTAAAAATATTTGTTTTGAGCAGATTTGTCAAACAAGGGGGTGGTGGTGCCGTGGTGTGACCAATTGAAGGTGTTATGCCACCCTTCAATAGGTGGGTTTTGGACTCACTGCGGGTGGAATTCAACCAAGGAAGGTGTTTTCGCCGGAATTCCATTCCTCACTTACCCAATATTCTGGGATCAAATTCCGAACTCCAAGACTATTGTGGATGACTGGAAGATAGGTTGGAAAGTGCGGCGAGGAATGGGTGAGGAAGAACACTTGGTTACAAGAGAAGAAATTGCTGGACTCGTGCAGCGATTCATGGATTTAGAAAGTGATGAAGGGAAAGAAATGAGGAGCAGAGCGAAAGAACTCAAGGAGATTTGCCGAAGAGCAGTTTCCAAAGGGGGTTCGGCTGAAACTGCCATTGATGCTTTTATTCAGGACATTTCGCAACGTCGTGACTGCTAAAACAGATTTTATGTTGTATTGTTCTAAGCGATTGGATCACGGTTTGAAGCCTTTCGTAATTGTGTGCAACAATCTTTATGAAAATTGCAAGTTGGAATTTTGTGCAACAGTCTTCACGAAAATTGCAAGTTCAAAATAAGAAGCATTGGACTTAAAGTGGATCAATTACGTGCATGATTTACCCAGTATAGGACTCCCTCTTGCACCAGTATTTGGAAAACTCTGCTGTGTATTCATTTGGATTTGGACTAGACTAAACAAGTGCTCCTATTTTATCAGACTTAAAACCAACAGTCGATTCTAGGTTGTCAAAATACATGTGATTCTAAGGTGCAAGTAAAAAATTTTAAACGTCATAAATTGAACGGATTAAGTACTATTAGATTGTGTTGAAAAACAAACTTAATTTAAACAAATAAATCGAACAAGTTTTAAACAATTGTTGAACATAAGTCACAACTCGGTAACTACAAACGATAGAAGTGCCAATACATATAGGCCTTGTTCGTTTTTGGGTCTCAAAATCTCTAGGCACGGTCTTTAATAAATTTTCTCTATCTATATCTCTCTCTACATTCATTACTTTCAAAAACCTTCCTACAACTCTCTCTCCTTGTAAGTTGTCCATGGTGCTGTTTCCCGTTTTCTGCTTTCGTTTTTGTCTGTTCCCATCGATGTTGTTATTTTTATCTCTGATTTGGAATTTGCGCCTTCCCGAGGCAATTAGATGGATAGATTGCTAGCTCCATGTGATCCGACCCTTAGAGGCAGTGTGCAGTGAGTCTTTGGCTCAACTTAAGATCTAAATATTAACTTGTCTCTTTGTCCCTGCATTTCATGTGTATTTCTCTGCGATGGGTTGGTTGTAGTTTTTCTTTTCATTGTTGTGAATTGAATCGCTGTAAGTACCGTTTGGCTTTTTAATGGAATATGCTTCGTATAAAAATTTAAAAAAAAAAAAATTCTCTCCCCCTGTCTTAGACATTAGATTGGCACAGAGATGTTTAGAAATAAGGGCCTGTTTGGATAGAGTGGGGGGAATAAGAGGGGGTAAATGGGGTGTGGTTCACTGTTTTGCCCTTTGTTTGGGAACCAAATTTGGAGGGGTCTTAGTTTTTATTTCTTCTTCCTTTTCACCCATTCAAGGGATTTTCGGGTATAATTTTTGGGCATCTCTTGGCCTCCCCAAATTTAATCCGGCTATAGAGGGGAGGAATGGGAAGGAATTTGGACAAAATCACCCCTGCTTATCACATTTCTCCAACCCCAAAAAAACTCCTTATTTAGTTTCAAGGATTTCTTAGGGTGCTCATTGAAAAACTTTAGAACCAAAAATTCATTATGACCATTTAAGATAAAAATGATCAGAAAAATAAGATTTTCACACCGGTTCAAACGGATTGAAAATTGGAACACTTATTTTTTTTTACACCATTTATATATTAAAAAATATAGTTAAAAAATTAAGTGTTCCAATTTTCAATCCGTTTGAACCGATGCGAAGATCATATTTTTCTAATCATTTATCTTAAATGGTCATAATGGATTTTTGACTCTAAGGCCTTTTAACAAGTATCCGAAGACTCCTTATTTAGTTTCAAGGCTATCTTAGAGTGCTCATTGAAAGGCCTTAGAGTCAAAATTCCATTATGACCATTTAAGATAAAATTATCAGAAAAATAAGAAGTTTGCACCGATTCAAACGGATTGAAAATCGGAACACTTAATTTTTTAACTATATTTTTTTATATAAATGGTGTAAAAATGTTTTTTAATATAAAATTTTTAGAATAGACATTTTTTAATATTAATTTTTGAATTTATATACTTATTTTAATACATAATCAAATTTAACACTACACATGGATAAAATAGTCATTTGACAGCTTTTCCTCTCATCCACCCCTTCTTATCCCCCTATTCTATAAATTATCCAAACAAAGTCAAATTTTATCCTCCTATTTAATACTCCATCCAAACCACATACTATTTTATCCCCCCTTCTTAAACCTTCAAAATTAATATCTCCTACTATCTTATCCCCCTTTCATATTTTTTACTCCCAATTTTTTACCTGCATCCAAGCAGGCGCTAAATATAGAAAATCTTACCCCTTTGACTCAACAAGCACCAGTGGTCTAGTGGTAGAATAGTACCCTGCCACGGTACAGACCCGGGTTCGATTCCCGGCTGGTGCATTACGTTACCTTTTCCCACTTTTTTCCTACTCCTATTTTTTTGCTTCCTTTCCTTTTGGTCCTCGGAGAATTGAAGAAACCCTAATTTGAATACTAATCTCCTCTCTCTCTCTCTCTCTCTCTCTCTCTCTCTACCTCATCTGCGACAATGAACGCTGTATCCAACATTGACGATTTCACCCAAGGTAAATGCTAATCGGATCTTTCTACCTTTTATTTTATCTCAGGAATTTTTCATGCTTTGTAATCTTTTTTACAGACAACACCGAGGGAAGCGATTCTGATTCCAACGCCGACGAATTGCCAGAATACTATCAGCCAATTTCCAGCGGCGACGACGAACATGACGAAGATGTTTCGGATCCCGCGGATTCCAATCACAACGACTCCGATTTTCATCGCTTAGCAAACGGATATGCACAGGGCCTGGGAAATGAAATATGCTCCATCGATCTAAGCGATAGAGAAGAGGAAGGACAAAACAATGAAGGCGAAGGAGGAGAAGAAGAGGCTGCTTCCGAATCGGAGATCTTGAGGGCGTTCAGAGAGGACGAGAGCCGTCGCAATGCTCCGTTGCCGCCGGAGGCCGCCGCGAGAGTCGTGGAGGCGATGCGCGGGGTGTCGTTCAGCGGATTTGCTCCGGATTGGGCGAATCGAGTGCCAGAAGATCAGTGGATCAATCAGCTCAGAGGATTGAGAAACAGTTCGTGATTGAGAAACAATTCTGAGGAGAGATGTTGACTAGTTTTTTGTTTTTCGTTTTCCATGAGATTAGTTTCTTCTCTTGTCTATTTGGGGAGAAGAGACATGAATTTGCTGTACGAATAATTTGGCAAGAAATTGAGAGACTAGGAAACTATATGTTACGCTGCTTACAATACAGCCAAACAAATCTCCAATGTTTTGTGTAGTATTTCCCAGTCGAAATCAAGGTATTAGTAGTATGTTAGTTAAGTTAGATTACTACAAGGAGTATCGGCATTTTCCATCTGCTCGAATCAAGAACCAAAAGTACCCAAGTATTGGTAGACAACCAATTGAACACGTTATGCGATACTGGAGAATGAGGCAGACCAGGCAATCTCCGCGAGGCTTTGCGGATGCAACCGGGCTCCTCTGAGAGATGGCCAATGATCATCATATCCAGTGATTTAGAGGACGAGGGCACGACATCCAGGGTGGTAGAGGACGATGGTGAGGAGGAGCCTAAGGAAGACCCTAGCTGAGGCCTCCAGTACAGCAGCCTTCTTTTTCTCTCTCCTCCTCCCATGGCTAGTAACTCTCTCTCTCCTCTAGGTGCATAATTAACGGTTCAGCTCATTGCACGCTATTAGGTGAGTAAATAATGCCTTGGCATTACATATTTTTAACCAATGTTTTGAGGGCTCCTCCTCATCCTCGTCGTTCTCTACCACCTTTTGATGTCATGCCATCGTCCTTTGAATCACTGGATATGATTATTGGCCTAGAAGTCTCAAGCTTGTGAACCAAATGCTTCATTTTTCATGGTTATTGGGTTGCTATTCATCGAGTGTTAGGCTGTTCACCGACTACAGCGAGCATCAACAGGCTTAATGTCTGCCTCTTTAATCCAATTTTCTTGACAATGCCAGCCATAACATGTAAAATGATCGACACAACAAACCTCAGCTGCGTTAGAATAGCACAAAGATTCAGGGGCCTTAAGCTACACAGAATTCTAGTATTGCAATAGTCTCAAGCTCGAATCATAAAGGACAGATCATTGTATAATTTCAGTTCTTGAGATGGCTACTCGTAAAGTGTAGATTTGGCAATTACCGAGATACTGAGTGAGCTGAGCTTAGAAGTCGAAAGCTACATTCCGTTAGTGGGACAAGGGACTACACATAATCCAGGGATTAGTCGAGACAAAAACTTTGAATGCCCTGATCATTTGCAATTAAAAGAAAAGAAGATAGAACGACTCGAATCAAAATCGACATTGCTACATCTAACAAAAGAGAATGTATTTCCTGTTTGATATCAATTTAGTTTCTGTTTGGCAGAAAGCACAAAAAATATATATATAGAAAGATAGAATACTATCCAAAGAAAATCAACCATAGAGAGATCATGTTCCATGCAGAAAGCTATTGTGAGTAACATATATTCAATCTTAAAAACAGCAGCAATTATATAAATTAAGCTAGCCTAGATGTTACCATTATTTTTCTTTCGTTGCCGCATGATAGATGATACATCCATGAGAGTGGGCATATCGGACGCACACAGCGTGGCACGATTGGTCCATCCCAGCATTCTGTCTACAAAAACTACTTGTCCCGTTATTCCATTGTACTCTAAAGTCTAAACTGTATAACAATTTTTCGTCTTTTGGTGATTTTCATCACATCAGAATTCAGACAATTTTATAGATTGGGTTGAAAGTGTCAAAATTTGAAAGATAAATTAAATATCGAGCGAGTATTGTACATTGAAATTCAAGGACAAGCATTTTTTGGAACAGAGAAATCCACTGGTCATATTCCAATGGTGCCACTCTAGTGTGCGCCCAATGGGCCTCCCTCGCTCTTCTTCTCCTCTCCACGACTCTTGTCTCTCTCTCTCTCTCTCTCTCTCTCTCTCCTCATGAGTCTTCACTCACACTCCCCCTCGCTGGGATATTATGGATGTTATAACAACGTAGGAGAATTGTGGAGTTCATAAATACCAGAGCAATTGTCTGACTAGGCCTCTCTCAGAACTTGGGATAGAAAGCATGGAGTTAAGAGTACTCAGATTAAAGCCTTGTACGCAAGGGCATTTGTGGGTTCTTTCCGGCTCATCTCGATGATCGGGATTGTTCATCGTTTGGTGCTCGTTGACCGTGCAGTTTTATTGAAAAATGATTGTCAAATATATATCGATCAAGAAACTTTGAGAGAGCACGTTTTTCTTGTAAAAAAAATCAATTGGCAAATTGAACCTATTTATCTCAAGATGAATCTATGGCGATCCTGCATTCATCGATACCCAATTAAGGTAGGAGTAAAATTTTTTTTTTTGCATAGTCGATGTTCTCGAGAACCTAAAAAATAGTAATTGTTCCGATCATCGAAATGGGTTCGGAAGTAACCCACAAATTGCCACAACGTAAACGTTTCAGGGATCGGAGATGATCCTGTTTCTCATCTCAATTGGATAAGCACAAAAGCTCAGTTGGCCATTCGACTGGATTGAGAGAACACACGCCATCTTCAAGAGGGGACACGTTTCATAGGCGCCAATTATTGTAGCCTACGTTGCACCCTGCCTAAATGACACGTTGCATAGCTGGGAATTTCTTATTGTTTCAAGCCTATTGACCTTTAGAAAAATATTTACGACTTGTTTACGAGGCGAGTCAATCTCCAACGATCTTTAATCGAATCGGTTGCAATCCGATCTTAATTGTCTTGAATTTGTTAAGCGTCATAAGTCAAACGAACTGAATAGTAGCTTGTCCATGTTGGTTCGAAAATGTGATGCATGAGCTTCGATAAAATATTCAAACTTAATTTATTTATATTGAAAAGTTTGAGCGAGCTTTTAACAAACAAATACAAATTCAAACTCAAGAAGCTTACTTCGTTTATCAGCTCTACCGTTAGACGTTCTTTTGTTCTTGCATATTGAGATTGGAGTTTGTAAAAGAGATTGGCTCATTCACGGAGAAGCCGTAAATAAGTCATTTACGGAGCTGAACCATCTTAGCCGTCCATTTCAGCATTGGATAGTCCGAATTTTAATGAAACTTTTTCGGGAAAGAGTTTAACTCTTCCTCTGAAAAGTTTCATTAACATCCGTCAATCCAAAATACTTTTGGACAGTCGTGATTGGCACTGTAAACACTTTTTCACGGAATGCTCCATGAAAAAGTTTTTCTTCAACGCCATTAAATGTCTGGTTTCAATATCAGATTGGACTATAAGGTAGGCTCAAAATAACCTAAATTGGACCTACTGTTTTTACCTTAACAAGAGAGATTGAGAGAATGCATTGCTATTCTGAAACAAAGAGATGTAATATATTATCCGTCCCATAAAGTTGATCCCCTATGAACCTATGTGCAATTTTTAAACATAAAAATAACGTGTTCACTAAATTATTTATTTTGACTTTTTTTGCACCTTTCAAAAGATCTCATCGAGATATATCAACAAAAATCCATATTACTCAAAAAATTATTTCAGTAAATATATTATTTTTAAATTTAAAAATTACACGAAATTTCGTGAGGGACCAACTTTATGAGATGAGAGGAGTAAGAAAATGGGTTTCCTAGGGCCTGTTGGCAATTCGGATACGGCCCGGGTTAGACATCTTGAAGCCCAAGAAACCAAACTCCACTGGCCTGCCTGATTAAGTAGTAGTAGAAGCACACTGGAAAATTGGAAACAAACTGTAGAACCGTTTGGTTCATTTTTGGGCCGAAATAAAGGAGGCCCGTCCACAGTCTCCAGACCAGACCCAAATCAAGAAGAATCTTCATGCAAAATTCAAGTAAATGAGTCTCCCCTATTCTATGCCCTTTTTCTGTTGGGAAAATGAAGGCCCAGGACGTGTTTTGATAATTAATACCCGCCAAAGACATGCTGAAAACATTTGTTAATGCTGAAAATGTTCTTGGCAGATATTAATTATCAAAACACGTCATTGGCCATCATTTTCCCTTTTCTGTTTGTATATTTTTCCAATGCCTTTTATATATCTTTGTTGGGAAATCCAGTTAAACATTATTTTCTGTTGAGGAGGGGCAAGAGGATAATTCCACTTGACCACTCACCTCAGCATCGTTGAATAATAATATCCAGAGATTTATGCATCGCATATGCAGAAACCAACATGCATAGAAGCATAATTCCCTACCTTCTTTTGGGAACTAAAGGTCAAATAGAATTCCTAATCCATCACCAACCACATCTATTTGTTCAACATTGGTCCTACAGTTTAATAGTTTATATGTGCTACAGACTTGCCCCAAAAAACAAAAAAAAACAAAACATTGGTCCGACAGAAACAAATTCGACCACACAATGGGTTAGAGCCTGCCCACACACACGGAATATGTAAAAAAAAAAATCTAGAGCACCACATAACCATGCTCCAAGGCATTGAACAAATTTCTGTGGCAGCCTAGCTAGTTTAACTCCCCCTTTTTGGGACTGGGGCCCTGCTGGGGCATTGTAGGCTGCAAAGCCTCGTATGGAGCTTCAAAACATATTCCGAACCGTTTAGATCTAAACGTGAACACCACCCTAAGAAAATCAAGTCGGTTAGGGCATCCACATCTCTCTCTTTACTCTCCTCTTTAAACTAAATTAAAGAGCCAAAACAAGAAAAAATATCCAAAACCCTCTTTATCAGCCTCTCTTCCTTCCTCTTTACTTTGAAGAAAATTTAGTTTTGCTACAGTACCTCGTTTGTATAGGCGAGGTACTGTTCACTTGCTTCTGAATTTTATATTCTCTCTCTCTCTCTCTCTCTCTCTCTCTCTCTTTTAATTGTTGCGTACCAGGGGCAGTCAGGGTCAGAGGAAGGAAGACTGGGAGAATTTTTTTTTTTATCAGAGAAGGAAGAGTTAAATAGAGTATTTAATTGAGGTGGGTTTGATTATTTATTGAGAGGAGGGTGAGAGTAAAGAGTTTGATGCAGTAGTTATTTTAAAAGTAGATAGCTAAAGTAATAAAGTGACTTTTTGAGGTGTAAATTGGTCCAAAATGTAGAGAGTCTAGTGCGGATGCTCTTAGGCATTGGCAACTTAGCTAATTTTCCTATGCATTTTAAAAGTGTATTGGTTGTTCATCTACTAAAGAAAAATGTGATTTACTTATTGACTTTCATGCTTGATTGTCATTTTTTACGGAATTATTATTCGGGTCAAGATATACGACATGAACGGTGCGAATTTTGAAGTGGTCTCCCTTTTTTTTTACTTGGCCCTCCTTGCAAGTGGAGGAAGAGTTATTGTGGTGCTCTAGATTCTCTCTACATTACACATTTTTGTGAAGTTAAACACCAATTGTATAAAACTCTTTGTCAATATGTGGAGGAGCACGGTCGCCCTTGATATTTTGTGGCCCTTAGGGGAATTTTGAAAATCGGCCCCTACACAAATTGTTGCAAATATATATATAATACAAATTAGATTAATGAACTTTCTGAAAACAAATGCTTGTATTCAATACGAAAAAACTAAGAAAATAGATCATGAAATAGATTTTAAAAAATGAACTTTTCCTTCCTGACCGACTAAAAAAAAGGGATTCGTAAACTGTTAACCCTTAGCCGAATCACGTGACTCAAAAGATTAACATCAGGTTATACGGTAGCTGCTCAGATTTTGTTTATATTTTACTTCCATTTCCAGTGCCTCACCAACATCGATGTGGGACTTTGCCCAAGATGCGTTCTTACAATCTCTCCACCTTATGATGCAAGGTCCTTGTTGCATTAATGCAGCAACCTATCCTTGGTGGTCATGGTGTGATAATTAGCTTTGTACAGCACATCATGAGGCTTGTACCAGACTATAGAAGCAGCATTTATCATGTACACCAGGGTTGTGCTCTGATAGACATACTGTTGTGCGGAAGCGTTAACAAACACAGAAATAGACGTGATTATTTGCTATGAAATTAAACAAATCATAGGGGGGGAGAGAGAGAGAGAACACAAAAATATACGTGGTTCGATAATGAATACTTACTCCACGAGCAGTCAGACGATCGAGCGTTTCACTATATGAAAGTGAACGGATGCTCAAAGGGCTACAAATAAGATCTCTCAAAACTTCTCTCTTGCCTCTTACGGAAAAAGATGCTATGAATGCAATACCATAAGCAAAAACTCTGAAAATTGCTTATATATGAATTTGTCCCGTCATGGCTCGTTCGGACGAAGTGTTCGTTGGTCTGGACCAGAGCAACTGAGAGCACTTATCAAAACCAGGACAAGAGAACGTGGCTTGTCCGAAACAAAGACCAAGACTTGGTCCGAACGAGGGTAGCTTAAAACTCCAAAAACGCATAACAAGTGCTAGTCCAGACCACCAAAACCTTGGTCCATACCACGGAAGCTGAGAAGTTTAAAAATGAGCCAAAAACTACACATACCTTAAAATTGGTGAACAATTATCTTGTTAATTGAACGACAAAATCGTAGGAGTATATATGAGGTTAAGCACATACGTCTCTCATCTTTAAGCCTTATCTTGTTCTTTTTCTCATCATCAAAATTCAACATTTGTAATTGTAGTTAGTGCAATTTAAACCTCTATCGATCAAATGCAGTGAACTACACGGTTTTATCAATAAAGCCTCATCTGCTTTTTTGCCTATTTTAGTTACACACATCCTTCGGTTGAATTTAATATATCTAGCATGTGTGATCTTATTTAAGAAAAAATGTTTTGATGAATAAATTTGGTAAATTATCCTCGTGCCTGACACGGACGTTCTAATAATAATGATTAAATTATCTCTTTTTTTCTTCTCTTTAAACGTTCTAATAATGATTAAGCCCAAGAACGCGTCCATGGAAAAAATGAGAGAAAAACTTTGGTGCTCCCCACATGGCGAGTTTCTAGTTGGTGGCCAAGTTGGGATCCAGGTGTGACCACAAATTCAACGCCCCAAATAAAGCATCATCTTTGGGGGAATGCCGGCATGGATTTTGCCTCAAGACTTGAGATTGGTCTGTTTCTTTTTTTATAATCGGATGTTCGGACCAGTTTGCTCGCCCCTCGATTGATTTTGGCAGCCTGAAGCTAACGACCAGGGAAATCTCCAATGGCCCGTAGGTTTTGGAATGTCCGGCCTACATAGAATTCGAAACATGTCATTTTATGAAGGACAAACACTTTCTCATGCCCGCTTACCCTGATCGCTTGGGGTTGACTTGAGATTGGTCTTTTCCACCCTCTGGAAAGTAAAAGCTGGAATAAGGTGGATTACACGAGTTGATGATAAATACTGTATTTTGTTTGACCTATCATATGCCGGAAGACAAACGAGTTCATCTTTTCTTCTTATTTTTTTTGGGTAATGCAGAGTGTTCTGTACCGACTTGCGCACACCTTGAACTAATCCTTATAGTTCCTCCCACAGCCGTTTCGCACGCTTACGCGTGGAGGTAAGATAGCCCTAATAGTGTCATGCATCCTGGATAACACTGCTAATGACACAATATTTTTCTTCTTTGTTTTTTTTCTTTTTTAAATTTGTAGAGAGTTTAAAAGAATTAAATAGAGTGGTGAATTCAGTTCTACGAAAAGGGTGGGAAGTAAAATAAGATTTCATAGATTAGTTGCATCGCAAAGTTAGCAATGAACCCGGGAGATCATGAGTCAAGTCCCCGCAAGAGTGAATCAAAAATTGAAATACCTCGAACGCGCCCCGTGCTTTTTCAGCCAATGGAAAATTACTGCACGATTACCGGGACAACTTCGATGATCGATCGACTCGAAAAGAGAACTATGCTTCAACGCAACATGTAATTTTCTGATACGGGGCTGGGAGGGCCACCAAGCCCCGATGACGGATGACGGTGATAGTTGCGGTGGCAGTGGTTAAACAGAGTTTCAGTTTTAATTTTGTCGGAGATGGGAATCGTCTCAGGATTTAGTTAAAAAAAATTCGAAGTAAAATTTGTTCGAGCTCAAAGTAAAATCAGTCCTTAGAGCATCTCTAATGAGAGATGCCAAATGTGATGCAGAAAAGCTACGTGCACAGCATGCTGTGCACAGACCCCTTTTTCTTCAGCCTCGGGTCGCACAAAGATGATCGGAGCCGCTCATTTTGTTCAAAATATGTCGTTTATGGTGGCCAAATTCTGAAGTGATTTTGGGTGTTTTGTTAACGCCTCTAACGATATCGAACGAAGGTCATTTTTTACATAGACCTTAAAGGACATATTTTGAACAAAAAGAGCGGCTCCGATCATCTTTGTGCTACCCAAGACAGGAGGAAAAGAGATCTGTGCACAACTGCTGTGCACAGCTTGCTCTGTGCACGTAGCACAACTCAATGTGATGGGGAGTGTTTAACGTTCAAATTTGACATTGGAAGAAAAACCAATCCACATGCTTTCTCGTTGACATGGATGAAGGGGGGAAGCATGCCAATTTTGACATGGATGAACACATATGCCAAATTTCAAAACCTAACGTTTATGATTTTGAAAATGTGCCTTTAGAAATTTTTTTTTTCTGTTTCAAATAAATAGAATTTAACATAAGGATTTGAGAGAAAAGCTTTGATGTCTAATTGAAGATGCAAAAATGTCGCGTAAACCTTTAAAAAAAGTTTGGCATCTCCAATATTAAGTCAAGGGTTAGAGATGCTCTTAATTTGCAGAAGGAAGGAGGAAGCCAATATGACCAAAAAGCCTACAGATGGTCTTTCCCCAAATAGGAGAGTTCGTCAATTCGATCCCAAAAACAAAACAAAATAAAGTCTAGTTTGGACCCAGGGATGCTATTAAGCATCCTGCTTGGTAACAGTGTCGAGTGGCCCATACGTCCTTTTATCTCAACAATCGACGGTTCGAATTTTAATCTGAGCTACTGACAATCCAATTTTTATGCACTCAGATTAGATCCGGCATCTCTGCCAAGAACAAGTGCTTGGCAGCATCTCCCATCCGGGTTTGACGTTGGTTAGAACCCAAGAGTGTTTAATGCGTAGTATGGTCCCTGAAATTAATACTGGCAGCGGAAAAGTAGCCGCCTCCATAAAAACAGGGAAATAGAGATGGGTACAGGAAGAGAGAGAATATTAGGATGAGTTCATGATATTGTCTAAATGGTTTTCGATATTTTTGTTATTTTAGTCCAGAAATATCCATTATTCAAATCGGTTCCTTTTTTTTTTAAACCTTCGTTGTCTAACATTTTTGATAGTTTTAGTAGAAATAAGTGATATTTTGACATCTATCTAAAAAGTGTGTGTATGTGTGTGTGTATATATATATATATATATATATAGTGAACTCACATCAAGTGAGAGAGAGACATAGATGGGAAGGGGAGGAGGTTCAACTTTCAAGTGCCGAAGCCGTGTCCCCTCGTAGTCTCAAGGAAAAAAGGGCATAGAATTCAGGCGCGTTATTTAGTTCAAAAAAAAGTCGAGCACGCACAAAGTTTCAGTACACAACTCTAGATATAATTAGGGCTGCAAACGATCCGAGTCGCTCGCGAGCAGCTCGAAACTCGGCTCGACAACGGCTCGGCTCGGTTCGAGACACAAACGAATGAGCTCGAGCTAGTCGAAACTCGGCTTGAATTGGCTCGCGAGCTCAACTATATTTTTTATATATATATATATATATATATTACATATTTATATTTATATATTTATATTTATATATATATATTTATATATATTTGTTTCATAAACGAGCCGAGCGAGCCGAGCTCGAGCTCTGTAAATACATCTCGAGCCGAGCTCAAGCTCGAGTCCTGCAGCTCGTCACGAGCTCGAGCCAACTAAATTTTTGGCGAGCCGAGCTCGAACACTCTAAAACTCGGCTCGGCTCGGCTCGTTTGCAGCCCTAGATATAATAAGTGTGTTCGGGGCATCCGATGTAGGGAGGTTCATGTGTATCGAACGCCTCTAGATACAATTGTGTATTAGAATTATTTTCGTAAAATTGCTCTATAAGTTCTTGTACTCAAAATAATTCTACAACTACTATTTCTATTTTTTAAGAGAGACAAGCAGTGTTCACATTACTATTTCAATTTTTGTTTTACCAAGGTGCGTGCGTTAAATTCTAAATCACATAAATAGTAGAATGTGAAAGGTATGTTGGAATTGGATCACACATAAATATTCCTGATTAAACCTCTGCATTTTGGAAAATTCCTTAGAGTTGGACAATAATTCTACAAGTACACATGCACTGTCACACAAATAATCAATGCAATCAGATTCTTAAGTGTTTGATTAATTCGTCAAATATATATATTATATTTGCTATAAGTGATCTAGATTTTTTGATAGTGTCTTACCAATAAGATTAGTATCTTAATTTTTTTTTTATCGGCAAAACAAACTTTTATAAAAAACTCAACCGGGTTACATGATTACATTGAGGGAGAGGCATGGAGCACAAAACTGCTACAATTGCCAAAAGAAAGGAAAGAACAACAATAACAATAGAGAACCTCCAACAGAGAGATGGAGGAAAAACCAAAACTCCTCAAGAACACGACTATAGTTCAACTTTCGAATACCGTCCAAGAAGGCCTTAAATTCCTCCGCCAAATAGAGCTACTTTTTTTACTATTGGTGTCGAAGCAAAGATTTGGGCTGTCCAATGGAATCCAATATGAAGATTGAGAGGATCCGAACCAACAAATAACAATGTTTTTAGATTTTAAAAAATAGGGAAAATGACGGCCAATGACGTGTTTTGATAATTAATACTTGTCAAAGATATTTTCAACATTAACAAATGTTCTTAGCTTGTCCTTGGCGTATATTAATTATCAAAACACGTTATGGGCCGTCATTTTCCCTAAAAAATAAGTATGAGCTTCTACTAATGTGTTCGGTAACGTGGTTTCTTGCGATTCAAGAGCGGAGTTAACCACAAAAACAACATGCACGTAAAGCTGTCCTAAATACTTTAAGCTATCAAAACATGAAAAAGATAGAAAAATGCTCAACTTGTTATAGGATCAATTCAAAATACAAATGAGTTTGTTCCACTAACTACTTATTTTTCGAATCAAATATGATGTATTGTGAGAGAATGAAATGCCTTGTAAAATAGGAAATCAGTACTTAAAAAATAAAAATATTTGCGGAACGGTGCCTAAATACTCATCTTTCAAATAAGTACTTATTTTTTGAATTAAAAATGATGCATTATGAGAAAATGACATGTTTGATAAAGAAAAAAAATAAATAATTAAAAAATAAAAAGCTTAATAGAACGGACCTGAGTTGTTATATTCCTGAGTGGCCAAAGAATTCAACCACTTATGTTTGGGGGATTTGACTAAGACTGATTTTGGTTGAAATTTGGTAACGTTGACTTTTTCTAAATTACTAGTATATTATTTAATGATTGCAATAACCACAAATTTTTAATGTTGCCGACTCCAAACGATATTGATTAATTAATTAACTAATTATTAATTTTCAGCAATAGGATGGGTTCCAAAAAAGAGTTGACAGACACACTCACAAGTGATGTTGGGATGGTGAAGGACAAGCAATAGAGACATGCATGATTAGTTTAATTGGACGGAGTTAATTAATTAAGAATAAATAAATTAAACTGACAGACATTATATATACCTATCCTAAAATGGTTAAAAGCCATAAAACAGAGGCCAGGAACCCTTTTCCTATAATTAACCATGCACTCTTTCACTTGTGTCCAGTTATTTTGGAAGAATTTTGAGTCGTTTTTAATTAATGCGCTTAGCAGTGATTAGTTTCCAGGGCTTCCATTCATTTTTCCACTACTGGAGGGGTACTAATTAGTTGCCTGACTTGGTTTTGATGTTTTCTCAGAAAATAAATGTCAAAACTTTTTATTTTCTGGTGTTCAGTTAGCATATAAAAAATATTTTCAAAAATCTATAAAATATATAGTGTAGAGAGAGGGGGGCTTAAACGGTAGAATTGAGAAAAATATTTTCAGAAATCTCTAAAATATATAGTGTAAAGAGAGAGGGGGGCTTAAACGGTAGAATTGAGAGAGAGAGAGAGAGAGAGAGAGAGAGAGAGAGAGAGAGAGAGAGAGAGAGAGAGAGAGAGAGAGAGAGAGAGAGAGAGAGAGAGAGAGAGAGAGCGCAAATTGAACATGGGGCAATGGATTCATTTTGGAAAATAACTTACGGAAGATTTTAGAGTAAATAATCTTCATCCAATTAATGGAAAATATTTTTACATGTAAAATGATGTTTTTCTTATTTTTTATACAACCAAACACTAAAAAATAGGTAAAACATTTTGCATCGAAACAAACGGAGCATTAGTGAGAACAATGTTATACTGGTCCTATAGAATGCCACAAATCCTGTCTAAATTTTTTCTCATAAATTTAACTACATATTACTACACACTCATGTGAAACCCCACATTTAGGGGGTTCAGTTATCAATAGTCCTGAACTCACAAAACGCTAACGACGGAGCTCAAATCTTGACCTAGTGCTCTCACAAAGAAAGAACCAGGTGTTATCATTGGGCTACAAGCCCGTTGGTGCCTAATAACCTAGTTGCTCCGGGTTTTTTCCGTGGCTTGACCAAAGCAAACTGGACTTGCACCTGACTATGTGGCAATTTGGATTTTCTCGACCCATGTAATAGTTTGGGGAAAGGGTTTTCGACCGTACTACAGGGTATTGCCGAGATGAAATTCACGCCATTAATTATTGAAATGGACGATTCGGATGCCGCACTATAACCCTTTAATGCGGCCCTGACCATTCAATTGTTTAACGCTAAAATTTTTATCTCTTAACAAGAGTCGGCTAGACTTGCTCCTGAGTTGTAGACACCGGTTCGACTGTGTGGACAACCCTTTGGGAGTTTGGATTTTCTTGGCGATGAGTTGGCCTGGGCCATTGAGTCGTCGACTGTAGATTATGGACTTATGGGGAACCAAATTTTTATCTTCCGGGCCTAGGCTGTGTTGTCTTAAACTTAATTTAAATCTGTGAAATTTGTTCTTATTTGAATTTTATTCGTATTTTTTAGTTTTGCGCTAAATTTTTATGGGTTATTGATTTGTCTCGACGAGAGAAATCGAAAAAGTAAAAAAAATTTACTTTTACCCAAGTATTTTGATAAATAACCACTTTTTAGCAACAAAAAAAGGGGACATTTTTAGCTAAAAAGTAGTAGTTATTTCTCAAAATACTTGGGTAAAAGTAAAAAAAATTATTTTTCCGATTCCTCTCGTCGAACTAACAAATGAGAATAAAAATTTAAATAAGGACAAAAAAAATCATATTTTAATTAAGTTTAAGTTAAGTTCAAGAGGACGCAGCCTAAAATGACTCGTTTGTTTTTTTAATTACCTTGCAAATACTCAGCTTTTTCTTAATTAAACATGAAATTATCTTTTCCTTCAACAAATTAAACTTACAAGTCTGGGGAAATTAAAGTTTACTTTGAATAAAGCACGGTTTTCAGACAGAAAAAAAAAAAGGTGGCTTCTTGGATTATTTTTTGTTTCGTTTTTATTCAATTTTTTTTGTATTTGTTAGATTTGCGCCAAATTTTTGTGAATTACTAATTCGTCTCGATAATCAGAAAAGTAAATAATTATGACTTTATTCCCTTTTTTTTTTTGAAAATATCAAAGAAAAAGTGCAAAAAGTAAAAAATTGGATAAAAATCATAATTTTGTACAGGGACTTTGGGTTGGTGTTTGCGGTGAGGTGCTCCAAGCCGTCGGATCGTGCATCCGATGGTTCGAATCTTATCTCGGCAACCAACGATCGAGAGTCATTCATTGTCGAAATGAGATCCGAACCGTCATAATCCGACGGCTCGAAAGTACGCAGCACGATACTGTACATATTACTGCACAGCACCATCCTCTAATTGTTTCGTACCCTTTCGACTCATCTCTTTGAGACGAAAAAATAATTTACTACAAAATTAACAAATAAAATAAAAGGGCAAGTTGACTTTTTTTCCCCTTTGGAAACTAGGCCTACCGTACCTGTCCACTCCTCAGGTAACTGTATTTCTTTTTTGTTTATTTGTAAAAAGTTGAGACGTAGTATTTATCAAAAGATTCTCATAAAGAAAGGTTGGGAGCTCACTCCTACAGACAGGGCATATAAGCACGTAGATGCACCGTATAAGCACGTAGATACACCGCCTTATAGAATAAAAAGAAACCCCTCAAAAGAGGACAAAATCAAGGAGGACAAACTCCCCAAAGAGAGGACAGTATTAAAACAAATAACAAAATAAAAGAAGCACCGCTGAGACATCCATCGCCATTCTTTCGCAACCACCTTGATAGACTCGTAATTCACAAAATAGGAACACATCATTAGGTGGTGGTCGCCCAGCAAACGTGACAGACGGCGTCAGATCATATGTGAAAAGATAGAAACTAAGAACGGTGGTGGACAACATCTTACCCATAACCACTGAAACCGAATCCCCATAACGTCGCCAGAAAACAATCTAGCTAAAAAGTTTCCAATGAATGTCCGAACTTCAGTCACAGGATTGAGAGGGAAGACCGTTCGACAATGAGGGAAAAAGAACAGGGGGGGAATCAAGATCGGAGGGGAACGATGCCTCTCCTTCTGCCGTCTAAGAGGGAGGGGAGGGGAAGGGTTGTCGACTGCTAGAGTTTGGAGATTTTTTCCCCTACTGATGACTACATAACCGTATTTCAAGGGAGAGAAAACGTAGTCGGCAGCGAAAATCGTGATTAATACGTATTCTGACCAATAAACAACAGGAAATGGAAAATTAAATCCGTTCCTCCAATCCAGAGATACAACAAACAAACAAGCCCCACCCAAAACCTAATTGGCCTCCTTCCTTCCATACGCGCACCAATAGAATTGAGTCAATTGACTCTGTTGCCTGCCCCTTCCCTTCCCTCTATAAATACACTCCTTCCCTTCCCTTTCTTTCCCCACCATTTTCAACACCCTCGCTCTCAAACATACCATCCAATCATAATACAGTATGGGAGGATCTGTAAAGCTCAGGAGGGATAGCGCCACGGACACTACTAATGGCGGCCGCCGTCGTGGAGGAGGGATGTGGCGCTATCTATCCTGAGTTTCACGGACTCTTCTTGCTATCTCTCCGGTGCAGCTTTCAGCCTCTGGGATTCGAAATTTCTTTCATCTAGGTATGTGCTGGCTAGCTAGCTGCTGTGTTCTCCTGCATGTGGGATACGAATCATATATATGGATCCAACTTTTCAAAACAAAATCATGAATCTAGCTCCTGATTTCACTAAATACGATCTAACTTTTCAGGCCGAAAAAACCATGGCGATCTTTTCGTGTTGATCTTGTTATGGTTTCTTACGATGATAAAAAAGAAAGAAAGAACAGATCTTGTTGTTTCTTAGACGTACTTCATTTGGTTTTCCATCCATAATCGCGGACTTGCGTTCGTTCACCGCGTTATTGTATGTCTGTTCCCGTGCAATTTCACCTTCAGATTCACACAAAAGACTCTTTTTACCGATCCAAATAGAAGGAGAACGTCGATACTGAGGTCTTTTCAGTACCGATGATTCGAACTCCTCTCGAAGGAATTAGATGACATGTCCGGAATTGATCTTTTATCAAATTTTCAGCAATATTTCAGGATTGTTCCCATCTAATTACTGCCTTTTACGTTTTAATTAATATCACTTTTTTAAATTAATCATGGAATTAACGTAAGGCGTGACTGATCTTTTCCGCTGGAGTGATGATCATGGTCTTTCTTCCTCGTCTTCCTTTGTATTACTCTTGGTTTTTTTTTTTTTTAATTTCTCTGATTCCGTACATAAATACCAAATAAATAATTAATGCATATTCTTCTTTTTATTTCGAGTGGGAGTAAAAAATATTCTGCCATTTATCTTACTATATATAGTTGTCCCAGATATCATAATAATACTATGATACATGATCTTGAATTTTTGCATATGCTTCTTTTTCTTTTATAGAATATTTCTTTTCATCCTTATCATGATTCCTGAATATATACAAAGCAATATATTCTTCCTTTAACCCGATACCAGGTTGATTTTTCTTGTATGTTTAAATAGGGGATTAGGGGAACTTCTAGGAGATTATTCTTTTGTTGTCTCTCTTATATTGTGGTATCTCTAGAGTTACGAATTACAACCGGTTCTCTGTATCTCTTTTTTACATCTGATAATGAATCCTCTCTTTCTTCACCCGTGCATGCATCCATCCTGAAAAACCACGTAGTATATCATGTGTCTCTTGTGATTTTTTGTTTATTTTCTCTTTCTCGTTTAGCTTGCATTTATAGCGTTCGTTTATATATATATCCCACCATATTGGCATTTTCTCCTTTTGCTTTCGTATTCTTTTGCTCATATACAGTACGTAGTTCGCATGTGGGATTTGCATCATTCGTACTCAATCGAGTTGGTTACAATAATAGAGTGCAGTACTGATTAAAGTGAGGAAAAACTTGTCTGGTTTTATTTTAACAAATACTGTAAGAACAATGCCTGCGTTCTATTGAACTTGAACTTAACTTAAATCTGAAAGTTTTGTTTTTATTTAAATTTTTTTTGCATTTGTTAGTTTTGCGTCAAATTTTTGTGGGTTATTGATTCGTGTCGACGAAAAGAATCGGAAAAGTTAAAAAATTTTACTTTTATCCAAATGTCACATTTTTTTTGTTGCTAAAAAGTGGTTATTTCTTAAAATACTTGAGTAAAAGTAAAAAAATTTTTTGCTAAAAAGTGGTTATTTTTCAAAATATTTGGGTAAAAGTACAATTTTTTTACTTTTTCCGATTCTTCTAGTCGAGAGACTCGAGACGAATCAATAACCTGCAAAAGTTTGACGTAAAACTGACAAATGCGAAAAAAATTCAAATAAGGACAATTCGCAAATTTAAGTTAAATTTAAGAGAACGCAGCCTATTATTATTTCGAGTAAATAATATAGGAGCTGTGATTTGCGGAAGAGGCAATTACTCGATCTATATCACGAATAACAAAGATGGACAAAAGCAAGGCGAGCTCGAAACAATTATCGTCCCACACAAAAGACTCCGGTTTCACCCTTATGCAATTTTTTTTTTGTCATCTACGCAATATATATATATAGTTTTTTTCAGGTCTGATAAAAAGCTGCTCGGATCAAGTCCTTTCTGATCATTTTTTTGCTGATTTCACGCGGGTACCCTTAAAATCACGTTCTGATCACATTGAGTGGCTCGGATCATCGCAAATTGATCGGGAAAATGGGAGGTCTGGACCGGAAAATAACTACACACATATATATAGGGCGGTTCAAGGGACACCCGAAAAAACACCTCATAGTTCCCAATCAAATTTTGATGATCCGAGCCGCTCAATGTGATCAGAACGTGATTTTAAAGGTACCCGCAAGAAATCAGTAAAAAACAAGACCGTGAATGGCTTGATCTGAGCAGTTTTTAGCTCAAATTTAATGAATAGTTTAATTAAAAACTATACAAAACAAGCACTTTTCGATCATATTTTTTGTTAATTTCTTGAGGACACCCTTAAAATCACATTCTGCACACATTGAATGGTTTGGATCTTATAATTTTGATCGAAAACTATGAGATTGAGATTTGAAGTGTTTTTTTAGGTATTTTTTTGGTGTCTCTCAAATCGTTAATCTATAAATAACATCTCCTTAGTCTTAGATCTTGCAAGAATGTACGAATTAATAGAAGGAATAAGATCCTCTTTTGTCCTTAATTTGGACCAAACGGGACAATTCAAATTTCAATCATCCATGGCTGCAATTCATAATTTAGAGTTGCTAAAAAACTTTTACTGATCGAAAAGTCTCTTAAAAAATACGAACAGTCGATTATACATACTAATGTATGGTTCGGATTTAGATTATCTCATACTGTCAATTATAATTACTATTGTATTGTTCAGATATAGACCGTCTCATTTCGTTTAAAATTTGAACCGAAGAGAATCCGAACTCTTAATAAATTGACTAGGCACCTACCTGAAAGAACATTTACTGGAGTAATAAATTTTTTGTCCTAAAAGAATGTTGTTCAGATCAGATATTTATTTTTTACCACGGGAAAAAGGATAGTACGCAGTATTTAAAAAAAATTGGCAGTATAGTGGGGAAGCTGGGTATTAATGGCGGTCAGTCTGAAATCTGATGAATATGGTAGTGTGTTCCAGAAGGGATCCCTCAGCGAGAATTAGGGTTCGCATTGAATTGTTTTGCAGGCTTTTTCAATTATGGGCAGGGGGTGGGCGAGGAATGGGGATGAATTTAACAGAACTGTGGATGTTGACTCCTTTCCCAACTCCTTCGTATAGGTGAGTCTGAGTGAGTACTTTACTTCCCACCATTTCTTGTACCTGTTTTTGCTATTGCTCCTAGCCAGTGGCTCTAAGCGAACCGAGTTGCTTGTGTCTCGGCTTGTCAAGGCAAAACTCAGCTCGGCTTGGTTTCACTCGTTTAGTAAACAAAACAAGTTTGAATTTTAGGTTTGACACTAAAAAACTCGGCTCGTTTGAAGAAAGGCTTGTTGAGTAAATTAGCTTGGCTCAATAATTGTCCCGAGTCACATGTAGGGTTACCATATACACATCTCGATTAGTTTTTACG
The DNA here is from genome assembly GCA_019656835.1 of Rhododendron ovatum. Taxonomy (NCBI): domain Eukaryota; kingdom Viridiplantae; phylum Streptophyta; class Magnoliopsida; order Ericales; family Ericaceae; genus Rhododendron; species Rhododendron ovatum. Next base: position 6,077,647 of record CM033792.1, on the reverse strand, counting down.
GAATTTATTTGACCGTCTAACGATGGAGTTCAGTTAAAGTTGGGACAAAATCTTGTATGAACTTAGCTTGGAGTTTATAGCATCTAATGAAACAGAACAAAGTCATAAATCTCAATGTCTCGTTAGACCAACTGAGTTCTCCGGAGTATTGTATTACTGATGCACTTCCACGATGTTCAAATCCCCTGATATTTCCGTTCTTCCATGCATAACATTAAGCAAACGAGAAAATCTTGTCTTTAACGGCAGAATTGTAAATAGTTGTTTACGGAGTCAATCGCGACTGTATGTCCAAAAGTTTCATTAAAATCTGGACAAAATAGAACACTTTTGGACGGTCGCGAATGATTGCTGCTGTAAAGGACTTGTTCACGGCGGAGCCGTGAATGAATAAGTTTCTCTCTAAGCAAATATTTCTAGTTTCCCATTTTAAAGAGAATACAAAAACTCAAATCCATCACAAAATTGGCAACAAAAAGTATAAAAAATGAACCCAATTTCATAAAATTTGTGCCACAAGGGACGGCAGGGGGGCTGACCGTAGAAACGGCACTTTTTGGCGCAGTTGGTACACATTAAATGGGACAGGATTCTTTGCACAAATGATTTGAAAACCACTCATTTTTTTTAAATAATTATTTTATGATTTTTCTTTGGGTTAACAAATCAATTAATCGGATATCGGTAAATACTTTTTTGAATTTGTAGGATACCTCGGATCTCGCAAGGATTATTCGAACCACTTTTTTAAAAAAAAAATTCTCACGAAGATGATTTGAATCACTCATTTTTTCGAAAATATCTTTTTAATGGTTGTTTGTAAAAAATCAGGTCAATCCGATACTGGTAAGAACTTTTTCAGAATTCGTAAGATGTCTCAGATCTCACAAAGATGATTTGAACCACTCATTTTTCAAAAAGAACGTTTTTATGATTTCCTCTACAAAATCAACTTAATCAAATACTATCAATAAAGACTTTTTTAGAACTTGTAATACGGAGTATAATTTTTTTTGATAGAATGCGTGATTCGAATCTTTGTACGGTCCGAGATGGGCCCCACAAAAATCGTGTGTGAATGATTTGTGCAAAAGAATCTTGCCCGATTTAATGGGTACCAAACAAGGACTAAACAAGCACAAACAAGGATTGCCTAACTGCACCAAAACGGCACCGTTTCTTAAAGTCAGCACCCCAGCCATTCCTCGTGGGCAGCAGGGGCCCGTTTCCATTTGTTCCAGACAGAGAAGATTGCTTCAAAATTGAGTCATTGGTTTCTCTGTCCCTGAAGGAAGGGGGCCGCTGTCCCGGCTAAAACAATAACGTCCCAGGTCCAAAAACTTGATCTGAAAATTTACTTGAAAGATCTCATCGCGTATTATGGCCTTGCAAAAAATCAAGTCGATCGAGTATCGATAACCTAGTAAACGTTTTGGATCAAAGCTTTTGGACTTGGGACGACATTGTTTTGGCCGGAAGAGCAGCCCCCTTCTTCCTCCCCTGAATTTACATATTTTTGTGTACAGTTTACCGTTCGTCCAGACGATAATCAGTTAAAAAGAAGAAGAAGAAGAAGAAGAAATATCTTTGATCTCTCAGATTATAAAAAGAAGAAGAAAGTGTTTTTGAAGAGAGGTAATCCCACTGGGTACTCCAATTTTGTTGCGTGGATGATATGATATGACTTTAGGCGCACAATGTGTGTGGGTGTCTAGTTAAATGGGGACAACGAGCCAGTTTTGGCTGTGACAGATCTCTATCTTTCTGATCTTCCTGCTCCTACAATAGGATGTTTCAGATTTTCTGGATTGTGTGTTGAGGCCGGCACCAATGTGCTTCAACAGAACCACCCATCACTCCCCCCCTACCCAATAAATAAATCAACTGTTTTTCTTTTTTTCCCTACTGTTACGCTACGTACTGATCAGGTTGGTGATATGTCAGGTGCCGTTACAGATTTATCGATATTAGTACTGTTATTGTCTCGCATCGAAGAATTTACGGTAGTACTTCCTCCGTCCTTTTTGAGATGTCCCAAAATGATGTGCTTATTTCAATACTTTTCAATTTTGGATATTTATATTATCATATTACCCCTTATTTCTCCCTCCCAAATTCAAATTTTGAACTTGATTTGAAAAGAAAGTGGAGTAAATTATTGACATGACAAGAAAGTGGAGTAAATTATTGACATGACAAGAAAGTTGACAAAAAATCATAAGTTACAAATGGGTAAAATAGTAAAATCGACACAAAGTCAATGTAATTATGATATTTTATTAAATTACGTGAAAGTCAAAATATGTGCAACAAATTGAAATGGAGAGAGTATACTATATGGAGTATATTTATTAAAAACAAAATTAAATAAAATTTAAAAGTAGTTTGGAACCATACCGTACTGACCAGTACCATTCGGTATTTGACCAATACTGTCGGGGTATTTAACTAGTACTGTTTGTTGTTGAATTTTATACTAAAAGAGAAAAATAAATAGAAAAATAGTTCGGTAGTGTCTTGGTACATGCATGCCGGTACCGACCGATATTTGAACCGAAACGAAATTAAAGGGGTAAGATACTGGAGTTGATCAATACATGTACGTACGGTCCGCTAGGGTAGGGCTCTTTAGGCATGAGAAAATTCTACCATGTCTCAAAGACTCTGTATCTCAGAGTTATTAAGGCGCATACTAGTACTATTTCAGTATGTTTTGTATTTTGAGTTTCTCTCGTACAAATTTTCTTACACGATTATGCAATTGAAACTGCATATATATACACACACACCCGAATTTCGGTACAGGAACTACATTATCTGAAATATGGTATTGACAAATTTGAGGCTGATCAGTTTTCCAAAGGGCTAAAGGGTCTTCTTTTTTTTGTATTTTTGTGAAGGAAAAAAAAAGAGTTCATTTCTAGACGTACGAAAGAAGAATTGTTTACTTTTCAGGATCAATATGTCAAGTTGTGATCTCAGAATTTACAACTCTATGGTGGTATCTTGACTCTTGAGTGGATTGAGACTTGACCAGAGTTTTGGTACGGAACTACTGGAGGAATAGAACTCAAAACGGACCACAAAATGAGGTTTCCACCAACAAAAAAGGACGACGACTTATGTCATTTTCGCTGCTTATTCACGCTAAGTAATAAAGTCACTTACAATGGTATAATCAAAAATTAATTATTTTTAAAATTAATAATATTTATGTAAAAGATGGTTCATAATGGTATAATCAAACTTAGCAACATCCTTAGAAATAATCAAATTTTGGATTTTGGATAACCCAAACTAACAACCTTTTTCAATAATCAAAATTTATGGATTCCACACCACATAAGTTAACTGGTTCCAAAATTTGTATGCACGCATGTTTTAACTAGTATTTTTTTTTCTTTTCTTCTTCGTCTCTATATCTTTTTTACTACACCCATAAATTGTTTCTCTTTTTTTCCCTCTAAAAGTAAAACTCATATTTCTCAATCATCTATAATTTGACTCATCGTCGTCGGATTAAGATATTTCACTATTTTTTCTCGTTTCTATTTTATTCTTTTTTTTTCTAAAATTAAGTGAGGGAATCGATATATTTTTGTCAAAAAAAAAAAACAAAATGGAAAGAACTGAATGGCGGGAAACTGTGAGAGAGAGAGAGAGAGAGAGAGAGAGAGAGATTACAGTGGATCCCTTATTTTAGTTATGGACTTAGAGTGACCATTGTGGACCTCAACATTATTAAATTTAACAACCTCTTAAATGAATAATCAAAACTGATGTGTCAACTTTTGGTTATCCATTTTTTATTATACAGCTGTGGATGCCCTAAGTTTAGGCATTTTAGCTGCTTATTCACACTAAACCACAATTTATTGGTTAGTGGAAACAAGTACTTCATATCTTTCAACAATTTTTCGCTCACATATCCATTTACAACTTATTGGTTACTGGAAATAACTTAATAGTATTTTTCAACAACTTATTAATTAGTGAAAACAAGTAACAACTGATCAACAACAACAACAACTTCTTTTTCAATACTTATTTCCTACTAGAAACACCCCCGTTGTATACTATCTCATAGACGTGTTATAAATGTATTGGTAGAGTACTACAACTCACTTACCATGTTCTTTACCAGTACAGTCAATAGCGACTCTAAAAAATAGCGACTCCAAAAGATTGTGAGCATGATGTCATTCACAAACACAAGTATGAATTAAAAAAAAATTAGCTCAACTAAACCTCTCAATAAGTAGAATACACATATGTCAAGTGTATTGTAATGTATAAAAAAAGGACAAAGACATGAACTTCTACGAGGGCATTGAAAATGTTAATCGCCATCACCTTAATTACTGTAATTTGTAGCGTAGATACCAACACAATACCAATGACAATGTAGACTAAGGCTCCGTTCCAGAAATTTTCTTAAAAAATAAGCAGTTTATTTTATATTTTCAAACTAAAAAATAACATAAATGAAAAATAATTTTTTAATTTTTTTTGCATCGTATAAAAGATCTCATCGAGATCTTTCAAACAAGATTCATATTACATATTTAAAATTTTTAATAAACCCATAATTTTTGAGCTTGAAATTGCTTTCTTAAAAAATAAGGACTTTTTTCTCGTTCCGGAACGGGGCCTAAGGTTTCATTCCAGAACACATTCTTAAAAAATAAATACTTATTTTTAGTTTTTTTGACTCGGACTTATTTTTAGTTTTGAAACGGGTCTAATTTGATGTGGCGCTATATGTAAGGGTCATCATTTAGCCCGAAGGCCCGTGACCCGTCCAAAGCCCGCCCGGTCCGAGCCCGTAAAACGGGCGGGCTAGCCCGGCCCGTAGTTTGTAATGGCGCGGCTCGGGCCTATGAATTTTTACTCTGCCCGCCCGTAGGGCCGACCCACGGGCCCATGAGCCCGCCCCTGATACCCGCCCAAAAGCCTGGCAACGGGCCCACCTATTAGCCCAAAATCCCACAAAACACTTTCTTTTTTCCCTTGATTTAGTTTTGCCCAATGAAATTTAAGTCCGCCCGGCTTTTGGCCCGTCGGCCCGCCAATTGGACTAGCCCGTGGGTTTCAATTTATGGTAGGTAGCCCGACCCGACAACAAGGAAAAGCCCGATTGCCCGTCCCGTCCCGTCCTGTGGGCGGGCTTGGCGGCGACTTGGCGGCCCGGCCCGGCCCGATGATGTAGCTACATGCTATACCCTTTGAGGCCCACCCCTTTGAGAAACACGTGAGAACGGCCAGAGCGGCGCATGTTGCAGGGAGAAATCATCTGGTGTGGTCTGTAGCCCACGGTGGTGACTAGTGTCAACACAATAATCTGATGTGATCAGTTTTTAACCAATTAGAATTCTCAATATCATAATTAGCAAAAACATAATTCCCATGGGGTCGGCCGACCCCACCCCTTTCCATGTAGCATGTCGCCAGTTACAGTGGCACAACGTCACATAGTATTATCCGAAATATGGCCTCTAAAGATGGTTATCATAGCATTGCTATTGCTATCCTTTGTCATTTGCAACTATTGTTGAAGTTAAATAATAAAATTGTCACTTTCTCATAACCGCTTAAGAATTTAGACAAATTAATATGGTATCAGAACAGGTAATAGATTTCGTGTTCAAATTTCGCCGTCTATCTAATGTTAAAATATTTATACGTGTTTAATCCGCTTATGGAGGAGAGTCTGGCTACATGTATGAGGGCGCATTAAAGGTATAATTATTAAAGTTGCCCGCTCTCTCTAACAACTTAAGCTTTCAGATGAGTTAGTGATTAACAGTTTAATAACTACTCCTATAACGGTTTAGTTACGATCCCATGAGATCATTGGAAAAGAAGGCGTCCCCCAAATGAAGGGGGTTTCGTTTTGTTTGCCGATAAATATTTTTTATATATCGTTCTAATTTTATTGGATGTCCTCGAAGGGTTTATATATATGTGCGTGTGTGTGTGAAGGGGTTTTTCTTTGTTACAGTGCCCTCTGTTTTTTCATAATTTTTGATGTAAGATATTAGGGCTTGGTATTTCGTAGTACTCCCTCCGTCCCTAAATAAGTGTCTGATGCGCAAACCTAGACCTTCAAAAAAATGCATTTGTTTCGTTAAAAAAATCAATTTTTTTTTCATAAATCAATAGATAGCAATGAATTCTATTAAATTGTGAAAAAAAATTAAATTTTTTTATGAAAAACATGCATATTTTGTAAGGCCTAGTTTTGCGCGCCGAACACTTATTTAGGGACGGAGGGAGTAATTCTTATTCCCTGATGTAAAAATGATACCTCGGTCAAAAAAGAATGTGTGCTGCGAAGCTGAGACCTCTGGGTGGTAAACCCATCCATCTTGGCTGATCAACCAACTGCACTATCTCTTGGGGTTGATCTGCCAATATGTTTTGTATAAGAGATATGCATTAATGCAGTATGCATGTTTTGACAAGATTCCTGTAATGCATTAACGCACTACGGAATCCTTTCCGATCAATTACGCGTACAATTCTCGTTGTTAAGGTTTCGTTCCAAAACCTAGATGAATCAATGTGGAATGCTATGCATCCGGAATCTTTTTCTAACGAAACTAATTTAGTAAACGAGGAGGTAAATTGCAGATTTTAGCGTGATATGGACCGCTGTTGCATTCTAGAATAAAAGGTCTGATGATGAATAATGTTAACATAAAATTAATATTTAGGGGGCGGTTTCGCTAAACTAGAAGTTGTGGACTACTTTTTGTAACTATTTATAGTCAAGTCGTTTTCACTAAACTAAAAGTTGTGGAAAATGTATTGGTTAGCGGAAGAAAATAGAGTAGTGCTATATGTACAGAAAAGAGAGGAGAGATTTCGTACCGACGGCCGCCGGTGGGCCATCTCCGGCCACCGGACGGCCGATCCGATCCGTTCAAAAATTCTAAAAAAAAAAACCGAGGGGCCTTTCGCGGGAATCAATGTCATCCGAGGTGTGTAGGGTGCTTGATCGGAGCACCCCTTTTCGTGTGTATTTATAACTATACATATACACACGAAAAGGGGTGCTCCGATCAAGCACCCTACACACCTCGGATGACATTGATTCTTGTGAAGGGCCCCTCGGTTTTTTTTTTTAGAATTTTTGAACGGATCGGATCGGCCGTCCGGTGGCCGGAGACGGCCCACCGGCGGCCGTCGGTACGAAATCTCTCCTCTCTTTTCTGTACCTCTATCATTTTCGAAGAAAATATGTTGAATTGTTTTAATTTAGTGAAAACAATTTAACTTTTGATAAAATAATTTAGTTTAGTATAAACAACTCAACCAAAATGAAAAAGTTGTAGGTGTAGATGTTTTTACTCACTAGACATAAAAAAACGCATTATAGTGTCTGTAAGAAAGTAAGACAAAAAGAGCTTAAGATCGATTCATAAATAAAAAATGAATCTCACCACTTTACGAAAATCAATTTTGTAAATTTTGTTTGTTTGTTTTGACATGTTACGTTTTTTATATTAAAAAAGAACGATTTTGACTTAATTCTTGTAACTTTGGAACATGAAGAAAAGAAAAGAAAAGAAAGGAAAAAAAACTTTGAGGAAAATATAGAGCAAAACTCACTGTGCTTAATTTTTCGTTTTCTTACTCCATTTCTTTCCCATAAAGTCTACAACCATCGAACCATAAAGGCGGTGGCCAGCCACTGTGCGCTATTAGGGCCCGTTTCGGGTCTCGCACGGATGATTTGAATAGTTCAATAATTTTAGAAAAAAACCCAAGTCACAATGAGAAAAATCAGCTTGATCCGATATGTGTAGGTGCTCGGATAAAGCTTTAGTCTTTGGATAATCGGAAAAACAATTTTTTCATTTTTTTCCGATTTTCCAAAGATGAGAAATTTGATCCGAGTAACTACACATATCGGATCAAGCTGATTTTTTGCGAAACCCGTTTTTTTAAAAAAAAAATTATTGAACAGATTAAATCATCCATGCAAGACTCGGAATGAGCCCTAAAGGGCGTGCGGCGACTGTAGTGCTGCTTTTTTTTTTCCCTGTTTTCTCTCTAACCGAACAAGAGAAAATAAAATTTTTAAATAGGTTCGCCCTCAGGGTTTTTCTCCCCCATGGCCCACAGTGCATATCAACGGCACCGTTTCATTCTCATGTACCATCAGGCATACAACGGCGTCGTCCGGTTTCTCTCAAGTCGATTTTCTTGCGCCAAACCCTCTCTCACGAGAGCCACCACTCTCTCTCCTTCCCGCCCCCGCCTCCGATTCACCTCCGCCGCACACCGCTCACACCACCACCGCGATCTTAAATTTCACATAGTTAGGTATATTTTCGTACCCCTGAATTTATATTCCATCACAATCAGAACACAAATCTCGAACATCTCTCTCTCTCTCTCTCTCTCTCTCTCTGTGTGTGTGTGTTCATCTAGGCAGCAATGGACGAGGATACTACCACTTCCAACATGCTTCGCCGCATGTCAAGCCGGACTCGTAAGGTTGCGACGAAAATGGTCGCTGCACTTGCAAGCAGCGACAATCGAACACAGGTATCTCATTTTCCTTCCGTTTTTTCGCCTATCATTTGAATGCACAAGTTTTACTTAGTAATTTTGGGGTTTAATTGAAAGTTTTGTAATTTGTATACCTTGTAGGCAGCCCTTGCTCGTCTTGAAGCTTTGGAGAATGACAATCCTGGAGCAGAGATGATAGAGATCAACAGCGATGACGAAGCTTCTCTCGACGACGAAGACCAAGGTTTATTCAAAATTGCTTTTTGTTTCCTCTTTACTAATCATTTTTGTTGGTTTTTGTTATCTGCAATCAAAGCATAACAGTGATTTGGTGTTCTTTTAAGTTTTAATAGAGTATGAACAATTTGGCTTATTTTTGTCTTTATTTGAAATTTTTTGAGCATGGATCACAATTTTTTACTTACTTTTTTGATTCCTCTGTCAAGAAAACTAATAATCCACAAAAATTTGACGCGAGACTAACAAATACGGAAAAGAATTGAATAAAGAGTAAGACAAAAAAGCCACTTGGCTTATTTAGCCAAACTAGGCCTTAATTAAATTTGAGTAAAATCTTCAGTTGATATGAGTTCAAGTTTAATTAATCGTAGAATTGAAAGAAGAGTCTAGTGGTTAAAGCTCATTTTGACTTGTCTTTGAGTAAAGGAATGGAGATGGTCTTGGGTAGTTTTTAGAAGTTTGAGTGTGAGTCAAGATTCATAAAGGGCTGGAGTAGCATAAGCTTGTGTGATTGGTTTTAGAAATGACAATGCCTTCATGAAATTTTGTTTCTTGTAATTTGGTTCTTGTTAAGCATGCGAAATTGCGAATTTGTTTTTAGCTTTTGGCAAAACTGTTTATTTAATGATTGCCAGTTCTTCATATTCTTAACCTGGTAGTGATTTTGTTTTTGCACTGTTCCTTTTTCGACTTTTTCGGTGGATACCTTGCCTGAAATACATCATTGAGGAGATGATTTTGAAAGATTAACTAGCCAAGTTGAAACTAACTTTGCCCACGCTTTTCATAATGTTGTATTAAGATAATGGATTTATGGAGAATTTATCGGGGGAATGGATAATCATTTAGCCACTTCAATTCATCTTTTCCTTCACTATTTCCTTTCCCTCTGTAAATCCCTCCACAATTCCTTGATCCAGTCACGGCCTTCGAAGTTCCACGTGCTAGTTGACTGAGATATTTTGTTTCCATTTTCAGGCCAGACATGAAAAATTGAATATGCAACCTTTCCGAGAGGAAATGGACTTTCCTCTGGTTTCTGAATGGTTTAAGATACATGTTCAATTGAGGGGATATATTGATCGTCGAATCTATGTCGTTCAATTTAAATTTGCTTCAAAACTACATAAATTTAGTCAAAGCTAGAACTGGCGCAGCAGCGTTAACAAGTGACAAGCAAATATCATGAGCTTAATCTATTGACTAGGCATACTGTGAGGTTCTTGTGACTAGAGAACCTTCCCTCTTCCTGATATGTGGCCTTTTTCTCTGACATCCAAGATTCGGTGGCTAAATTCCCTCCTGCATATGTGCATTTGCGAGACTGAAGCAAGTATACTTCGTTTCACGTTACTCCATGTCTTGTAGAGAAGAATCAACATAGTACAAGTAGCTTACTCATAGAATACATTCCTTTTCTGCTGTTTGTTTTCTCTATCTTTTTGCTTCTTCATTCAAATTACCTTTTCTTCTTTTTTCACCAGTTTACACAAAGAAGCAGTCAAAAAGCACAAAACGTAAAACTCGTCAGGCAAAAGCACTTGAGAATGCTAAGAAGGCCCCCAGAACATTCCTGGAACTTTTGCATGAGGTAAAAATAGAACTGCCGCTTTCTTTACATTTCTCTATTTTCCTTTCTTTCAAGTCATGTTTCTCTTTTTGGCATCTATTTTCCTCTATGTTTGGATAAATGTATTCTGCAATATTCCTTAAAATACAGGCGAACCTGGAATCTTTGCCTCCTCACTTGCCTTCCTATTTAAGAGCAGCAGTGGGCCCTCCAAGCTCCTCCACACGTCGCCATTTCTGCACTGTTTGTGGATTCACTGCTAAGTATACATGTGTACGCTGTGGGATGCGGTTCTGTGCAATCCGCTGCCAAAATATACACAATGATACTCGTTGCCTAAAATTTGTTGCTTGAATCATAAGAGGCTTAGGCTACTGAAAATTGTAAGATTCATCACATTGAAAACTTACTTTTCTATTTCAGAGCTCTGTTTTCATATTGTATACCGAGATCACATCCTTTGTTGCCTTAATCTTAGCTTCCAGGGAACACAGTTTCATGCCAATGGTGCCATTTCTGTCCTTGTACATTTTGTGAATGACGTAATCAGTCAGAATTAACTCGAAACTTAGTTGTCCAATACCTGAGCTATCTTGCTCACATTCCTGGACTTCTACATTTTCCTCCATTTGCCAGTGTAGGGTGCATGTGGCAGGTGTGGCTCACTAGCTCTTACGTAGCAAGTTTCTCTCAGTTAACATACATCTCAGGTACCACTTTGCTTTGAACCAAATAAAGTTTTGCACGTTGTTAGTCACAAGACTCACAACCACTTAGATAGTTCAGTAACGAGTGAGACACATTTAGGTTCTTTTGGCTGATTAGGTTTTGAGTCATTTGGGACATTTGAAAAATTTAGGCAACCTACTCCGGCCATAAAGAGGATATGATGCACTCACCAGCTCTGTCAATTGATTTAAGGAATTTTATGACGTTACTGAGGCCAATGGGTTTATTTTCTGGGATTGTTTAGTTTCCTAGGCAAATGCATATTGAGTTTGTTGCCTTTCTTGTTGAAACCTTTTAGGCAATTGCACTGATGAGTTTAATCATTCAGAAGCAGTTCGTAAAGGATATCGATTTTGGATGGCACCATGCCTCTCTTGCTCCGTTCGTATGAAACAGTAGGTTTATGCATTGATTGGCGTATGGTAACGTTAAAAATGTATAAATATGTGGAATAAACATTAAATCACGGTACAGTTATCCTACAATTACCATTAGAATGGGTTGGGCAAGTAGTCCATTCACACAAAGGTCTTAGGGAAACATTTTGAACTTGCTACCTTGAAGTATTTCGATTAGGAAAATTTTTTCATTCTTAGTTTTACATCATCAGTCATGCAAAGCAATTAACATAGAAGGGTGCATATGTAGTCTGAACCACCTGAAAACAAGGGGCTCGGCCTTTCATCAATTTGGTCTTGTGTTTCCTCTATTGAGACATACGTCAGGTGAGTGGTATTAATCAGACATGAAGCTGTGGTAAGATTGAATTTTGTTAAGAATCTTTATGCCGATGAAGTGGGTAACAGTTGTTAGTTGATGATCCTAATCTGCTCAATTGTGAATAATCCTGATGTTGGAGGTTAATCTGACCTCAGTTTCAGTTTCAGCCATCAACTACCAAACACTCAATCTCCGGTTTGACTGGAGTTAGGTAATGAATGAACTTATGCAAACCATAAGCCGCTCATCAATTTTTTAGTATGGTAGCTTCAGAGCATGGTGGAAGATGGATATCCATATGCCAGAAGAAGATGCTTGACAATGAATTGCTAGGTAGATTTTCCAGGCTTGAATGTACTTGTTAGAAAATAAAAATTAGGGTTGAATGCTTAAGCCTGCTACCCACATACCCTGACCTTGTCTATTTTTGGCCCGACCTGTCTGGGTAGATGATTTGCTTCAATCAAGGTACTGATTAATTTGGAAGTCAATACAATGAGGAAGGTTTGGGTAGTTTGTTTTCCCGTTCTTTAGAAGGCTGAAAAGACCATCAGTACTTAGTCATATGATTTCGACTATACTTTCAAAGATTAGGTAGCAAACCAAGGGAATCACAAGGGCAAGTACATGTAAATGTATGTATCTTTGTGCTTTTTTCTTGTCGTGTTTTGGTGAATGCCTCTGCAAATTTTTAATTATCAACTTTAGATTTTGATGTCATTGAAATGACCTGGTCTATAATGTATTGTTGGACTTTTCTGTTCATCTTGGATATTCTGATGAGATTAGGTATCTATTTCCAGGCAGCAATGAAGTTAGTTATGCCTGCTGCCTCACAAGAATTCTGATATCCTAGTTGAAACACCCAAAAAGTTAACCTTGAAGAAGAAACCCGTGCAGATCTAAAACAACCTTGAAGATTAAACTCCGTGACTTATATTATTCAATGGAAACATAGAATCGAATTCTTGGTAACAATCCAGCAAAACCAACAAAAGAGAAAAATGCTGCAGTAGGCTGCAAAGGCAATTGCAGGTGACCTAGATGCATGATGTTCTCCGAACATTGGAGATCAAGAATAAGCAAAACTTTCATAAAACTAGTGACTAGTGAGAACATCTTCTTATTTGTGGAAACAATTTTGCTCTGTTGATCAATGTCTTAGCATGGAGGCAGATCGGCTGGAGGGGGTGATACGGACTGCAATTTCCCTATACCATTTTCAACCAGGAATGACATAGCCAGACCCCAGGCGAGATGAGTGTCTATGTGACAGTGAAATAACCAAACTCCTGTTTCAAAAAGAAAGGAAAAGGAATCAATAAAACGAGGATAAGTTATGTACATGGTCGCAATCAAAATGGGTTAAACTGGAATATAGATTCATGTTTGAAATTACCCGGATTATCAGCAACAAACCGGATTACTGCCCATCCGCCAACAGGGACGTCAATAGTATTTCGTGCAGGTGGATCAATCAGGTTAAATGATGGTGTATCTCTTCTACGATTAAAGTTACCAAATCCTTGTCCGACAACAAAGAAGTGGTATCCATGGAGATGTATAGGGTGGTCTTCTGTTGAGAAGATACCTGTATCTTGAAGCACAATTTGTACCGTGGATCCGAACTTCAGTTTATAGAGCTTAGTCCCAAACCTAGGTTGCCACAATGCACGACTCACGGTGCCCGTGTAGTTGAATTTTATCGGCGGCACAGGTGGGAAGTCTGTTGTGAAGATACCGGGTATGTTTTGGTAATACGCTTGGAGTAAAGAGGCCCTTCTTGGCAACACAAATGACACATTGTTCATGCTGGCAGCAAAACGAGTATTGTTAGGCCCTTGGCATCGGGGTCCAGGAGCGCAGTTGACAAACCCTAACCCAATTGTGAAAAACAAGTTCTTGTCAATCTTGGTCGGGACTTCAACCTTGCCGAGACTTTTTAGTTGTGCCGAGAATGCCGTCACAGTCGCCGTGTCGTTGAAGGCGGGTAACCGTGGTAAGATCGGTCTTGAGGGAACCCCCCTTTTGGCAGATTGATATTCAAGGATTGCAGTTGTGGTGGTATTGTCAAACGGCGCATTCTGGGCAGTAGCGTAGGCACTAGCTGCCATGTAGTAGCGTCCAGGTGTCTGATCGGCAGTGAGAAGGACATTGGTCGTCTGACCGGGTCCCAACATGATGGTGGAGGTGGAAAAGGGCTTGGTATAGGCGGCGTCGGCTTCCACAACGGTGAGTCTGTGGTTTGCCACCTTGAAGAAGAGTTGTTGATTGAGTGCAGCGTTGATGACTCTGAGGAGAATTGTATCCCCTGACCGCACAGGGAATCTTGTGGTACCTGAATCATCATCGAAATTTACGACACTCAATGTTATCACCATGTGATGGCAAAAAAGGAGTGACTACAAGTTGTCAAGCAAGATTTGTGCAAACCTTTGCTGGAACATATGTATAGATCACCCGGTTGACCATTTATGGTGTATGCATCGGACACATTGGGTGCTCCCCCTGTGAAAATTGCTAGTCTTTGGACACTAATAACGTCCCTGTTCCACCATTCTCCTGCTCATCATAAATCAATATCGTCGTTATGTTGAGCTATTGAATGAGGAAAACGGTGGTTAATTCATCATTTGAGAGGGAAAGTTTGAGAGATTTTTTATTCGCTACCTAGAATAACAGGGATTTCATGCTTGGGTTTTGGGAAGGGGTATGAGGAACCCAATTTAGGTAAGACTATCAGTGCTCCGTGAATAGTAGCTCTAAGAAATCTGCTGTGAGCATGCCACCAGAAGGTTCCCTCCTGATTTTCAATTGGGAACCGGTATGTGTAACTTGCTCCTGGCTGGATTGGACACTGAGTCACGTACTCGGGGCCATCTGCCCATGGTGTTCTCATCTGGCGAATTCCATGCCTGATATATGGAAGCACATTGAGCTCATAAGCATATGAAACCCTGAACATGCATTTTGACGATACAATGCATATATTGCAGTTTTTACAAAAGTTTAGTTCTACCAGTGGATGGTGACGTTGTAGCGGCCACTGTTCAGGACTTTGATAATAAGTGTGTCTCCATTATGGACTTGCAATGTGGGCCCCGGATACTGACCATTAACGGTGAGTATATTGTGGATTCTGCAGAGTCTGTTCTCTGGAGTTTGTTGTACCTATTTCAAGAAAGATCACATTTAGACCCGAATTGAAACGACAAATGAGAGGAGCAGAAGAAGAAGATAGAATATGACATACAACAAAGTTGCGGTGGTGAGTCTTTGCATTTGCAAAAGAACCCATCAAAGCTAGTAGTAAGAACAGAAGGCCTAAGAAGAAGCAGTTGCACTTCGGCTTTACGTAGCAGTTATAAGCCTCCATCTTCTTGTCTTCACCCTTCAGCCTTCTGTTGTGTGAACCCTAGAGTCTTATTTGAGTTAACACTATGTTACAGACTCGTTATTTATACAGAACTGAGGGCATAGGAACTGTCGATTTACTGAGAAAACTGGAAAGAGGTTTTTGCCTTTTGGGAGATTAGGTTATCAGTCAAAAGTGACACCAAAAGTATAAGGGCAAGCAAGTCCAACTCTAAAGGAGTTGGTGCACCCATTGTTGAACTAATGAAAGATTCAGTTACGGACTGATTGTTAAACTACTGCATGTTCTGTTATTGATCACTTTCAGAGTAGGGTTCATATTACTGAGATTAACTGCACTTTTGAATTTGATGGCACAAATCGTACGAATTACAATTATATTAGACTGTGGTTAGCAGAACCAGTGAATTTGAGAGTTATGGTGAAGTTGGTTAGCCAAACAATCCACCTGGAGATCTATGGATGGTCTCTAACCAACTGCTACATGGTCTCTAGCCAACTGCTACTCATCATGAAATTATTTACTTCAGTACTCTTCCTTCATTAGGAAATTTTTTTTTTGGGCGCGGCAAGGGGTGTTTGGTCTAACATACGCATACCTCGACTAATCTCCCCTCTGATCAGGTCACCATCTACTCTTAAGACTTGAGAATTCACGAGAAAAAGTTTCGCGGCCTAGCTAGTACAAAGAACTAATATGCCTTTGTTGGAAGTCGAAATGGAGACTTCCACAAGGCACTTAGACCTTCCGTTTCTACCATGTGAGCTAGATCAAGAAAATTGAACACGCATTGAGAGGTCATGGTGTAGTGTGATGGCAAGCGATTTTATTCTCCACAGGCTGAACGGGTTTGAGTCACGGAAATTAGCCCTTCTACAAATTGTGAAAGTAATGGTATCTGTCTGTCACCTTTTCGGACATGTGCATTCGTATCGATATATCAATTTCCATTAGTATGATGCCCTCTATTAGTTCACATCAATCTAGACCGGAGCCAAGTGTTATTTGCTTAGAGCTCTGTGACTAAGGGTGGAGGGATGTTACAGCAAATGGACTTAGAAAAATCCCAAGTTGAAGTAGCATAGTACGATTGGTGTAGTCTTAAGTATTTGACCTACTGTCCATACATCCCGCCTCAGCTCTTGGTGGTTTTAGTCACGAGAATTAACCTACAAACAAATGATCTTTTCCACAATCGTGTTACTCTCTCCGTTTCTGAAAGTTACCTATGTTTACAACTTTGATTCAACCAAAGCAAATGAATTAAGGCCATTAAGCTGCTCACGGCTACGAAAACGAGATGACCGAAAACATGTAATTAAGGATAGTAAAACTGGATTAAGCGGATTCTTTAGTTTTATTAGTGCATAAACATCTAATCCATGAATAGCTACCTAACTAAACCAGGCCATGCCAAAAGGTTCAGTTACCAATCGCACTGACATAGGAATGGTTGTAGCTAGCCAGGTTTAAAAAAATGACTTAAGGTATCTGAGGAACATTCTCTAATCAGTATGCTTTATTTAATTTCAAAAAGATTTAAAATAGAATAAAGTGAGGCTTTACTATAATAATTTAATCAAAGTTGAAAGAGTCCAAGGAAGAAACCTTCCAATATCTTGAAACCCACTCAAGTTGACCTTGACCAACCGGCGCACCACGAAATATCCTTTGCCACCATTGTTTGACCCTTCCCAAAGCTTTTATTGATTAGAAAATCTTTTTCTTATTAATCAGGTATTTGAATCAACTAATGAGCACCTCAATCAATCCCATACCAATTCTACCGTCCACTAGCAGAGCTGAAATTAAACTCTAGACAAACCCATGTATAGACTTGTCCTGTAGCAATTGATAGCATCTAAAAGGTTCCGAACGTGAAATCTAGGAGGAAGTAAACCCCTAACTACCAAGCCTTAGAAACTTTTATTTTTTTTATTTTTTATGTTTGCAGCAATGTTTTACTAGCATATGTATCTACAATAAGATAAGAACTACCACTAGAAAAATTATTGCTGAAATAACTTTCTTTGTGTTTGTGTGAATGGCTACATTGGTTACTTTGTTTGAACCAGTTCTTCTTCACAAGCAACATAAGAACAATTTCTTCTTCCTTTTGACTGTCAAAAAATCTGAAATCAATTCCTTTCAAACAAATACATCTAAAGAGAAGATACACCAGGTGTGATGATACCACAATGATTTGAGGTTCTACACTTCTGAGGCTAACATACATGTTAATGAACTTCTACAACATACACCTTTGAATATACAAATTACAAACTCTTTTCAAAGAAACAACTTCCCATACGTGTACATATACAAACCAAATCCCCAAGAAACAAATAAACAAATGAATCTGACATCCTTACCCTATTATTGTATTGAAATCTTGACTGTTTCTGATGTAAACCAACCTTTGTAGCAAGTTTTTGCTGATAACTAGGTGTCTCGGCCAGCATACGCGCACCTCGACTAATCCCCTTCGTAGCAAGTTAGCAACTTAGCTTAGCAATGACTCAAAGATAAAGTCACCCCTTGGTTCTTCCTTGGCTCTGGAAAAAAACCCATGGTCTTCTTTTAGGGGTTGACCCATGTAATTGCTCATTGAGTTCCCAAATCCTGAGAATCCGAAACTCCCTGGATTCTGCAGCATCTCCAGTGTGAAGCGTGTTTCGCCTTCAGATGTGGGTAGCCTTGAATTGTGGCTTGGATTTGTAATTGAGTTGGTGTTGGAGTAATGGGATGTAGTCGAAGGTCTAATGGCCATGGACGCATTGTTGGGCAAAGGCCTCGTGGCAGAGTGGTTACCGCTGCCGCGTGCTGCCGGAACTTCGTGGTTATGCTTTCCCTCATAGGTTGTGATCACTGATCTGGGGTCGTCAGATGCTCGCTCGACGTGTTTTCTGACGGGACATCCTTGGCTTGTGCACTTGTAGTAGCTCCTACACAAGTTATCAACAAGCCAACATATTAGGCTATCTCTAAACCTGATATTTTTTTCGTTGTAAACAAGCTGGCAGCACTACTTCTGAACATATTTCTAGAACAAAGATGTCCAGGTCTGAATTGTTTACTCTCTCTATTGGGTAGGCATCTAACGAGTAGTAGTAATAAGAGGGAACCCTGCTTATTAAGCTTATTTTGTCTCTGAATCTTCCCTTATTTGGCGTATCAATTAGGACACAATTAAGCAAGGGCTACCAAACAGGCATTTAATCTGGGACTGAAACAATATTCTGAAGTGCAAGGGTAAGCAGTGCAATCAACCGGATTGAGTATGTCTGTTGTTTCCCATGAATGGTGTCCAAAAAGTTTTCTACCATATGGACTTTGAAAGCATCAACCTTTCGACGTTAGAGAACAACGTAGGGAAAATTATAGGTTTTAATTTGTTACCTTGGATTAGGATTTCCCTTGACGACCTTCTGCCCATATTTCCTCCATCTATACCCATCATCAAGGATATCAATATTGCTTTTTGTTTGGACTACAACTCTTGGTTCCCTTGATGTACTGCTCCCAGCAGCGGATATACCTTCACTTTCACCCTCAAACTTCCTGAAAAAACGAAATCGAAAATTAACCAAGATCCTCATAGATTACCCAACAATCAAAGGACATCATCTCAATCAAACTTACATTCTTTTGGCAGCAGTTTCCTCTTCATCGTACTCATCATCTCCGATAGTGATCGAAGAATTCTCTGGTGTCGCACCAGAATCCATCTGTCCATTGCCATGTAATGCATAGGACTGATCTGGGAATTCACCGGTCGAATGATTAGAGTGTTGAATTGCTTGAGAAGAAGCTGATGATCTCTTAGTAGAGTGAGGCTTTGGGTGGTTATGACCCCCCTTGTAAATAATCTCTGTGATCTCCCCACTTAGTAAAGACCTCTCAACCTTCTTCTTAGTTGGGCAATTTGGGTGTGTACATTTGAAATAACTCCGCGGGTTTTCGCTCCCTTTCACTTGCTTCTCTCCATATTTTCTCCAATTGTACCCATCTTCTGATCTCCTCTGCTGTCTTAGGGACTGTGATGATTGTTTATGCTGATCATAATCTGATTGAAACCCACCATGGTTTTGGGAATTGGTCTGTATTGTGGAAACATATTCGGGTTTCACCGTACTGTTTCTTGTAGATGAACCATCTGAATTGGTCATCTGTTGATAACCCCAGTTTTGGCTTTCCTGATAGTTTGAACAATTTTGTGTTAGAGAATCAATACCATGTTTGTTTCCTGATATTTTGAACTTCATTATTAAAGAATCAATACCATATTATTGGGTACAATGGATCGTAATGCAACATACGTGATGGACCTCTCCACCTAACAATTTAAGGTTTTGGCGTTGGCTACAAAGCTTTTTTGTAGTATCAAAGGAGGGTTCATTTCATCCCATATCAATAACTATCATAAAGCTCGCACCTCACAATGACAGACTCGAGAAAAGTTGAGACGATAGACCCAAGAAAAGTTACATGCGAGTCTGACATTTTTGTATTGAAAAGCATGACTTTTCTGGATTGTAAACGATTTTTTTTCACTCAATGAGATCATATGTTCGAAAATCGAGGAGAAAATAGAGAGAAAGAGGCAATCAATCTGGAAACATACAGTGGGAACTTGAGACTGAAAGCTTGTTGCAGATGATGTTGGAGGCCTGGTTTCAGTCCCGAAAGAGAAACCAGAGTAGTTATTTTGCTCTTGTTTGATGCCCTGCTCATGGTGGTTAGAATTGTTCTTCCAATTGAAGGCCTGAACTGGAAAAGACCCGGTAGTTGGAGATGGTAGAATCTGCAAATAATTTTGAAAACAAAAGTTTAGTTTCTTCTATGTGAATTTTCATAATAATAAAAATAAAAACAGTGACCATATAAACAAAAGTCATGGGTTGCCCTCCTAAGTCCTAATGCTTTATTTGGGTCCCGATAGATCAGAGGAAAAATAAGTATAAACCCCTCAAAGTTTAAGCTAGGACTAGGGTTGTTAAACGAAGTAAGCTATTCAAGCTCGACTCGTGTTGGTGGGTACAGTACGAGGTCATTTAGACTTGAGCAATAAACAAGTCAAACTTGAACACTTCTTTTAAATTGGTTTAGATTTCAAGCCAAACTTAGTAACCCGTACTCTATCTTCATTAGAAGCTCATACAATATCAAAGGACTCAAGCTACTACTCGGCTCAGCTCGATTAAACATCGGCTCAAAATCATAAACAAGACCAACTCAAACACAATTTTTTAAAAGTTCGTTGCGATTTCAAGCCAACCACTATCAACCCACTATTCGAATCTTCGCAGCTTGTCTGTGGTTCTAGTTTTGGTTCCAAGTCCAACTAATTCCACCCTAATTGGTGTCCAATAAATTTGATTTTTGGCATACTTCATGTTCTCAACAAGCAAAATAAAATGAACTATATCGATCATTGATGTGAGATCGTAAGAAATTTTTTACGGGCCAGGATTGGAGAGGAGCCGGACTCATGCCTCATGGTTTTTTTTTCCTTTGTATTCTCAGCAACCAAACAGAGCCCAGCAAATGAAAAGCAGAAATTACAAGAAAGAACTAAAGTTAAAGATGTAGACATACGTTGGAAGAAGGGAAGAGAACAGGTGAGTCCAAGAACTCAGAGAGGTTAAACCCAGGAGAGAAGTTGAAGAAAGAAGGGGAGACAGCATGGGGTGAGGTCGGGATCGAAGGCGGCGGAATCGACTTGAATTTGGGCACGCCGGAGCCGGTTCTCTCGGCTATGCGGTCGGACAGTCCGCGGCTGACGGCGGAGGAGGAGGGGTAGTCTCCGGTGAGGAGGTCGGTGAAGGAGGTGGCGGAGGATGACATGAATTGGGTTTTTGAGAAGGAAGAGAAGTTTGTTTGTGGTGTGATATGGGTAGAGGCCATTTGGAGAGAGAGAGGAGAGAGAGGGGGAAGGGGGGTTTATATGGTGGTAGGGGTGAGAAGAGAGGAGGAAGGTGTGGGGGAGATTGTATTCGTATTGAACAAGTAACAAGTAAATAAATTGAGAAAATCTTGTTCACAGAGCAGCTGTAAATAAGTATGTATAGAGCTCAATTTTGACTGTTCAAAAGTGTTTTCGACGATGCGGATTCGAGTTAGTAATATTTTACCGATTAAAGATTAAAAATATATCTAATTGTTAATTGTCGAAACGGATGACTGAGATCGCTCAATTTCGTAAAGAGCTAACAGCTCTGTAAATAAGTTTCTATCAAATAAATTACCACCAAAAAATTACTCCAACAAGTAAATAAATACTCGGCAGAGCAGCGAGCGGGCTTAAAAAACAAATAAATGTATGATATCTGAAGTCGCGAGTTTAAATTCTTCGGATGCTTTTAAGAAAAACTTAAGAGTTATTTAGAGATTTTGTCCGGTCGTTAAATTTTTAACGATTCGAAAATTAGTGGGTATGAGCAAACGGCTCGGACATCTTGTTACTGAGATCAAAAGTACTATATACATAGAAATGTTACCCAAAATATACTATTTATGATCGGTCACCAAAATATTTATGACCGGTCATAAATAGTATATTCCATGTCATTTTCGAATAAAATTTCTTTCTATCGAAAAGAACTTTTTTCTCTCACCTACACAGTGTGTGTTTTCTCTCTCTTGATATTTTAGCCGTCTCGCCGGAGGCATCTTCCGAGAAAGATGCTAGATGTTTGACCGTTGAAAATGGTAGGGTACTAAAATAACCTTTTTTGTTGGTCAAAACTTGTGGGTTTGACTGGCGGGCTAAGCACAAATTAGATATGCCAAAAAAAGAAAAATGCTACGTGTACATACAGGGCATAGAGGGATGTGTCGGATTCCACACAAATAATTCGAATTATTAATTAATTTTGAGATATTTTTAAAAGTTGTCCTGAAAAAATTAACTTAATTAGATAACTGTAAATACTTGACTCAATTGTATAATTTTCTTTCAAAATTCACTTGGAATTCATAATCTTCAATTCTTATATTCTGAACGAAAATTGAACGATTACAAGTACTTTCAGTTATGAGCTAAATTTTTTTTAAAACAATATGAAAATTTTATTTTAAAAAAATCAATGAATAACTTAGATCATTTGTATGAGACATTTGAAGTCGGCCCCACCTGAGTGTCCTGTTCCTACCACGCGGTCTAATTGTAGGAATAATTATGTTTTTTTATAATGGGAGGATTGAATATGGTATTTGTTGTGATATAAGAGTTCTATGCTGCTTATAAAAATTTAGTGGTTTTGGGCACTGCCGAGTAATGACTCAAAATCTCCCATCATCAACTCATATAGTTAACCATGACCATGAGCCTCGTTTGAATGCATGATTGTGAAACGGATAGGAACTAGTAGCACAACCATGATTTTCGATAAGTGAGATCGGAAATTTAAACTATGTGTAATTCATGAACGAAATCTTTGATTTGTTTTGAGGAACAAACAAACTAGCGCTACATTTGAGAATTTTGTGGGTAGAAATTCTATTTTGACTCTTTTTTTTCTTAAGTACAAAACTCTTGTATGGACTGGGGCAAAAATAAATTTTAAAGTGGGGTCAAATTAATAAAAATAGGATAAAAATTATCCCTATCTCTGTGAAAATTTGACAGCCAGTGGGGTCAGCTGCCCACTCGTGTCTCTATGTCCATCCGCCACTGATAGGAACACGCCGTGACAGTATCACAAGAAGATCAATAAATTTTATAGGAAGCCAAATTGCGTGCTTTACTCTTTGTTCGGTTTGGATTTTGAGAGAGATTTTTTAAAGTAATGAGTGGAGATAGATAGATACCGTGTTCAAAAATTTTGGGACCCCAAATCAAACAGGGCCGACTTAATGTGGGTAATGCGTGCAAAATGCAAATGCAAAAGAAATGAATATTGCAATCAAAGCGTAGCTGCGACCATTTCGAAGGCGGCATATAAACGTCTTTTTTTAACTATAATATCTAACTTTTTTTTTAAACTATAGTATTATCTAACTTGTTCATGACTTTATCGATATTATTCGACATGTCGAATTTTATCGCAAATATATATATATATATACACACACACACATACAGTCAGGATCAGGTCAAGAGGTGCGGACCGGAGCTCCGGTCCACACCTCCCCATTTCTCACCTTTCCCGATTGAATTTTGATGATCCGAACCGCTCAATGTGATCAGAACGTGATTTTAAGGGTATCTGCATAAAATCAGCAAAAACAATGACCGGGAAGGGCTTGATCTGAGCAGTTTCTTTCTGAACGGTTCAGAAAGAAACTGCTCAGATCAAGCCCTTCCCGGTCATTTTTTTTGCTGATTTCTTGCGAGTACCCTTAAAATCATGTTCTGAACACATTGAGCGGCTCGGATCATCAAAATTCAATCGGGAAAGGGGAGGTGCGGATGGGTGCGGACCGTAAGGGTGTGGACTTGATCCGAACTGTGGAGAGATGCTAATATTTTATACACCAGCGGAGGTTAGCAAAGTGTTAGTAGGTTAGTCGGCCACAAGAAAATTCAAAGGTTATCAATAGCTCTGAATACCAAACGCCCACGACAGGATGCGTAAAATGGGAATTCTGGAGGGGAGCCAACCTCCATATCTATAGCCAAAAGTAATTCTCATCTCACTTGTTAGTTTTGAGATGATGCAAATGTGATTTGATTTTTCATTATATACTATTTAGCTTCTGGCATATTGTGCCGCAGATCCCGGCATACCCCCACAACAAAATAAATAAAGCAGGAATTTTTTTGCGCAAATTGGAACAAGTGGAATATCTTGCTCCTCAAACAACGCCACGTAGTGTTTCAATTTTTTTTTTCCTCACCGCTCTGCTACGTAGTGTGACACTGTGTTCACTTTGGGTATCCAATAAATTTTTTATACAATTATTACTCTCGTATCTCTATCTATCCCTCTCCACTCATTAACCCAGAAACCTTCCCGTAAAACCAAACCAATCCAAAAAGCTTGCCGTAAACCCAAACCAAACAAAGACACACGGCTGCATAAGTTGAAGATGAGGACAATTGCACGTGCCAAAACTTGTGTCGCAAAACTACCACCTACTACCAAGGAGGAGTACAAGACATGAATCAGGCCTTGTTTTAGTTTATTTGTCAAAATTTTGGATGAATATGGAGGACGTGGATGTGTTCAGATACTAATAAGAAGACGTACAAAACAAGTATTAGGCAAGAGGCTGCTCTGCTCGCTGGGAAAACTATTTCTGAAATTTGAATAAAACTATTTCTACGCAAAAATAAAACGACGTATATATAACCATTTCGTTATTTCTGTTTTCTAAAACTAGAAAACGGAAGTGGGAAAAAATAACCAATCATACATACGAAGCGTTAGGATCAGATATGTCATTCTAGGGAGTGCCAAACAATGTTTCTCTGTTCCCCTCCGCCCCTTCTCCATCGACAGATTGGGATATAGAGCGGATATCAGGTTAACTGTCAATGGGTGCTATGTCACTTGGCTTCACATCAACTTTTTTTAGCGTTAGTTTACCAATTTCAATATTATGCTCTCTCTCTCTCTCTCTCTCTCTCTCTCATCGCGTCACAGAAAAAAACCCAAAAAAGAAAACTATTCAATTACGACTACTATTCAAATTGATATTCATATGTGGCATCAGTAGGAAGTCCTATATTACGTCTAGTGGGGAGAAAATTGTTTCAAATGAACGGCCGGCAGTGAACAAACAATTGACTAATGGTCTTTAAAATTGTAGGGATGAAAATAGAGTTAACGTGTACCGTATCCGATATATTTATTTTCTGGGTGTATTCCCCATGAGAACCGGGGAAGGATTTATCCACTTCGTACGTAAGACATTATAACTCGGTATTGGATCTTTCTGGGAGTATAAGAACCGGGGAAGGATTTATCGAACTTCGCATGGAAGACCTTATAACTCAGTATTCGATCCAATAGATCGATTCATTTGTGAATCCAAACCAAACGAAAGACTTATCGGGGCCTCTCGCTTATCAGGTGAACACAATCAACTCTCGGGTTTACTTCTCACCCAGGACCTAAAGCAAGCTAAAATGAAAGAAACTATGGTCTCAAGGTGCCAGTCAATTCTCATTGGCAATTGGCAATGCAGATAGTAACATACGTCATGGCAAGGGTGTGTAACGTGACTTTGACAGAATAAGGTACGGAAATGAACTTTGACTCTATACCAAGAAGCCGAGAAACTAGTCAGCAATTGCCTAGATGAGTTGGTAGGTGAAGTTACTTCTTGACCTCCATAAAAAAATAAATAAAAAGAAGCTGAGAAACTGGGAAAATTATTTGGTAGTCCTGGGAAAATTACATAGTCCCCACAAAAATGTGTAGTGAATAAAGGGGTTGGGTACCACGTGATTGAAGATGCCCCAAGACTACCGAATAATTACTCGAGAAACTGGGAAAGGGTCAAAGAAGTCGAAACCGGCCCACCCAAATAAAACTCAGAAATCAGCATGGTTTTGACCAGAGATTTTGCTTCCCCCCACCAAGGGATCCAAATGTCTTTCCCAGCTCAAATGACTTGCATGCAGTCAAGGTCAAATGTTGAATAGGCTATCAAGAATATGCAAATTCTGCAAAGATATGTGGTGGGCAGAGTTTGATCACATCACCATATCATGGCGTACAATGAACTTTTGAGCTTGACAGTATGCACACAAAATCTGCAGCCCCAAACGTTAGCAATTGGGGGGCCCAGTCAGTTGCAGTTTTACATCGAAAATTACTTTTCATCTAAAATGATTTGCACACACAAAAAAGTCTTTTTTCCCTGTTATTTTCCGGTATTTGGTTAACCATTGGAAAATTTGTTTCAGAACCATGAAGATGAAGGCATCCAAAACAGCAACACAGAGGTAGGACAAAGGCAAGGGCGCAGGTCGGTAAGGGAAGTGTCAGGGTGACTGGAAACACCTGATAGTCACCGGGCACGAGTCAGCTAAGGCCATGGCGCAAGGTTGAAGTGTTTGCACAAATGACATACAGGCTTTTTGTCGGGCTTTTTCCCTCTAAACCCATTTTACTTAAACTTTTAACCAACCAAACACGCTGGATTAAATAATTTTGAGAATATTTTCCGTTGAAACAAAGGGAGCCTAAATTTTGAATGTCAGTGCAAGTAAGATGGAACTCAGTGCGATACACTCATTCTAAAAAATATGCCAGTCGGTTTACTTATATGCCTATTGTAGTCTCGCAATATTTTATCCGGTTAAAATGGCCAGTACTCACTGACTCAATGTTGTTCCTGATTTACTACCCTATCCATTGCGTTTGAACCTGATGAACTCATGACCTATGTAGTAATTGTTTGTTATAAATGCTTTCGCATCTCGATGACAACAGTTCTTCTACGATCCATTTTCGAAATAACATGCACGTACATATGCAGATGCAGCTAGCCCTACCTCTCTTCTTTCGATTCATAAAAAGAGAGACATACGGATTCCTATACAAAAGGCTTCGATATGCTCATATCTTAATATGCAATCATGAAAAAGAAGGATAGTTTTTCCAGTTACAGAAGGATAGTTTTCCCAGCTACAGAAAATAGAAAAAGAAAAGCTTCTGCAATTAGTTAGTTCTAGGGCCAACACTATCACATTTAATATATTATAAGATTACAGATGCTAAAATTCCTTGAAATAAGCTAGCCAAAGATTGAATGGTTACTTTTTGGCATAAGTGACAGCCATGGGATGTTGAGGGCTGATTTTGAAGCCCTGAAGGGCCTGCATGGCAACTGAGGACTGCACATCATCCTCAAACTCAACAAAGGCAATACCTGGCTTTGCTTCGATCATTCGGACTTCCCTGAAACCAGGATACTGGTTGAAAAGCAACTGTAGCATCGTACTCGTTGACTCGTGGGGTAAATTCTGTATAAAAAGAATATTGTTTGGAGCTGCAGCAGATTCTTGTGCACCCGGCTTTCCAAAGGAAGCCTGTATGTCATACACACACCAGAAGTTCAGTGAGTTCACTAAGTTGAAAGGCACAATAGACTGCCAGACTCAAATCTTTAAAGAATATATGCATATGCATATGCAGGGGACAACCCACAGTCATAGCAAAATGGGTACATGAAAAGAGTGGAAAAGTTGGAAGTGATGATCCATGAGCACAGTTATCAAATGAAAACTCAATTCATGTATTTGTATTCCATTTTTTTCATTTCACATATTGAGAATTGTAAGGCATTAACGGAACAAGCGGAATAAGGTCTTTCTAAAGTTACAAAAAACATCCGCCGCAAGGCATTAACGAAACACCACAAATAAGGGAGTATCACCCCTTTACAAAAAGAGCTAAAAAAGCCAGCATATTTTATGTTGAATTATGGCAAGAGGGACTTTTTTTTATCCTCAACAGAAAACCCACGTGAAAGTGCCCCAGCATGCCTAGGGAAAGGGGTGGGGTTCGGAAACAACTGCAAATGCGATATACAAATGCAGGAAACTTACAGTTGGGCCTCCATTGATGTCACTTCTGGTACCATTAGCAGTAGCAGAACGCTGTGGTTCTTCGCCACGCCTCTTTCTGTCAGCTGTAAATGCAGATGTAGATAAAACAAAATGAAACCACAGATAAGAATTGTAAACTCACGTAGGTTAACGAGTTAACCAATGGAAAACCCAGTCATCAAACTGTAAATCAATATAGCACAGCAAAACCAACTACTCCCTCCATCCCTTTTTAGAGTCCAATATTCCATTTTGGGCAGTCCCTTAATAAGTGTCCATTTTGTAAAGTCAGTGGGTAAAAGTTGGTGTATTGTCTATTTTATCCCTAAAAGTAGATTTCTTTTTAAAAAGTAAGCGAGTATAAGTGTAATGATGATGGGTAAGTAGGGAAAGTGGAGGAAAAAATTGATGTGAAAGGTATAATGATGATGTCTTTTTAATAAGTTGGAATTACAAAGCAGGACACTTAAAAAGGGAGGGAGGGAGTACAAGTTAATAAAAGAAAACCATTTTATATATATGAAGGGGGCCTACGATTAAATGGTTAAAACAAGGCCAACCACTTGGTGCGGAAAGCTTTCAGGAATGCAGTCCGCATATGAAAAACTAAAGTTCCTTGTTATTATTACCGAAATTGAGGAGGAGAAAAAAAACATGCCGAAGAAAAAGACATGAAAAGAAGAAAAATAAAACTATACTCCAGCCTATTCGGAACAAAAACTTCAGATTTCAGATACCAAATTTATCACATGCAGCTAAAGTTTGAAATAGTGTAAATACAAATTCAAAAACTGAAATTAACATTGTTCCATGATAAAAGAATGGGAGGACGGAAACTGCAGAATGACATCTACTCACCTTTTTCCTCTTGCTTCTTTTTCTTGTCTCTTGGTACATATGTACCATCTGCTTTAGCTACACACTCTGACTTTGTTTTTGCATATTGTATCCTCTGCATGGATTCGAAAACTTGGTCATGTGGTACAAGAAATTTGATATGCTCTAAAGAATGTAATCTTGATGAAAACCTTTAGGTAATAATCAAATAGATCAAGCTGCTGCAACCTTTCATCTTATTAAGATATCAAGATATTCTGAATTTGATGAATGAGGTAGAGCATTAAATGATTTTCTCAAGGCAACCTTTTAATCTATGCATTTATACATCAAATTAGTAGACAAATTTCCCGCTCCTCTTTCAGGTCATTCTTATAAATTACTCCCCTTGGTTGCAGCATCTTCTCTGACATTTCAGGAATAACTCCATTAGCAAGACATGGGGTGTAGTGGACATCCACGGGCCTAAGTCACG
Source organism: Rhododendron ovatum (assembly GCA_019656835.1). NCBI lineage: Eukaryota > Viridiplantae > Streptophyta > Magnoliopsida > Ericales > Ericaceae > Rhododendron > Rhododendron ovatum. The sequence goes on along the minus strand of CM033792.1, from coordinate 6,048,675 downwards.
TCATTAAAGCTTCCCATTAGGATTGCCAACTCTATTAGAAACTCGACAACAGGAAACTCTTCACACGGCTTACATAGATTTGTCAAAATATTTTCGCAAATCTTTGGAATAGTGTGATGTACCACATGTGATGGTTAAGATACCTTCGGAGGGATTCTAGGATCTTCTTTCACTTTCTCAATCTCTTTCTTTTCCTTGACGTATGAAAGTAGAATTGTAGATTCTAATCACAACTCGCTAACCCAACCTATCGCAAATCATGCAATCCATTGGTCTACTTCCATAATCATGATCCTTTCCCTAAACTATAAACCGTTCCCCAGCACCCAAAAGCCTATAACAGGTCTCCACAACTCCAGCAGCAATTCTATGTTATTCAGCAGTTAATTACTTGGCAAACCAACCTCAATTCCTATCAATCATCAGTGACACAGACCTAAAGATTCCACAGATGGTACTTCTGCGATCAACATAGAAGGTCATAAGCCCCAAAACCTCGTCTTACACAGCCAAATTACAACTCAAACCTCCACGAACTCAAACTCATAATCCATGATCCTTTTAGTCAAATCAAAATAATAATAAGAATAATCAACCTCAAAAACCATATATGTTTGCCCTGAATCAATTCTGGTAATGGATTTTCCAGAGTGTCGATGCGTATTTGTCCCGCAACAAGGAGATGACGGGTCTATTCTGGAACTAAATTGATTTCTAGAAGTTCAAAATTACATAACATTGTTTCAGTCTATCAGGTTCACATATGTAAAATCCATCCATCTATCTATCAACTACTCCCTCCCAGAGCTGCAAACGAACCGAGCTGCTCAGCTTGTCTCGGTTCGTTTAGTAATTGAGCCGAGCTCGAGCTCGAGTTTTAGGCGAGTTTAGTAAATGAGCTAAGCTCAACACTCAAAAGCTGAGCTCGTATATATAGGCTCGGCACGTTTAAAGAGGCTCGTTAAGTAAATTAACCAGACTTGGATCGTTTACAGCCTAGCCGGGTTCAAACTCGAGTTTGAGGCTCTTTTAGTCAACGAGCCTACTTTGTAGAACATAAGTAAACAAGATCTACCAGACAATATCCATATCTCTTACAAAAGTACTACCATAATTGATAGATATAATCAACTTTTTAATCCAGTTAGAATAGAACGAGGAATAAACAAATCGGGACAGAGGGACTACAGTTAAACGCGAAATTTAGGCCTACCATAGGTTTATCATAGAACGGAAAGTTCTGCATCTGCCGCACTGCATTACTGGCAGCTGTAACGTCACTAAACACAACCCACGCTTGTCCTCGAAGCTTAGCAGTTTTCAACGCAACGATGTCCAAAACCCGTCCGTACTGTGAGAACAAAGCATAAAGAGATCTCTTCAGCTCTGCTATGACGAAAGAAAACGGTTGAGGTAAAAGATTAAATTAATCCGTAATCGGTTGATTGTGATGCGAAATCGAGTGTAAACAAGTTTACCTTCTTTCTTGACCTTCTCGTTGAGATTCTTTATGTAGATAGTTTGATTAGGCGGAATGTCGCCGGAGAGCATCATCGCTCAGCACCACTGCCACAGAGAGAGAGAGAGAGAGAGAGAGAGAGGGTTTGGGAAAGGAGAGACGTTCTGAAAATTCTAGTTCTAACTGATCTGAGCCCTAACTGAAATCCAGTTATAGTAATGGGTTAGTCTAGCGACCCTAACCAGAAGATTTTGGGCCAGCGAACGTTGGGCCGGGCCGAAATAGTGAGTTTTACCTGTTTTTGATCCCCATTTTAGCAGCTAAAATTAGGGAAAATGACGGCCAAAGACATATTTTGATAATTAATACCCATCAAGGACATTTTCAACATTAATAATTGTTCTTAGCATGCCTTGGAGGGTATTAATTATCAAAACACGTCCTGGGCCGTCATTTTCCCCTAAAATTAGGATGGCAAGGGACCGGGACGGATGGGTTTTGCCGTACCCCAATCCCGATCCGAAAAGCACCATACTGCTCCGACCTCGCTTGGAACGTTGACCGGCTAATGCGTGGGTGAGCTTGTCCAACCTTGATCAGGGAACGAGTTTACTTGCCCCATTCGACCCCCGTAAAAATGAGGAAAAAAATTATGCAAACTAAAATACTATACCTTAGTCGTTAAACACAACTTAGAGCATCCATAGTGGAATAAGCAAAATAAAAAATTATTAAAATTAATAATGTTGGATCAAAAAGTGCTTACATTGAAATAACCAAACTTAGCAACCTCTTAACAACTCATTAAATTTTGGCTTTTTAATAATCAAAACTAGCAATATTTTGTCAATAACCAAATTTTATCTCTCAATCAAGTACACCAATATTACACAAAAACATTCTCTCTCTCTCTCTCTCTCTCTCTCTCTCTCTCAACAATGTTTTCAAAAAATAATTTTAAAAAATTATATCTTTCAGTTTTTTTTTCAGAAACTTTTTTTTATTTACAAAAAACAATTTTTTCAAAAATTTTAAAAACTGTAAGTAAATAAAGTGTGTTTTTCAAAAAACTGTTTTTGAAATTTCAAAACTCTTTTATAGAAAACTGATCTGTTTTTAAAAAAATTGTATTTATAGTTTTTAAAATTTCAAAATTATTTGTGTAAATACAATTCTTTCAAAATTTCTCAAAATTGTATTTATAGTTTTTAAATGAACAAAGTGTGTGTTTTTTGAAAAATTATTTTTTGTTTCGAAAAACTATTTTTTTTGAACTGTTTCTAACATAAACTGTTTTTTTTCCATCAAAAATTATTTTTTCAAAAAATATGCGTGAAATGAAGGAAAAAAGTTTGGAGGGCACATTGGTTTTGATTATGCGCAAAAAATAACCAATTTGGGATTTGACATTGTTAATTTTAGCAACCTCTAAATGGATAATCAAAATCTGATATGGCATGTTTTGATTATTCACATTTGCTTATTCCACTGTTGATGCCCTTAGGCCATCCATAAGAGCATCCACAATGGAATAATCAAAAGTCAATAATCAAAAGTTGCCACATCATCTTTTGATTATGCATTTAAGGGGTTGCTAAAGTTAGCAATGTAGAGATCCACAATGGTACAATCAAATTTGAATAACCAAAACTTGTCACATCACATTTTCAATTTACAAAAATTTAAAAATTGTGACCGAAAACAATTTTTTAAAAATAGGTTTTAAACTAATAAAAACAGGTTATTAGAAAAAGAGAAAATAGTTTTTTGAAGACTTTGATTATAAAAAAAAAACAGTTTTTGGGAAAAAGAAAAAAAAATTGAATACAATAATAGTTTTTGAAAAAAGTTTTTTTTTTATAAAAAGAACAGTTTTTGAAAAAAAAAGTTTTAATAAAAAAAAAGTTTTTGCAATAAAAATATAATCTTTTTAAAAGTATTTTTCACAGAAATATGTTGAAAATGGAAGAGAGAGAATGTTTTTGTGTAATGATAATATAATTGATTGAGAAAATATGGAGACAACTAAATTTGATTATTGGCAAAAAGTTGTTAGTTTTGATTATCAAAGGGCCAAAATTTGATGAGTTACTAAGAGATTGCTAAATTTGATTATTCCACTGTGAGCTCTTTTTTGAGCAAATGTTGTTAAGCTTAACAACGTTTTAGTTTTAATTATACCACTGTGGATGCTCTAATGGTATAATAAAAAATGGATAACCAAAAGTTGACACATCAGCTTTTGATTATTCATTTAAGAGGTTGTTAAGTTTACCAATGTTGACGTTCACAATGGTCGCTTCTAATCCATAACCAAAATAAGGGATCCATAGCCTAAAATTGGTTATCCAAAGCTTAAAAATACTTTTGATTATTGAAAAATGTTGCTAGTTTTAGTTATCCAAAACCTAAAATTTGATTATTTTTAAGGATGTTGCTAAGTTTGATTATACCATTGTGAGCTATCTTTTGCACAAACATTGTTAACTTTAAAAACAATTAACATTTGATTATACCACTGTGGATGGCCTTAGGGATTGATAATCAATTCATTTCTGTACTATTATTTCTCTGAACTTGTATTATGTAGATCCACTTTAGCCTCGTCAGCAATTAATGAACAAATTTTATGAAATTGATTACGGATACAAATACAAACAGAGTCTTTGTAAGCGGGGCCCACTAGTTTTATCAGTAAAACCCACGTAAGTTGGACCAGACCGGTTATAAAAAAAGAAAAAAAGAAAAAAAAGAGGCTTTTGTTTGCTCCCTTTGTTTTTGTTTGAAAAATGATATTGACACTTCAAAAATTGATGCAAATACTTTAAAATCAGCGTAATTTCAAAGACATTTTTTTTTTATTTTTTAGAGTGCCAACTCCATCAATTTTCGGAGTATCAATATCATTTCCTTCTTGTTTTTGATCGGCCGAAAACCCGCTGAAACTCAACAGCTGGTCCAATTACTATTCATGGTTTAAGATATATGGGTACTGAAACTTGGGTATTCTTCTCCCTATTGAAACGGTAAAGCAATTATGGGTAAACCTCCACATAATTATATCCTTTGAGAAAATAATACTACTATTCTTCTTTACTTTCCTCCACTCTCCTCCCCATCCCCCTCTGCTTCCGAAACGGAAAAACTATAATTGAGGTGAGTATATTTCATTGTTTTCTTCCGATTTATCCTCAATGCACGGTTCTCTCTCCATCTCCCCCTCGCACGGTATATCTTGCTTCTCTTTTTTCAGTTCTTTTTTTTATCAGCTTTTTTTGCGAATAGAATTATTCACATGCATAGATTTTATTGTTTACTTCCGTCTTGTGCGTTAAAAGAGTTAACTGACTTTTTTTTTTTTTTTTTTCAGTTCGGTGTAAAGTTGGCCATTAGTTTGATTTGCATTTTCTATTTTGATGATCTTAACACATTTTCGTTTTTGGTACGTTTTTTTTTCCACTTGGTTTTCTATTTCAATGTTCACTCAACCATGCACAATTAATAAATTGAGGAAACTGATTTTATTTTATTTTTTGACCAAGGAAACTGATTCCTTTTCGTTTTTTTTCCTTCTATCGTATGTGTTGGTGTATACTGCATGGGAGGTAATATTTTCTATAAATAAAAAGAGAGGGTTGGACATTAAATAAAAAGACTTGATTGGGTGAACGATGACATGCTATAATGGAAAATACATTGATTAATTTCTGAAATTGCCGTGGAAAGCAAGATATACTGTGTTGTTTCCCTATCAAGTTTTGAGCTTTCTAACGGTACATGTGACGAACCAAGTAGAGAAACCTTTGTTCTTCTCAGTGACATGAGTTTAAAACATAGAATGATACTCTTTCTTAATTATGCATATTATTCACAAATTTCAACGTCGAGAAAATATTCTGCAATAATCAAAAAGGATTTACAGCATAAATAATTTGAAAAGTCATCACCTATGGGTTCGGGCCTTCTTAGACTCATTTCATCTTTTTTCTCTTCAAAAAAAAAAAAAAAAAAACTCCATCTTTTTAGTCACTTATTTCGTGACTATGCTTTTATAAACTTTGTCTACCCCGCCCCCTACATTGGGTTTTGCTCTTTTCTATTAGCAAATTACCTGTGCCTACGGCACTCCAAACTATGTCAAATAATTTAAATTTAGTGAGAACATGGTAAGTGTAATTAAAAATTTGAGAATGCATAAGAATTTTCTTTAAGTACTGTATTTTTTCGAAAACCAAACGTGAATCAATTCTTTTTTAAAAAAAAGATTGGAATATTGGACTTTCAAAGCACATTTTTTTTTAAAAAAAATTCATGTTATTAGGCTTTTAAATGGTTGATTAGTGGTTAAATAAATTGAAATTGAGATGATGTTGGATTTTATTTAAATCATGATGGATGTAATATATTTTGATGTTGATCTGTTTTAGATAACTTCTTAAGACTTTTAGACATGGAAAAACTAATCATCTATGGGTATGTGAGTCAATCCATTTTATTTTGGGAAATTTTTATAAATGGTCTCTCTAGTTTGTAAGAATTTTCATTTTCGTCCCTCTAGTATCAATTGTGTTACTTTTAGCCCTATAATTTGCATTCTGTCTCAATTTCGTCCTTCTCACTTACGGCGTTAATGAAACAAACAGAATTGGAGGACAAAATTGTCATTTCTCCTCATAGAGAGACTAAATTGAGATTTCATGTAAACTAGAGGGACTATTTCTATAATTTTATTTTTGTAAATAAATTTAAAATACATCATATATAATATATTTCTCATCTCATTTTATATTGAATAATAAAAAATATGTTGAAATTTTGTAAATTTTTTATTATATACATCACAAAAAATATGAAAAAATTCGAAAAACAACCCTTATGTTAATTGTCTTGGTCTTGTATTTTTTTTTTCAATTTAATTTTCACTATCGTTATTTTTTTTTGTCACATGATTAAAAAGAAAAAGTTGTTTAGTAGTATTTAGAAATCTTGTAATTGTGTTTAATTAAGCAATGAAACACTATTAAATATTACGAGATCAAATACATTAAAATATGGGTATAAGTGTATTTATTTTGGGACTTACTCATAAGATCACTCATATAACAAATAGGGAAAATTTCACTTAGGCACCCGACCTTTCACACAAATCACACATAGGCACCTGACCTTTCTTAAATTTCATATAAACACCTAAGCTTTCTAAAAACTCATCAATTCAACACCTGACCTTTCTTAAATTTCATATAAACACCTGAACTTTCTAAAAACTCATCAATTCAACACCTGACGTCACCCTTTCCTCTAAAACCAAACAGAAAAAAAGTTAAGTACTCCAATTTTTTTTTTGTTTGAACCTGTGCGAAAATCTTATTTTTTTGATCATTTTATCCTAAAGAATTATAATTAATTTTTGACTCTAAAGTTCTCGTTAGTCAGCCCTAAGAAAGTCGTAGAATCAAATATCTCTTAGGGCTAATTAACGAGAGCCTTAGAATCAAAAATTAATTATGATTCTTTAGGATAAAATGATTAGAGAAATAAGATCTTTATACCGGTTTAAACGGATTGAAAATTAAAGCACTTAATTTTTTAACCTTATTTTTTAATATATAAATGATCTATACATGGTTGAAAAATTAATTGCTCCAATTTTCAATTCGTTTGAACCGATGTGAAGATCTTATTTCTCTGATCATTTTATTCTAAAGGATAATAATTAATTTTTGACTTTAAGGCTTTCGTTAGTTAGCTCTAAGAGATATTTGGTTCTACGACTTTCTTAGAGTTGACTAACGAGAGCTTTAGAGTCAAAAATTAATTATGATTTTTTAGGATAAAATGATCAGAGAAATAAGATCTTCGCATTGGTTTAAACGGATTGAAAATTGGAGCACCTCATTTTTAACCATATTTTTTAATATATAAATGGTCTATGCATAGTTAAAAAATTAATTACTCCAATTTTCAAGCCGTTTAAATCAGTGCGAAGATTTTATTTTTCTGATAATTTATCCTAAAGAATCATAATTAACTTTTGACTCTAAGGCTCTCATTAGTTAGCCCTAAGAGATATTTGATTCTACGATTTTCTTAGGGCTGACTAACGAGAGCTTTATAGTCAAAAATTAATTATGATTCTTTAGGATAAAATGATTAGAAAAATAAGATCTTAGCACTGGTTCAAACAAATAAAAAATTGGAGCACTTAACTTTTTTTCCGTTTGGTTTTAGAAGAAAGGGTGACGTCAGGTGTTGAATTGATGAGTTTTTAGAAAGTTCAGGTGTTTATATGAAATTTAAGAAAGGTCAGGTGTTGAATTGATGAGTTTTTAGAAAGCTCAGGTGTTTATATGAAATTTAAGAAAGGTCAGGTGTCCATGCGTGATTTATGTGAAAGGTCGGGTGCCTAAGTGAAATTTTCCCTAACAAATAAACACGGATTTTAAACATTTTTTTTATTGGGTGAAAAAATAAAAAGATTATAAGAACATGATACAAAGACATTAGCTAAGGGGTTGATTTGTGCATTTTCTAATATTTTTGTAATGTGTAATGAAATATAAATTTTCCAATATAGTTTGATTACCCAATAAAAAATAATTCAGTTGTCAAATACATTACTTATGGTCTTTTTTATTTTATTTGCAAGAAACGAAAGTAAAATGTAAAATTTTAAAAATAATCCCTCTGGTTTGCATAAAATTTCAATTTGGTCCCTCTGTGAGAGAAAATGACAATTTTGCCCTTCAATTCCGTTTGTTTCATGGACGGCGTCAAGGAGAAGGACGAAATTGAGATGGAATGAAAACTATAGGGTTAAAATTGATACAATTAATAGTAGAGGGACGAAAATGAGAACTCGTGCAAACTAGAGGGACCATTTTTTAAAATTTCCCTTTTATTTTATACCATGGTCATAGGCTGTCGAAGTATTTGTTTCAAATGTAATTCATTCAACTCTTCATTTTCTTATGCAGCTCAATCCTGACTTGAAGAAAATTGTAAGATCATTTATATCGATTCTTCTTTTAATTCTTTTTTTTTTTTCAATTTTTTTGTACAAAGGCAATGATTCAGTAGAAGGGGAATTTCTTTTTTATAGTGGAAGATTTTGAATCGAACTGCGGTTTCTATTTAGGGAGAACTACGTAAAAATATGTATGTCATGGTTTGTTGTTGTTTACTTCTTTTTTTCACAAGTCCTATGACATTAAATTTTCTTGCTAGATGATTGAAATGGTATATGAACTGTAACGCCATCTATTTTTTTTTGACATGTTGCAGTGGCTAACCAGTAACAGATATCGAATTGGTTGGCGCTTGAAGCGTAGAAAGCCTGCAAACTTATTATCAATGATTCAATAGAAGTGGAATTACATTTTTATATTCAATTGAAGGGCTGATTATGTTTTGTCTTTTCTTCTTCATTTTGTCATTAAGGTTAATTACTGGTTTTGTATTCTTTTACATTCTAAAACTTGATTTTTTTAAAGCACATAATGTGGATTTTGTGATTACAGTTGGGTTTTGCCAGTTGTGATCCATAGTTTGTAGTGTGGTTGAACTGGCTGTAGGAATGGCAACGGGGCGGGGCGGGTTTTTCATACCCGACCCCGACCCGAAAATCATTACCCGACCCGGCCCCGACCCGACCCCGACCGGGTTTTTTTGGGGTACCCCCGTCCCCGCCCCGATCGGGGAACGGGTTTACCCGCCCCGCCCCGTAAAAATTTAAAAAAATGCAAAATAAGAATAAAAATTATCTAAAAAATAAAAGTTTTGAAATTATTTTTGTGTCTTTTGGTATCGCGGTTTTATCTAAACTTTTAATTGCAATCAATATTTTGGATACTTAATTTCATTTCTTTATGCGTAGGATTTATTATAAATTTTTGAAGAAAACTTTTTAGAAAATCCACTAAACACCAATAAATATCAATTTTTATTTCTTTTTAAAATTTGATTAGACTACTTGACAGTAAAGAGACATTATTTTTTGGATTAATGCTAAAAAAATTAAAGGACATATATATATACACACACGCCGGGTCGGGGTCGGGGCGGGTACTTTGGCCCCGAACCCGGGCGGGTTTTGAAAATTTTACCCCGACCCGACCCCCGAAAATGGAGTGAAAAACCCGCCCCGTTCGGGGCGGGGCGGGTACACTTGCCATCCCTAACTGGCTGTGAATTTAAATGGTTGGCGATAAGTGCCTTAAGGTATGGGCATTACAACTATTAGTTTGTTAGTTTGTTTATGTGTTGATTTAAGTTAACCGATGGATAAACTTAAGATATTGTTTTTTGTTTTTTGCATAGTTAGAATTTTGCGAATTCAAAATTGGATATGAATTGAATACTGATTTCGAGCCGTGCCTTCAGGCACAGATAATTTCTAGTTTCTAGTCTATTATACAAATCGCGACGGTGTGGTGGTCCACACATTTTTCCTCCACCGTTGGATTTGCAACATATTTTTCTGCATAAATCTCCACCCTTTATTCAACCCTTGGTATTTTTGTAAATACTTTGCATTTTCTGGAATAAATGGTTGAGTGTTGATTCTTTCAATTTTGGTATTTAATTTTCCAGTTTTGGTATACAATTAAACTGTGTGTGCTGATTTTTGGAAAGTTTGTTTAACACAATATACGTCAATTGATTAATAGGCTAGGGAGAATTTTTGGAAAGATTGATGTATTGATTTTGGAAAGTTTTGTGTTTAAATACATACAATAAACCGACTAATTTAATTGCGAGATAATGGCAAATTTTTTGGGTGACAGATTTTTATGGGAATCTTGATTTTTGATTGCCGATTTTTTAGTAACATAGTCTTTGGCGTTTATTTTTTTCGGTTTTTTCTCTCTCCCTAAACGTTTTCTTTCCAGTTCTCTTTCAAGTCTCCTTGACCCTCGCCTTCTCTCCGGTTCTCTCTCAACAGGTATGGCTCTCAGTTCTTTGTCCTCTACCCATGGTTAATTCACTTCTTTTTTTTTTTTTTTTTTTTTCGGCCAGTTCTTAGTGCTGTGTTCTAATTGGGAGTTGGAGTTAATCGAAAAATTCTTCCAACAACCATATTGCACGGGTATAAGATTTATTTTTTGGATTGGATTTCTCAAACTTTGTCTTTGAAGCTTTAGCTTCAGTTAAAAGGATAGATTTATTTTTTAAGGGGACAGAGAATTGCCGTAGCTTAAGCTTGCATGAAAAAACACACATTACCGTAGCCACATAAGCTTTAGCTTAAGCTTGCATGAAAAAACACATTTTCCAATTCCATCACATGAGATGTATACTAGGCTTGCATCTAAAATAAATTTTTGGTTGCGTTCAATACATACAGTATATAATTTTTTTTTTTACTTTTATGCTCTTTTCTTCAAAACATATTTCCATCAAAACATTGGTTACGGAGACTATGGACTATACTGGCTGATTTTTCAGAAAGTGAAAAAATAGTTAGTTTTTTATTCAACAAGTTTCTACCAATTGTAACACCATTTATTGGACTCTCATTTTTTTTGGTGTGTACCATTTATTTGACTCTCATTTTTTGGTGTGCGTTCAGAATTACAGGATGAATAGTGAGAATGAAATTAATATGGTTCCAGTGACTAACGAGTGGAGACGCATGAGGATGCTCAAGTTGTAGTTGAAGAGCAAAATATACAAATTGACCCACAAATTGATAAGCATTCTACCTACAAAGACTAAACTGTGATTTTTAGTCTACTCACCTTGAAAAATACATGGTTCCAGTGACTGAGCGAGTGGAGACGCGCGCATGAAGCTCAAGTTGTAGTTGAAGAGCAAAATATACAAATTGACCCACAAATTAGTAAGAATTCTGGCTACAAAGACAAAACTGTGATTATTAGTCTACATTAGTTGAATAAACTGTAATTTTTTATATATAAAGAAATAAATGAGCCTCACGAAGCAAATGAAGAGCAAACTGTTGAAATTGATGGGATTTGCCATTGGTAAGGATGGGTGATTTGTTTAAGCTGGGTCCGGAATGTCTTGCGATGTGCCTTTTAGGCACGGGCAATTGTGGTCATCAAAGAACGACTAAAGTGAAGCTACAAAGGAAATACCACTTAGGTTCATTCCAAATCACATCTACCTCACAATATTAATTTTTGCTGGTTACTGAATACTGATATCCTTTTCAACTGCTCCATTCTGCAAGGTTAACACTTAACGACATTTGAGAGTTCTAGGTATATTCTTCTATAATGCTATCTTCTCTTGAATCTCTTCTTTCTTTGAGAGTTCTGAATTGCTGTCTATCTCCTCCCGCCGTTGGTTTTAAGTTTATCATATGCTTGCTGTTTAAAAAAAAAAAAGTTCATCTTTTTTTTTTTTTTTTTATGTCGTATACTAGGTATTGCTGACTTTTCATTATCTTTTTTAACTCAATTAATTGTGCCACGAACACAACTGTTTGGATTGCTTGGCATGGAGTCTTGAGTTTCAGTTGCTTTATGGATTTCAGTCCTCTGAAATGAGAGTAAATCTTACTACTTTCAGAACTAAAGGCTGTTACACATTATTTGACTGTTATGTATCGATCGAGGTGGTGCATATTTGTTTTCCATGGTTAAAACATAGATGATCGTTTTGTATTAGTATTCCAGTCTATTATGTCAAGATAGGTTATATGGTATGTGTTGGAACGTGTCGGAATGCGAATATGAAAAGTTCCATCTCCAGAACTGAACTTAAAAGATTGGTGCTTAATATTCATTGTATGGACCCACCACTTATGGATCATGTGTTGCACGCAGCAAAGACCACCAATTTGTAAGTATATTTGTATTCATTGACACATTTGAATACTAACCGATGGCTCTCTGTTTTTTTTTTTCCTCACTTGAAATCATCTAACATTCGGATTAATTTGGTTCCTCAACCAAAAATTCAACGCCTTTGGCCAATTTTCATCGACCGATGAGAATTGTGTTACCTCAACTCATCAATGGACCGATAATTTGCATTCTATATATCTATAACCCTATGTAATCTTGCTCTTCTATTTGTGTAGCTCTTGCTTCTTTGTACATGCAATCAATGTTTCTAATGGAAAAGGATTAAGGTGCATTTGATACTCTTCTTTCAAGGGAATTGGAGTTGAAAAACTATTTTCCGAATAGTTTTCTTTTTCCTTTAGTCAATGTGCATGTTTGCGATGTTTTGATTTCAGAGTTTGAAAAACTAGAGAAATGGCTGGGTAATCATAATATTTGTATTCATTCCCTCTTTGATGAGAAATAGCTATTCAATTTTCGTGTCCCAAGCAAATAAAAGATGATTTTGTCTATAGTTTACGTCGACGTAGTCAATAGTATAACGAGTAATTGATTTTTTGTGGTGATAAAATTATGCTGGTATGTGCTTTTAGGCACGATTTGTTTGCTCACGCCTAGCTAAAGGTCACTCAAAATCATATTGAATAATGAATTCTTCGACACGTACCTTCAGGCACGGACAACCCCTAAAATACTTGATGCTTGAAATGGTATGATCTCCAAGAACAACACCTGCTACGCTTTGAACTTGGCTCGCGCAGGAGCACTCAACTTTTTGGGCTCCTTCCCGGCCCGGAAGTTTGCTTATGGCAACTAAGTTCTAAAGCATTGGTCAAGATAGTAGAAGCAACAAGGAGAAAGACACCTTTCAGTTGAAACAATATTTGTTTTTATAGTGGCCAACCTTGCAATGTCGAAAGTCATGTCGAGATAGAAGTGAAGCCACCTTCTTTCATATCGAGTTGATTAGGTTGCTAGATGTGAAACCATCTCAATCTTCTTTCATTTCAATGGTTTTTTTTTTTTTTTCCCATTTTGATGTTGCTTTGATGTGAATTTTGCGAAGACATTTGGGTTTTTGTTATGTGATCAATCATAATCAAGTGGTTAATATAGCGTGAAGTTAAATTTTGTTCACAAGAGCCTTCAGGCACTAGTATTCCATTAACTAAGCTCATACCTAGTTAAGGTCACTCGAAATCATATTAACAAATTCATGAAGGCACGGGCAAATACTAGTACTAGTATTATACAAATCGCGTTGGTGTGGTGGTCTCCACATTTTTTCTACATAAATCTTGATCGTTTGATTTAACATACATTTCTTTGCATAAATCCTAGCCCTTTATTCATTTCCATTCTAATACCCCGGCAATAAACGATTTCCCAGTAGTCAAACGGAAATTGATTTCCCAGTTTATTCATTTCCATTCTAATACCCCGGCAATAAACGATTTCCCAGTAGTCAAACGGAAATTGATTTCCCAGTTATTCATTTCCTATACGGCAATGCAAAGTGGGCAAAGTTGAAAATGACAACAATTGCTATTCTATTCCCAAACCATAAATTGACAAACATTAAAAACGGCAACATTTACAGAAATAATTGCTATTTTGTTCCTAAACCAATTTCATTGTTTTGTATTATAGATTGTTTTGTATTATGGATGCTTGAAATTGCCGTTTGATTCTCATTTTCCGTTTTTCGGTAATGAAATTTGGGTGAACGAATCTCTCTCTCGCGCGCTCTCTCTCTCCCTAATTGTTTTCTTTCCACTTCTCTTTTCCATCTCCCTCACTCTCGCCCTCTTTCCAGTGAAAATACAAATCGCGACGGTGTGAGGGTTTTCTTCCAGTTCTCTTTCCTGGCTCCGTGACTCTTGCCCTCTCTCTAGTTCTTTCCCTACAAGTATGACTCTTCCGTTCTCTTTTTTTTTTTTTTTTTGGTTAAATCTTTTTCGAATCTTGCACATATTCTGAATTGACCAACTCTTCTATTTTTCCCAAGCAAAATTATTTTTAGTTAAATCTTTTTCAAAATCTTGCAGCAATTTGTTTTTTCTTCCGTTCGTTTCTGAAAATTATAGAATCAAAAGCAACAAACGGAAAACCAGATGACTGGAAAGAAAATTAAAAACGGTAAATCTGTCCACACAGATAATTTGTGCAGAGATTGCGCATAGATTTTGTTGTAAGGCCCACCACGGGTCCCACACAAAATATCCGAACCGTTCATTAAATGTAAAACATTTTTTCAAGGGTTTCCGTAAAAAACAGCTCAATCCAATACCTATAGGTGTTTGATCTAATTATCTAATATTTCATTACCTGAAAATCTGAATGAAAATTTAGATTATTAGATCGAGTATCTATAGGTATTAAATTGAGCTTATTTTTTACAAGGAACCTTGAAAAAATATTTTACATCTAATAAACGGCTCGGATCGTTTGTGTAGGACCCGTGGTGGATCCCACAACACAAGTGCACAGATGTATGTGTGGTTAGCGGGGTTCAATTAAAAACCGTCAGTGAGGACAACCAGATAACCACAACCATGAGTATTATTAAAGATTAAAAAAAGGATTGAACCATGACCACAACCATGACTAATTATTGAATTGAATAATTCCTTATCTTATAAAGTTTGATACCATCCTTTTTTTTTTGTTTCTTAGCACGCATGTTTCGCTAGGATTGTAATGATTTATGAGCAATTGGGTAGACTAGGATTGGAGTTTTGGATTTACACGCATTTTTGGTAATGATGATTTCTGAACATGCCCGTGCATTGAAAGAGAATATATTTAATGATTTATATTGGGGCATTGAAAGGCATGCTAAATGAATTTTTGGTAATTATTGTATTTTTAGTTAAGTCGATTTTGTTTAAATGATTTATTCTCATTGTTTGTTTCCAATTCCGAATTTCCAGTTTCTGATAATGATCTCTCTCTCTCTAATGTTTTTCTTTTCAGTTCTCTTTCCCGTCTCTTTCCCATCTCCCTCACTCTAGCCCTCTCTCCACAAGTATGGCACTTGTTCTCTCTCTTTTTTTTTTAAACGGTTGTGACATATGTGAATCAAAAAATGTGTTGTTTAATTAGAATTAGTTCTTTATTTTTTATCCATGTGGAATCCTCTCTCCTTTTTTTTTCCTTTCCCCAGTACTCTTTGTTCTCAAAAACCATATATTGCACAAGCATAAGCTATTAGCTAGCTGTTGATCAGAAGAACATGTTTTGGAATATGGTTTAGAAATTTTGAAATTTCCTACTTTAAATTTTGCGTATCAAACCGACCCCTTATGCGGGTCTATCATGCGTATCGAACTGGCTCCTTATACAGGTCTATAATTGTTTTACTACTGCATGAGAATGATTTGGTTTAGTTGTTTTAATCTAATTAGTTGTTTTATTGGTATTCTATGTCAAGTGATTCGACAGTGATCATTTATTTTGTTTTTGTTGCATCTTGAACCACATATATACAGAGGTTCAGGTTGGTTTTTATAGCATGTTGCAAAACCATGAGAAGAGAACGCCTGTTAGGTGTTTGATAGAATGCCCTGTTGGGTGACCGTCAAAAAATGTCTATTTTCCTAGCACTTGAATGTGTTGTATTTTACGGTGGTGTGGTATGTCTAACATATTATAGTCTCTCATACGCAGATGTTGTAGCGTTTCATCTTTGATACGATGTAGACTATAGTCAATAGATTATTCAATTCCAATTTTGGTCCATACACAGTTGTTGTAGTGTTTCATCTTAACCAAAAAACATGCCTAGGTTATTTTCAAACTAACATCCAGCAGAATAATGAGGTTAGCAGTTGGGGCTTCCCCCTCACAGTAAATACCATTAATTTAGTTCTTAGGTTCATTCCAAATCACATCTACCTCACAGTATTAACTTTTGCTGGTTAATGATATCCTTTTCAACTGCTCCATTCTGCAAGGTTAACGACATTTGAGAGTTCTAGGTATATGAGATATATATATATTCTTCTGTAATGTTACCTTCTCTTGAATCTCTTCTTTCTTTGATTTACGTACTTTAATTGAATTGCTCTCTATCTCCTCCCGCTGTTGGTTTTGAGTTTATCATATGTTTTCTTTCTTCGTTGCGCTTCATTGTACAAGGAGTTGCTGCTTTATTGAAGAGAACGAATTTGTCGGTGGATTGGAGGAGGAGAAGGTTAGACGGTTCATGGTTATTGGCTCAAGGGGTATCATGTTCATTGGTTATGATTCATGAACATGTCGATGTCAGAAAAAGACAAGGTTATTCTGTACATTAGTTATTGCAGTATTCTTCTTCATTTGACTGTGGTTTTGTAACATTGAACTTTTATGTTTCCGATGGGAAAGTAGGGGACGAAGTGAAGAGAATTTGTTTTTGTTCATTTTGACGCACCATTGCTAAGATCAATTATTACACTTCTTATGTCTCAGATTAGTATCAAGTTGAATGTATTGGTATCTCTCTTTTCTCTTTCAAAGCACGCATTGGTATCTCTTTGATGCATTTAGGTTTGTGGAGATCGATGCATTTGAAGAGACTGTATTTTCTTGAATATTGAATGGATGCTATTTTGTATATCTTGCAAGTTCATATGGTAAGAAACATAAACTGCATTATTTTTTTCTTAGAAGCTAATTTCTCTCCAATTTTTTCATACCTTCCGTTCTCTGTTTTCTCTTTTTCTTTTTTGAACGGTGAAAAAGGAATATTACATTAATAAAGAAACCCTACACCATGGCAACCAAAAGCTATTCAAGCTCCAATGATTGACGAAAAATCAATTCGAATAACGCCCAACAGAACCACCCCCAAAAGGAACCAACGAAACAGTACCAAAACTACAGGAAGACACCCCCGCACACCCACAAACAAAAACATCTCCACCCCCCATTCAGGACAAGACACCCCCCACCCAAAAACCAAAACATATCCCACCAAGGTCCCACCCCAAGAAACAAAGAATAAGAAAACTAGGCCTGCGCTGCCACTTTGTCAGCTCTGTCCAAGTCTTCAGCTACCAAATCTGCAAATTTGCTTATGACTTCATCCTCCTCACCATCATACCCCAATCCCATGATCATGTTGCAGGTCCAAATTGCTTATGCTTCGTCCAGAATTATTCTATTTCTGTTAATAACTCCATTTGAAGAGATAGATGCAGAGAGTGCTAGAGCTGCAACAACAGACCTATACACCGCATACTTTGGTTTGTTATTCCTACTCTTGTTATTGAAGGTGTTGATCTTTGTAAATCCCAGAATATCATTAACTGTCTTCCTCTTCTTCTTCCCTTTTACCCCATTTATGGCAACTTTAATTGGTGCAAAAAGAGGTTCATTTTCAGTTCGGTATGCTTCAATATGATGTTCAGGAATAATTTCATCCTCATCATTTTCCCCTCTTAAATTTTCAGCAATAACTTGATTTTCCTTAACTGAATCCTCCACCCAACTGTCATGATTGTCAACCAAATTACTTAGGCTTGCTCTTGGAATTTGAATGCACGTATTCAGCCTTACAAAAGTTAGTGGTTCCAAATTGATATTGAGTGTTGTGCTGTTTGCTCTTGTCTCTCTCATACTATTCATGACCTTTCCACTTCTCCAAGCTAATGCCTTAACCCTCGAAGAAGAATTAGTTGCCTTATCATTACATCCTTGCATGTTTATATTTATTAGCTGTAATGCTCTCTCTTCTGTCATAAAAGCCTTTCAGCTTCCACATTAGTTTCTGCCACCTCCTCAACAATTTCTATCTCATTTTCCAACTCGGCTTTGTCTACATCGAAGTCGAACGATTCATTATCCCCAGGATCTGTCTCAACTACGGCCTCTTTCACCTCCTTATCATTCCCTTTCTCTATTTTCTTTGACATGGATTACTAGAATTTGATTTTGACAAAAATTATGATTTGATCTTTTAGTTTCATTTTTGTGACATTAGTTTGTAGTTCATTCTATTTGTTGTAGTTGATTGAGATGTGATATATTGACTTGGGATGTGCTTTATTTCTATTAACAAACTTGCATTGGTGAACTTTAGATGATATGTAGGACTTACGTTGAGGTCATATTGTGCTCACTAGAGCATTGTCTGGGTCAACATTGGATAGTTGTTGTAGTGCCATAAGCACGAGTAATATCATATTCGTAGAGTAGCTAAATGTCTGGTTTCTATCAGTCCATTAACTTCTTAATTATTGACGTTTGATTTAGGCATTGTTTGATTGAAGGTTGCATTTCATGCTCTCAGTAAAGTTTACGTAGAGGATGGAGGTTGAAAGACCTTAGCTTTCTCTTCATATCGTAGTGGGGGAAGGCAAGTTGCTGTATGGGACTAAGTCACAAATATACTAAGGTAATTGTTATGCCGAACACAAAATTGAGAATATAACAAATTGACAAGTAATAAATAAGAACAGAAAGATATACGTCGTTTCGCTCAAGCACAAAGCAAGAACGTACTCCACAGGAAAAGAGCAAGATGATTCACTATAAATAGGGAGAGAAACAAAGAGTCGGCTATACCCGTAACTCTACTTGAAGCACCAAACAGATATAAAGGGACAAATCTCTGGTGGAACCCAAAAGGGAGACAAATCCACGGTGGAACCCTAAGAGATGAACAAAACTCTAATATCTAAGCCCTTGAACAAAAGACCATAACCCTAGGAACTCCCAAGGTCTCAATTTATAGGAAAATACTAAATAAACCTAAACCGAATATGAATAGGAATAGGAATCCTAGTCAATTTAGAAATTCTAGTCAATTTTCAACAAATCTCTACCTTGACTTAAATTCCATTGAACTCAACACTATAGGCAATCCTCTCCTTCAATCGTTCATCTCCCCCAAAAGCCCCCCATGGGGCAATCACCAATGGCACAAACAAGCAAGCCTCAAGCACGCCTGTTTGACCTTGTAAACGCGACTCAGGAAATCCAGCTGCACAAGCCTCCAAATTGAGCCTCTATCTTCCAACAAACACCTCCCACCCAACGCATCCCTCCCGAATACATATGAAGATCTGCTCAAACTCCACACGGAGTTAATTACTGACTCCACCACGGAATTAAAACTGAGTCAACCTCGAATTCACCGATGAAAAACCCAAAGATGTAGCACCCACAATCGTATTACCATCAAGCACATAAAGGTTATTCGATTTCCAACCCTTCATCAAAACATGAGCACCCTTCAAAACTCTCAAGACTTCACCTTCAGCGGTATGCTTCCAACCCAAAGAGTCAAGAGTATTTAAAGAGATAAGGCTCCTTTTCAAATCTGGTACATGTCGAACACCAAATAACGTCCTCACAAACCCATCATGCATTCTAACTTTAACTGTTCCAATCCTAACAATTCTATAGGGCATGTTATTCCCCATAAGAACTGTACCACAACTGACCGATTCATAAGTATTAAACCAATCTTTATTTGGACACATGTGGAAAAAATATCTGGAGTTCAGAATCCATTCAGTATTCAAGCAGACATCACCGACACTCACAGAAAGAACCATAAGTGAATCATTGGAATCCTCTTCAACAATACCAACAACAACCTTCTCTTCAAAATTGTTCTTATTTTTCAACCTATGACAATTTCTCACCATGTGCCCGTATTTTCTATAGTAAAAACATTTTACTTCCTGATTTGTAGAACAAGAGCCAGAAATCCCTTTACTACCAGTCTACCACTATCCCTCTCAAAAGGCCTTCCTTGCGCCACCAAACCATCAGCATAAACCTCACTTTTATCGGATACTTTTTTCCTTAATTCCTTTGAATATAAACTAGATTTAACATCCGCCATGGAAATCATGTCTCTCCCGTAAAGTAGGGTAGTAACATAATGCTCATAAGATGCATGCAAATAATATAACACAATAAAGGCTTGATCTTCATCATCAATCATAACATCAATATTTTTTAAATTCATAATAATTCGATTTAACTCATCTAGATGGTCTTTTACGAGCGTACCTTCCCTCATACGAAACGTATAAAGACGCTGTTTCAAATACAACTGGTTGGTAAGAGACTTCGTCATATAAATACTTTCCAACTTCAACCAAATACCGGCAGTCGTATTCTCCTCCCCGACCTCGCGAAGCACATCATTGACTAAACACAACTAAATAAAACTGAGTGCCTTTTCATCGAGATCCTCAAACACACTATCCTGTATATCAGCAAACTTCTTGGATTTTCTCAATAAAGTCTTGTGTAATCTTTATTGAACAAGCAAAACCTTCATCTTAAAACACCATAAACTGAAGCTAGTGCTCTGCCCGTCAAACTGCGCAATTTCGAAACGAGTCCATTGAAACGATCACCAATTGCACAATACGCAGCGGAAAACAAAAGCCTCGGATTTAAAACCTGGTGCTCTGATACCAATTTGTTGTGCCGAACATAAAATTGAGAATATAACAAATCAACAAGTAATAAACAAGAACACAAAGATATACGTGGTTCCGCTCAAGCACAAAGCAAGAACGTACTCCACGGGAAAAAGAGTAAGAAGATTCACTATAAACGGAGAGAAAAACAAAGAGCCGGCTATACCCCGTAACTCTACTTGAAGCACCAAACAGATATCTAAGGACAAATCTCCGATGGAACCGAAAAGGGAGACACAAACCTGATGTAGAGCGGGTTGCGTCCACGTTCCTCGAGTGACTGGACCGAGCACAGCCCAAACCAAACTGGAGGCGAGGTGACAATGGCAGAATGACCCGTGGACCATAGGGTTGAAGCGAAACGGCCCACTGATCAATACTCATTTCCTTTGGAAGATGACCAACGTTGCTTTTCGGCCGTTCGATATTGTCTAGCCTTCCGAAAGGCCTATTTTGTTGTTTATAGTAATATTTAGATTGCTAATAACTTTTGATAGAAAATTCTGTTTTAATTGCCGCTTGTTTTGACAACCTTAGATTTCTTCCTAGTATTTAATTTTCTAGTCAACGTAGGATTTTTCGTTTTTGGTAATTTTCGTATTTTCTGTGATTAGGGACTAATTCTCAGCCCTAATTGTTTCCTAAGTTGTTTAGGATTTCTATTGCCCCATTTATATTCATTGTAAGCCTTAGGGCACAACAGCTTTTGATATTGAATTAATAAAAATCGATATTTATCTCAAATTCATTTTTTCAAAGAGGGAGCACCCTGGCTCAAACATTGTTCGTGTATTTTTTTTGCAAACAGTTTCGTAAAAAGAGGCTGCGCTGCATCACCCTTGGTTGAACCCTAAGAGATAAACAAAATCCTAATAACTAAGCCTTTGAACAAAAGACCACAATCCTAAGAACCCCCAAGGTCTCTATTTATAGGAAAACACTAAATAAACCTAAACTGAATAGGAATAGGAATCCTAGTCAATTTAGGAATTTTAGTTAATTTCCAATAGTAATAAGCAAATAGACAGAACTACAGCCTCATCTCTTAACTTCTTGATATGAAATCCTTTTTTTGATCCAAAACATTTAAAAGACTTTTCAACTGTTTGTGTGTGCCCTGATTTTGGATTGTGTGTGAATGATGGTGTATCTGGAGAGCCATTGATGGTATATTTGGATGCCTCTACAAGCTTGGTAAGGAAATTTTATTTGTTGCAGTCATTTACTTTTGTAAACTCTCTCACCATTTTTTAGTAAAGTCTCTCACTTTTTTGGGGGATCTTCAAGTATGTTGCCTTAGACGTCTAACGACTTATTAATTGGCGTTTGATTCTGGCGTTGTTTGATTGAAGGTTACATTTCATGCTCTCGGTAACAAGTTTACGTAGAGATGGAGGTCGAAGGACCTTAGCTTTCTCTTCATTTCGAAGTGGGGGAGGGCAAGTTGCTGTATGTGATTAAGTCACGAATATGGCAATTGCACCGTCCACTAGGATAGAGCGGCTCGACTCCTCCTTTGTCTCTCTTTGTGAAGGCATTGATTTTAGTTTCTATTTGCGGTCACACCAAATAACTTTCTTTCGTAATGTACTCTTGCTATTAACTTTTTTTTTTCTTGAAATGATTGGGGTTGGTTAGTTTTTTTTTCCTTTTGGTTAATTAGATGTAGAGGATTTGTTTCTCCTTTCAAAATAGAGAAATGGAGTGTGCATTTTAATGCCCATCTATGCTATGTTCATTTCTTTGGTGTTGAACCTGCCGCATCTATGCCGTGTTCATTTCTTTGGTGTTGAACTTGGTATCTGTAACTTTTGTTTTGATTATTTCATTTTGGCCAAAATTACACTATTCGATAATTCATTTTAGTCGTGTTTAACGTGTTGCGTCGTGCCTTCAAGCACAGCCAATTTCTAGTGTGTGTGTGTGTGTGTGTGTGTGTATATTGTTACTTTCATTCATAATTCCTCTAGTAAACATTGATAACAAGAGCCAACTTGTATGCTGGTTTTGGAGCTGTTGTTGTTTTGTTCCTACTTCTTAGGTGGTCTTCTTCAGTTTCTTCGGCGGAGGCTAGTTTTGGTTGTTTTTCTTGGGTTTGGTTTTGTTTCTAAGATGTCTTCTTCTTTTCCTTGTTTCCTTTTTGGGTGTTGGTGTTGTTTTCGTTTTAGGTGTTGGTGTGTTGTGGTTGTTTCTTTTCTTTTGTTGGCTTCTTGCCATAGTCTGTTTTGGGTCTCGGGTAGCTCTTGTTTGTCCTTATTCCCTTTAATCTTTGTTTTCTTTTAAAAAATTAATAAAATTTCTTTTACCCAAAAAAAAAAAAGCCAGCTTGTATGTACACCATGCAAAAGTTTACGTGCTTTCTATACAAAGAAGAAAATTACTCCACAGTACATGCT
Source organism: Rhododendron ovatum (assembly GCA_019656835.1). Lineage (NCBI taxonomy): Eukaryota > Viridiplantae > Streptophyta > Magnoliopsida > Ericales > Ericaceae > Rhododendron > Rhododendron ovatum. Next base: position 6,025,580 of record CM033792.1, on the reverse strand, counting down.
TGTTGAATGAAAATGCGCTAGCTAGCTTTTGGTGGCATTTATGTGTTTGCTGTAGTTTTCAAAATTTGTGTTCCATTTCAAACATAGTACAGAAAACTTGTATATATGGCGACCCCTCTACCTATGCAAAATTAGCGGGGGTTTAATTCATCGCAACAGTAGTACTTCACCAAAAGTCTAACTGTCTAAGAACGAGAGCCGGTCATCCAACGAAAACGGGGGAACGGGGAATTAAGGAACTGAGAACAACCGTTTTGACTATGGGTTTGTTCTGGGACGTCTGCATTTCAAAACTCCCTTCCGGAGCTGCTTTTGAGTTTGATTCCGGAACTGAAATCTTGCCAAAGTGTCCTTCTGGTTTTTATTCCGGAGCTGTTTAAATTGACTGGCTGTGACACGTCACGCATCCATGCAATTTCCATTGAGAATGTAATTTTGTTTATTTTCTTTTTTCTGCAGGCCTTTATATATACTACCTCTTTCTCCGTGGTCTGTATTTGATCTTTCCTTCTCGTTGTACCATTTGTCAAGTTATTAATAAAATTTTGTTGTCTATCATAAAAAAAAAAAAATGTACACCATGCAAGAGTTTATGTGCTTAGAGTATCCCCGTTGTAAAAAGCAAATGGATGTGAATAAACAAATTTAACAACAATACTTAAAAAACACCCCACATTATAATAAGTAAAGTTATAAGTCTTTCAACAAATAATTATCACATATTCCATAACCAAACTTAAAAACTTTTACCAATAACCAAACTCAAAACTCAAAAATACTCCACATTGGAATCGTCTCATTGAGAGGAATAATTTGGTGTGGTCGGGTGCGTAATTAAAACTCGTTTGCGATTGGATAAATGTGCATTGTGTATTGTGGGATTTTTTTTGGTTAGCAATGCAAAAATAACCAATGTGGAGGTAGAATTTGTTAGGTTTGATTATAGATTAAATGGATAATTAAATGCTGACGTGATATATTTTGGTTATTGGTTTTGATTATCACCCTATTGGGATGTTCTTATTAAATTTCTACAAAGAAGAAAATTGTAAGCCATGCTTAATGAATGAATGCGCTTTGGTGGCATTTATGTGTTTGCTGTAGTTTTCAGTGACAGTACCACTGTGAATGCAAGATGAGTTCGGTCATCCAGCGAAAACAGGGGAGCGGGGAATTAACTAGTACCACTAAGGAATTGAGCACAAACTGTTTGACTTTGGGATTGTTCTGGAACGTCTGCATTTCAAACTCAATCATGTCCGCGAAAAATAAATATCAGCGTCAAATTAATACTATGTGGAATGTGATCGTTTGGCAAAATTAAGGGGCGACCGGCGTTCGATCTCGCACGTCTTTCTTTCTGTGTTTTGAAAACTACACAAGATGAAAACGAAAAAAGATGAAATTAACTGAATTAGGTTTCTCACCTGAATCTGTTCGAGAAGTCCCTCTTTTTCAAACTTATACGCGCAGTAGAAGAGTGGACACTGACCTCTGTGGGATTCTGCCCACTTGGGTATGTGCTTTCTCTGCTGGGAAAACATCACTCTGCGCCATATATTGCATCATGTGGACAGTTTTAGCAATTCCATATACGGAGGAGTCCACCGAAAAAGCAGTACTGCAGATTTCATTCTGCGAATCGATTACTCCTTAAAATATGTAATATCTACAATTTCTTTATAATATGTAATGTTATCTATATAATAACGGAGCTCACTATTTGAATCCTATACATAAATCAAGGGTCCAAATCTATCCCCACATAAATCTTAGGGCTGAGAATTTCAATGGCATTTTTGTAAATAGCTTACATTTTTTTGAACGATAAAGAACACCGTAATCTTCATTCAAAATTTGAAATGCACGTACTCCATTATTCTCCTTCTTTCTCTTTATTTCCCCTTTTCTCTCTTTAGCTCTTGAAATGGAACAAATTGGAGGAAGAGAGGGACAAAGTTCGTTGGGGGCGGTGGCGGTGATTCGTTGTCGTTTTCCAATAAAACCCAGGTGGAAGACCATGATGGAAGATGAATCATTGATGTAAATGGAAAAGGCAAACCCAACTATGTTTTTTTACTTCCCCCATTTTTCCTACAAACCCAACTCTGTTTTTTCATTTTTTCCTTCCTCCATTTTTCCTACGCACACACACGGTGAATGACCTTAAAGTTCTCGGCCCTTGGATCTATTCCTGCATACCAATATTGGTATATGTGTTGTTGTATTATTTTGTTAAACTAAGGTACGATGCTTAGCTAACCCATTGGTTAGGGAAGAAGAGAGTAGCAAACCATTTGTGTGCACGTGTTTGAATTTGGATACAAAAGTAGTTGAATAAATCAACATGTATGGTGGAGCGGTACTAGAGATTTGCATAAATAGAGCTGTTTAGGGTAGTAGATCCAACCGCGAGCAGTTGTTCTATGCAAACTCAATAATGCCATAGCCTCGGATTTGGATTAGGTAGCACATGGTAAGATTCAAAATTTGCGAAAGTAGCATTATAATCCCGTATAAATCTGCTTCATTGGCGGAAGTGGTTAATAGTTTCGGTAATTCATTTTAGTTGTGTTCAAATATGCGATGCACTGTGCCTTCAGGCACGAGCAAACCCTAGTCTACAATCTATAATCTAGTATATATAATATCTACAATCTATAATATCTTTCTTTATAATCTGTAATCTATAATTTCTATTTTTGGCGTGTGATCTCATGCATAGCACAGATACCGTGCTTGTTCAAACGTGCTAATACAGTAATGTTTAATGCTTTCGATCAGCTTAGCTCACAATTCCTTGTAATTGAGGTCATCTGATGAGAACCACATTTCAATTCCTCCATCAAACTACGTACAGCATAATTAATTAACTTTGACTCTAAACCCTCTCCTTTCACATGTAGCAGTACCCCTTCCCTCTCCTCCTCATGAACTGGCCTGGCCTGGCCTACACAATGAAAGATTAATTATCCATTGTTCCTTGACATATATCTTAATAGCTTAACTTAAGTGCATGCCTTACAGTGTTATTGTATAGTCTGTTATCAAACATATATATAGAACCAACACAAATGCGTTGGGCTGAGCAACTCAACTATACTGATCGAGTGATCACTTGCTTATAACGCAATAAGACCTGTAGAAATGCGTGGCTATCTGTAGATTGAGTCTCTTGACCTCACTCACTTGCAGTTTCATTGAAGGACTATATATGTTATGGGCATATTTTACTATTTTAACCCTACTAAGGCCCCATTCCGCTTTTTTCCAAAACCTCCTTTTTCAAAAAGAAGATAATTTCAAATTCAAATATAACGAAAATGAAAATTGATTTTTCAATTTTTATTGCACCATTTAAAAGATCTTAATAAGATCTATCAAACAAAATCTATATTAGCTAGAAAATTATTTGCGTAAACACGTGATTTTTTATCTTGAAATTACCTTATTTTTCCAAAACTCTCCCTTTTCTTAAAGTGGAACGGCATCTAAAACAACTTGACTGTCCTAATTAACTAGTACAACAATTTGTGACCCTACTTTAAGAGTATCTCCGGCTTGGCTTCAAATTTCAAGATGGTAATTAAATATTTCAACATGTGAAATCCTTTTTGATAACCTAATTGATATGATTGATATGATTATTTCTCCGGATATATATGAAATATTAGGGGAGGTGGAATTCCATATCCCTCCCATCAAGAACTAATTGATATGACTATTTTGCCCTTCCTATATTTGTTCTCACGTGGTTTGCCACGTGACGCAGCAAGCCCACGCACAAGAATCACTGAATAATTCCTTCCCACCCACATGCACTCCACCTGCTTTATAAACCCCTTCTTCTCCAACCTAACTTTCCCTCAAAAATCTAAAATGGCTCTTCAATGGCTAATCTTAGTCGGTGCAATTTGGCTCCAATCCATCAACGGCACAAACTCAAACTTCCCGGCCTACTCCTCCGAATTCAAGCGCCTCCTCTCCCTCTCCCAACTCCAACTCAACAACCTTGCCTTCGCCTCCGACGCCGGAAAGCTCCTCGGCTTCATCTCCGGCGTCACCGCCTCCCACCTCCCCCTCTGGCTGGTCCTCCTCATCGGCTCCGTCATCGGCCTAGTCGGGTACGGCGTCCAGTACCTGTTCCTATCTGACCACATCCCTTCTCTCTCCTACGGCCCCGTCTTTCTGCTAACCGTCTTGTCCGGAAACAGCATCTGTTGGATCAACACCGTCTGTTACATGATAACCATAAGCACCTTCCCCTTCGACCGCCACGTGGCCGTGGGGTTGACCACTAGCTACATAGGGTTGAGTGCTGAAATCTATACGGATTTGGTCAGTGTTTTTTTCCAATCTTCTCCTTCTTCTTCTTCCCCTACCGAAACGGCCAAAGCTTACCTCTTGTTGAACTCAGTATCTCCTCTAGTCGTGTGTGTTTTCTGTGCACCGATCGTCCGGTGCGCAAATAATGGGGTGTCTAGGAGATTGGAAGGTGGGTTTGTCGTGATGTTTGTCATAACCATAGGGACTGGAGTTTTCGCAGTGATTTCGAGTTTCGGTAAAATAGCAAGAGGGTTGCCACCGTTTGTGGCTGTGATTGGAATGGGGGTGTTTCTTTTGGCACCGCTAGCGGTGCCTTTGGTTGAAAACGTAATGGAGAGGTTTCAGAAGAAATGTTGGTTGAGGAGGCAGGGGAGGATTTATGATGTGGGTGTGGGTGTGGTGGAGGGCGGCGGCGGAGAGAGGGCGGCCGAGGAGGGGTGGAAGGAGGAGGAGGAGAGTGGTGGTGGAGGGAGTTGTGAGGTGGTGGAGGAGGTAGGGGTGAAGGAGAGCGCGGAGGAGGAGCGGATGGATGTGGAGGAGAGTGGCGGTGGAGGGAGGTGTGAGGCGGGGGTGGAGGAGGTTGGGGCGAAGGAGATGGTGAAGAGGGTGGAGTTTTGGTTGTATTTTTTGGTTTACTTGTGTGGTGCAACACTTGGACTGGTTTATTTGAATAATTTGGGTCAAATAGCAGAGTCTCGAGGGTTCCGGAGGACTTCTTCATTGGTCTCCTTGTCTTCTTCGTTCGGGTTCTTTGGCCGTCTATTGCCATCTCTTTTGGCCTACATTTTCTCAAGGTACTCTCTCTCTCTCATCTCCACCCCTCTGTATGGTTTCATAGATACGTATATACATGTACGAGAAAGTATTTTATGTAGCTGTGACAGCATGTGACGTTCTACTCACGATTATTGACCGTATGTGTGCATGATGTGGGGATCCAAGGCCGAGTTGGCAGTGCTTGAGTGTTCGCCAGCTCCACCTCGGATCCAGGGACGGAGTCAGAAATTTCACTACGCAGGAGTGATCGTGCATGCGGAAAAAAAAATATAAATACACATGCATAATCATGTAAATACATTAACACTCAAAATAACATAAATACATAAATCGGTTTAACTAATGGGATCGATCTTGATGTATGTGTCTTATTTTTCTTTATTATTCATATTTTTTTTTCATTTATCACAACTGGACGAATTCGGTACATGGGCTTTCATGTTACTTGATTTTACCCGTCAAAAAATAAAGAATTAAGAAAAGTCTTAAACAATAATTAGAAAAAGACATACCCATAACTTAAATTTCACTAAAATTACTTAGGATTTCCAAATGTCTTCTACTTTGTCTCTATTTTCTCGAGATTGGGGGGGGAGGGGGGGGGGGATTTGGTGTGCCATTGAGATTTTAGAGTAAAAAGAAATAAAACTGTAAAATACTAAACTCATCTAACGAAATGTGAAAGTTTGTTACTTGAATATTCACAATATTAACACTATAGTTTTATTTTTTGTTATATTTTAGCCCTTAACCTTTAGTATTAATGTTACAATTTTAATTTTTTTTTCAAAATTCTACACAGAAGCGGGCCTCTATACTTTCATAGGAATTTTTTTTTGACCATGTAATAGAGTTTTTCTTTTTCTTCTTGCAGGGGCGACCGCCCCTATTGGCCCCTCTCTGATTCTATTCCTGCTCGGATCCCACCCGTGCATAAACGAGTGACTAAACTTGAGTGAAACCGGCCGAGTTGGTACTGCTGAGTAAGCAAAGAGTACTTGAACGTACTAGAGACATTAACGAGCCCATCAACTTAAGACTGCACCAGGAGATGAGAAGCTTCATCCGAAATGTAAAGAGAAAATAAGGGCTCAGGACGTGTTTTGATAATTAATATTATCAAGGACAAGTTAAAAATATTTGTTAATGCTAAAAATGTCTTTGACGAATATTAATTATCAAAACACATCATTGGCCGTCATTTTCCAAAATGTAAATATAGTAGTATGTAGTTAGCAACTATTCTTGGGCCCTAACTTTTGCCCCCCCAAAAATAGGGCACTAGGTACTCCCAAGGTCAGCCCAGAAATTTTGAAGGTCTAAAGCAAATTTAAAAGATTAGAAAAGCCAATATAAGTGGCTAAATATAGAGTGAAAAGATTAAAATTTAACTAAATAAATTTGTTATACCATTGAAAAAAAGAATCAAATGTAATGCAGTACCGTTATACAGGTCATACACTGCATTTTCTCTTACTATTCATGTTATTAACTTTAATTATAAGAATACTATCTTTAACAATAACAGAATTATCTATTTTTAACTGTTTTTTAATCAAAGTTTGTTGAATGAGAATAAATTATTTAGGTTTATTTATAAACAAAAGTGGCTTATTTTGTGAATTTGATATTAAAAGTTAGAAATAAAATTAAACAAACAAAAGAAAAAAAAAACTTATCAATTGATGGTGTGTAAAAGATTTGAACCTCTTGATCGTGAGCAATACCTACAACTACAAAAACATACACCTAACTAATTCATAATGTAAAAGGTGTAAGAGCTGTATATTATTTATTCCTAGATCTAAAAGAAAAATAAGGGAAAAAAACCTTTTTCAAAAGAAAACCTCTCTAGGAGTTGAACCAGGGATCTCCAATCCGAATTTCACGTACCTCACACGGACCACTTGTGCTAGAATTGACATTGTATTGAAACATGGAACATTTATGTATATAATTGAATTTGTATGAAAAATGAGGCTCTCGTTTTTCTGAAATTTCAGAGGCCTAAAGCGCTGACACCTCAAACTTTAGTCCAGGGCCGGCCCTGGGTACTCCGCCCACGGCCAGGTGAAATTCAATTATTTGGTCGGAACAGGTGGATAGGATCCCTTTTTACGTCCCTATGCCCTCCATATGGCCACACAAGGCAAAATAAATGCAATATGGAGCTTCTCAAAAATTAACTATTCATTCCGTCTATTTTTTAGTATTCTGTTTTGTAATTTTAACTCGTTAAAAAGATATCATTATTACATTTTTCATATTAATTTTTATTTTCTATAAAAATATCATCATTACATTTTCGACTATTTTAACGGGTGCCACGATGCACCGGATAAAGCCAAAACGGCTGTGCAGGAAAAGTCGGTTGGAGCGACCTTTGGAGGAAAAGTCTACTCAATTGTCAGGGTTGCAGCGAATTTGTGGGAAAAACGTCAATATCCCCCTCCACTTTTCTAACTATTACACAACCTTCCTCCTTTTTTCATAAAACCTTATCCTTTTCACCCTTTCCAAATACCGCATGAACTTCTCCTGTACCCAGGAAAAGAGTTTTTGTATTATGCATGGGGTGATTTTGGTAGTGAAAATTTTATAAATTTTTATTTGTGGTTGAGAAGTTATTAGGTATTTCTGATAGTGAATAAGTTATTGATAAGTTTGTGAATATAGTTACTGTAGTAAAAACAGTTTTTATTGACAATTTTTTTGTAAGTGGAAACGAAATGATAAAATGCTAAAACTTTTTGGTTAATGAAAACGAGATGGTAAAATACGTTAAGCTTTTAGTATTTTTTGTTAGTGGAAACGGGGCATTAGGTTGCATTCTTGTAAACTTAATTATTTTTTTCGTTTTGTGTATAATGTTCATTTTTAAAATTTTGTTAGATTTACGTTATATTTTTTGGATTAATCATTCAATTCGACGAAAGGAGTCTAAAAAGTACAAAATTATGATCGAAAATTTTAATGCTAAAGACCAAATTTTTCTAAAAAAGATTAATATAGGACTGAAAATTAATTATGTCACTATTTAACCATGTCGCAATTTTTACACTACCGGAAAAAAAAAATTTAGAGGGGCAAGTCCTTACACTATTCTTTTGTTCAAACATATATTCTTTTTTTAATATTGGTTGAGCTTATCAATGTCTTTCCTTTTTGAAAAAGAATATACTATCTTTATATGATGGTGAAAATAGGAAATAACAAACAAGCATAGAGGAGACGAACATAAAATTATTCATCTATATAAATATTATTCATACAAACATCATAAGAGTAAAAGTACCAAATAGTAAATCCCAAGGGACTGGCCTGGTGGTCAATACTTGAGACGTAGGGTTTACTTTCTTTAAGATTTCAAGTTCGAAATCGCTCAAGTTCTATCAACTCCTTGGAGATTGGTTCTTACAAGGCATTTATTCCAACTGTAATTAGGGCTTCTGCTATTAAACAGTGAAATTTGCTCTGGTATTAGTTGAGGTGTGTCTAAACTAACCAAACATTAGATTACTAAAAATATATATAAAGCAAGATAAGAAAGGGGGAGCAAAAATTTGTTAGCAAGCCGCGTTCTTAATATTTTAAATCAATCTATTCGAAATAAATAAATAATGAGTAAATTTGACGTTAAATTAATCAGATATCCTCATAAAATAGGTACTCATATATAATGAATAATTTGGGTCAAACTCGGGCAAAGGCACCGGCTACCATGCCCCAAAGCGGTATTGGGGCATCATGCTCCCGTTTTTTTTAAACACTTTTGGATCTCTTCTTTTGATCTCAACCCTTGGATTCATGCCCCTCTCTCCTAGTAACCCTTGGATCCATCCCCCTCCCTCCTAAAATTATTTTGAAAACACCTAAAAACGTTGAAGTACAGCCTTTAGTTGTGGTAAGTGTGTCTTATTTTGTGGTAAGTATCAGCATAAGTATGATAAGAAGAGCCAGTGTTCATGGTAAGTATAATGGTTGAAAAAACGCAAAATCACCTTACTTTTAGGAGGTGGTTTTGATCCAAGAGTCCAGATTAACCTAAAACCTAATCTAGTGGTCTATATTAAATGGGGGCATGATGCCCAATACCACACTGGGGCATCATAGAAATTTTATCAAAGGCGACTTAGGCCCCGTTCCAGAACGGATAATAAGTACTTATTTTTTAAGAAGGCAATTTCAAACTAAAAAATAAAAGATTTAATGAAATCAAAAAATATGTAATATAGATCTTGTTTGAAAGATCTCATCGAGATCTTTAATACGGTGCAAAAAAAATCGAAAAATTATTTTTTATTTACATTATTTTTAAGTTTAAAAATGTGAAATAAGTACTTATTTTTTAAGAAGGTGTTCTGGAACGGAGCCTTAGTGGAGTACTAGTTTTCATAACTTTTTCCCATAACTTTTTCCTGGAAAAAGGAGGAGCAGTTCGTTCGTGCAGTACTTGGAAAAGGTAAAAAGGACAAGGTTTTACTCTCTCCGTCTCAAATTTTTTATTCTATCCGTAAAACAGAGTGTTAAAAATAATATAATTTTTATAAGAAAATATCAAAAGTTTTTTAACAAATTACTAGATATCAATGAGTATTTTTAATTTGTGAAAAAAATTTAAATTTTTTCTTAAAAAATTATATTATTTTTAACATTCTATTTTGCAGAATGGACAAAAAATTTGAGACGAAGGGAGTATGAAAAAGGAGGAAGGTTAGGGGCGTTCCAGTTTTAAAGAAAAGTAACTTTTGGAAAAAGAAGGTAATTTCAAGCTCAAAAATTATGTATTTACGTAAATAATTTTTCTACCAATATGGATCTTATTTGATAGATTTCATCGAGATCTTTTATACGATGCAAAAAAAATTATAAAATTATTTTTTATTTTTATTGTATTTGAGTTTGAAAATTGAAGAAAAAATACTTTTAAAAAAAGAAGGGAAACTGGAACAACCCCTAAGTTAGAAAAGTGTAGGGGTTATTGACGAAAGTGTAGGGGTTATTGACGTTTTTCCTACAAATTCGCTGCAACCCCTGACAGGTGAGTAGACTTTTCCTCCAAAGGTAGCTCTGACTGACATTTCCTACACAGCTGTTTTGGCTTTATTCGGCCTTTACCCAGTGCATCATAGCACCCGTTAGAATAACCGTTGTATTTTTACTCATTAATTTTTTAAAATAAAATTTATTTTTAGGTGTAAAATGAAAAATTTTATAACTTTTACCCACCTATTTTATAAAATAGACACTTATTAAGAGACATCTCTAAATAGCATACTGCACTCTAAAAAAGAGATTGAGGAAATAGTATTTATTATTTGTTAAAATTCTACACGAAAAACTTAAGTTGTGCCACACAATTTTGAAATAAAAATGGTTGTGGAACTGCCGCACTGAAGAGACTCTCCTTAGTTTTTTGAGACGTAGCGGCCTTATTCATTTGATAGTATTTTAGTTTTGGTAGTGGGTAGAAAGAGAAATAAAGTAATGATTGAAGAGATGGGTAATGAGTGGAGAGAGATAGAGAGATAAATGAAATTAATAATTAGATAAATAAGATAATGATTGGTGAAAGATATAAAGTAATGATTGAAAAACAAAGTAAATATGTTAAACGAACAAGGCCGTTATTTTTTTTCTTTTTTTTTTCCAATATTATATACATCGGGAGTTAGTAAAGTGTTATTATGTCCACAGCCGAAGAATTCAAAGGCTATTCACAACTCTAAACCCCAAATCATCCATCGCGGGATTCAAACTTTGTCTCCATTGAGAGATGCTTACCAACTGAGCGAAGAGCTTACTGGTTGAGACATTAGTCGAGACAGATAATAAGTGTGTATTTTACCGTACTCCGTAAGTTTTTCGAAACTCCCAACCACGTCCACGTGCGGTGGCGTAGCAGAGAGAATTTTCCCATATTTGTTGGAGGGGTTGCTTGTGCAACTTTGTTGTCACCTTGTGAATACTTGTGGTAATTAAATTGCGCAACTTATTATTGTCAACCTTGTTATTACTTGGGGCAATGGATTTGAACGTGCAAAGGTAAAGGTCCAATCATGCCCCTTATTTTTGCCCTTTTCCCATGGGATTTTCAGATTCATAACTCAGGTATACGTAGAGTCGGTTCCGAGCTAAAACTTCTGTTACGATCGCTTTAAGTCTTTGAAAAATTTTGAATTTTAAGGGACTCTCCTACGTTTTTACCCCTTATAATAATCCAACAAAAGGGCGTTCTTTTTTTATTTTTGCTTTAAGCACTCCCTGAAAAGTCAGGGTCGACTCTAGGCTTATGGGCAGACTTACACACACTTCGACTAATGTTGTAGTGTGGTTAATCTAATCTTCCACTTATAGGGGTCCTAATTAAAATCAGATTGGAACTCGAAATCTTTGAAAACTACATATGATAGCCAATTTCTCTAGAAACGTACATTATTATTTCTTATTTTGAGCATTTTACCTCTAGGTTCAGAAAATAGAAAGTAATTTCCACCAAGTTTTTTCTAATTAACGAAACACAAAAATCCTATGAAAGTGCATAAAATCCTAAGCACTGTAAGTACCTAACCTTTAGGGCACCTTATGAAAGTGTCTAAATCCCAGGGTACCCTATAAAATGCCTAAACCCCTAGGGTCCTATAAAAGTGTTTAAACCACTAAAAACCTATAATAGGAAAGTGCACCCTAAAACCATTATGGAAATGCCTAAACCTAAACCTGAGGGTTCTATGAAAGCGCTTACCTAAACCGTAGGGTACCCTAAACCTTAGAATATTCTAAAACCTAAAATCTTAAGGTATCCTAAAACCCTAAAATCCTAAAATCCTAGGGTACCCTAAGATTTTAAGGTACCCAAAGGTACTAGGGTACTATAAAACCCTAGCATACTCTAAAATCCTAGGGTGACACTTCCATTAATGATAAATGTTTTTTTTGTAAAACTGGACCTACTGGTAATTAAGGCCCCGTTCCAGAACACCTTCTTAAAAAATAAGTACTTATTTCACATTTTCAAACTCAAAAATAATGTAAATGAAAAATAATTTTTCAATTTTTTTTGCATCGTATTAAAGATCTCAATAAGATCTATCAAATAAGATCCATATTGCATATTTTTAGATTTCAATAAGCCTATAATTTTTGAGCTTGAAATTGCTTTCTTAAAAAATAAGGACTTAAAACTCGTTCCGGAACGGGGCCTAAGTATTATATCTCTCCTTAATGAAAATTAAATATCACTTTTCTGTACTTAGTGGTAAATTTCTCTATTATTTCTTAATGATGATAACTCAAGTGTACGGTTGCTTATAATAAAAAAAGAGAGCTGTGTTACGTGCACAGCAAGCTGTGCATAGCAGCTGTGCATAGACCCCTTTTTCTCCCGCCTCGGGTGGCACAAAGATGATCGGAGCCGCTCATTTTGTTCAAAATATATCGTTTAAGGTCTCTATAAAAAATGAGCTTCGTTCGATATCATTAGAGGCGTTAACAAAACACCCAAAATAACTTCAAAATTTAGGCCTGAGTGGCTCCGATCATCTTTTTGCCACCCGAGGCGGGAGAAAATGAGATCTGTGCACAGCTTACAGTGCTTGTAGCTTTTTTGAAAAAAAAAAATGAGTGAACGGTGTAGCTTAACGTACGTACGTTACATTGTTTCTAGAGAAACCCTATATTTGCCTAAATCAAGTTTTCAAACGATTTTTAATTAAAACATGACGTGGACACTCTCAAATACTGCCACTTTTATGCAAATCTCATTCTGCATGTGAAACTAGGTAGCTAGTTAATTAAAGTAATTCTATTCTTCTTGTAAGAGTTTATACGTCAACGATGATTTTGACTCTTTCCCAAATAAAAAACGTTTTGAGTGTTGCTTGTGACTTTTTCAGTTTTTGGTTGTTATATTTCAATAATTTTTAGTATATATGGTTTAAAATCGAGGATAATTAAGCCCTATGAGTTAGCTAGCCTGATAGTCTTGGTATGAGACTCAATGATTCGCTCCATGATCTTTAAGGTCTGATATTTCTTGTGCCAATAATTCTTGAGGTCATCTTATATCCTAAAACGTGTGAAATGGCTGTGAGAGGAATTGTGAAGATTAGTCCATGTGTGTGCAAGTTAGCCCATTACATTCTACATTACTGAAAAAAGAAAAATCGAGGCTCATTCCATTTCAAATCGTAGAAATAAACAACTAGTAGCGCGAATCCTTCGATGACAAATCCTATAAAAAGACGGCATGATAGGAGTATAAAGTTTAAAAAATTATTCCAGGGTCCACTATAAATATTTGCCGACTATAACATTGCTCCTACTAGAATTCTTTGTTCATTTCGTTTTCAATAATTTTTATTTCAGGAGTAAATGCATGGCTTCAACACCAGCATCCATAGCAATAATAATGGCCCCGATGTCGGCATCCTTCTTCTTACTCCTCATCAAAACCACCCTCTCCCTCTACGTAAGCACGGCTGTCATCGGCCTGTGCACCGGAGCCATCACTTCCATCGCCGTCTCCACCACCACCGAGCTCTTCGGTGCCAAGAACTTCAGCGTCAACCATAACATCGTTGTCGCAAACATCCCGATCGGATCGTTCGTTTTCGGGAACGCTGCGGCCCTCTTGTACCGCAGCAAGATTAACACGGAGGACGGAAGGTGCATGGGGACCGAATGCTATCAAACGACGTTTGTGATCTGGGGATTTCTTTGTATGTTTGGGAGTTTTTTGTCTATAATTCTTTATGTAAGAACAAAGAAAATGTATGCACAGAGATTATAGATCATAGCAAGTTCTTCCGTGATTTTGATGTTGTAGTTATAGGAGTAATTATTGATCAGAAGTTCGGGAGCACCGCCACATGGTGATATAGAAACCGACTCATCTTATCACGCAGCAACACAACGGATCACACCCGTTAAGCAGCTTGATTTCTGATCGCAGGTCCCTTCTGAAGCAATTGATCACCCTGATGTGGTTTGATCACAAATTCCGAGAAGCTAACAGATGTGCGGACTTAGCGGCAAAAGCAACACTGAATCTGGAACTCTGTGGGCAACGAATATATAAATAATTCTAAACAAGTTTGAATTTTAATACATATCTCACAGATATTAAAACGTTTTTACAGATATCAATAAACTTCTCTCAAATATCGATCGATTTTTTACCTATTATCTACTGGTCTCGGCTGAGGTTAGCATTTTTCATATAACTCTCCAAAATTTTGTGTTCAGACTATTACTAAATTTATTTTGACCGGGTGAGTATTTTCGTAGTCATTGACGTGAAGTTGATGTTAAAATACCTCGTGTTCAATCGAAAGACAATATAAGGTATGGTCTCCCTCTCCCATACGCTGCTACTGATGTTACTTCCTCCTTGCATATTGAAAATTCACCATGAAAAGTTGTGTCATTTTTTAAATCAAAAATTCAATTACTTCCGTGTATAATTTTTTGAATTTTTTCGCACCAAATTAAAGTACTAATTGAGATCTTTAATATGGTGCAGAAAAATTTGAAAAATTATGCTTGAAAGTAGTTGATTTTTTTATTTGAAAATGGTAAGAGAGAGTGTGACTCTCACTATGGAACGGATGGAGTAAAAGGCAAGGGTGGGGCCTCATCTAAAGACAACACACGATAACTCGTTCAGAGTCCGTGTAAATGAAACCGTCCGATGTGTATGAGCTTTATTTTTGTCACGTAGGACTCATGTGCGTCGATCGAATCCAAACACATTTGTACCAAGATCCTTGCGCGGACGTCTGTCAAACGTAGCATTGCTCTTAAAAAGAATTCCCTACCAACAAGGGTTTTCTGATGACTGTTGCTCAAAGCGCTTAAAACACATACTGTAGTAATACGAATACGTGGTTGCTCCAATTCTGAAAGCATCACAAATACACAAATGTATAAGATCTCCCACAATCTCCCACAAAGTATTTAGAGTCAATATACGACAGACGGGACCATTTCTTCCGAAAACATTGCATAAATTTTCAATGCGAAATGGAACAGGTCCCTTGTCCCGAAAACCTTGTGTATAAGATCTCCCACCAGGTACATAGAATCAATATACGACAGACTGGACCGTTTCTTCTGAAAACATTGAACGAGTTTTCAAAGCAAAACGAAACAGATCCCCTGTCCCAAAAAGTAATGAAGCCAAGTCGTCATGTAGATCTATAGAGTTGCCATGCTAGAGAAGCAACATAACCGAATAAAAAAGAAGTTTCAAGTCCTAATCAATTGGGATCAGCTACATAAACTCGTTAAGCTCTGTCGAGGACATCATATTCTATGATATCCAAAAAAAGAGTCTAAATCTTTTTGGATTACCGCCTCTAAAGTCTATTTTAATCTAGCCACTCGACAACTGCACCGACTTACGATAAAGTTAGCTACAGCCTACATTACTGATAGTGAGAAGGAGGGGTAACTACATTAGGCGCACGGGCAAAATATTTTCACAAATCTTTGGAATAGTGTGATGTACCACATGTGATGGTTAAGATACCTTCGGAGGGATTCTAGGATCTTCTTTCACTTTCTCAATCTCTTTCTTTTCCTTGACGTATGAAAGTAGAATTGTAGATTCTAATCCCAACCCGCTAACCCAACCTATCGCAAATCATGCAATCCATTGTTCTACTTCCGTAATCATGATCCTTTCCCTAAACTATAAACCGTTCCCTAGCACCCAAAAGCCTTTAACAGGTCTCCACAACTCCAGCAGCAATTCTATGTTATTCAGCAGTTAACTACTTGGAACCAACCTCAATTCCTATCAATCATCAGTGACACAGACCTAAAGATTCCACAGATGGTACTTCTGCGATCAACATAGAAGGTCACAAGCCCCAAAACCTTGACTTACACAGCCAAATTACAACTCAAACTCATAATCCATGATCCTTTTAGTCAAATCAAAATAATAATAAGAATAATCAACCTCAAAAACCATATATGTTTGCCCTGAATCAATTCTGGTAATGGATTTTCCAGAGTGTTGATGCGTATTTGTCCCGCAACAAGGAGATGACGGGTCTATTCTGGAACTAAAGATTTCTAGAAGTTCAAAATTACACAACATTGTATCAGTCTATCAGGTTCACATATGTAAAATCCATTCATCTATCTATCAACTACTCCTTACCAGAGCTGCAAACGAACCGAGCTGCTCGGCTCGGCTCGGTTCGTTTAGTAATTGAGCCGAGCTCAAACTCGAGTTTTAGGCTAGTTTAGTAAACGAGCCAAGCTCAACACTCAAAAGCTGTGTTTGTATATATAGGCCTGGCATGTTTAAAGAAGCTCGTTAAGTAAATTAACCAGACTTGGATCATTTACAGCCTAGCCCGGTTCAAACTCGAGTTTTAGGCTCTTTTAGTAAACGAGCCTACATTGTTGAACATAAGTAAACAAGATCTACCAGACAATATCCATATCCCTTACAAAAAGTACTACTAGAATTGATAGATATAATCAATTTTTTAATCCAGTTAGAATAGAACAAGAAATAAACAAATTGGGACAGAGGGACTACAGTTAAAAGCGAAATTTAGGCCTACCATAGGTTTATCATAGAACGGAAAGTTCTGCATCTGCGGCACTGCATTACTGGCCGCTGTAACGTCACTAAACACAACCCACGCTTGTCGTCGAAGCTTGGCAGTTTTCAACGCAACGATGTCCAAAACCCGTCCGTACTGTGAGAACAAAGCATAAAGAGATCTCTTCAGCTCTGCTATGACGAAAGAAAACGGTTGAAGTCAAAGATTAAATTAATTCCATAATCGGTTGACTGTGATGCGAAATCGAGTGTAAACAAGTTTACCTTCTTTCTTAACCTTCTCGTTGAGATTCTTTATGTAGATAGTTTGATTAGGCGGAGTGTCGCCGGAGAGCATCATCGCTCAGCACCACTGCCACAGAGAGAGAGAGAGAGAGAGAGAGAGAGAGGGGGTTTGGGGAAGGAGAGACGTTCTGAAAATTCTAGTTCAAACTGATCTGAGCCCTAACTGAAATCCAGTTGTAGTAATGGGTTAGTCTAGCGACTCTAACCCGAAGATTTTGGGCCAGCGAACGTTGGGCCGGGCCGAAATAGTGAGTTTTACCTCTTTTTGATCCCCATTTTAGCAGCTAAAATTAGGATGGCAATGGACCGGGACGGGTGGGTTTTGCCGTACCCTGATTCCGATCCGAAAAGCACCATACTGGTCCGACCTCGCTTGGAACGTTGACCGGCGAATGCGTGGGTGAGCTTGTCCAACCTTGATCGGGGAACGAGTTTACTTGCCCCTCTCGGCCTAGTCGTTACAACTTAGGGATTAATAATCAAATTCATTTCCGTATTATTATTTCTCTGAACTTTTATTCCGAAGATCCACTTTAGACTCGTCAGCAATTAATGAACAAATTTTATGAAATTGATTACCGATACAAATACAAACAAGTAATTACATACAACACCCCGAGGAGAAAGACAGCAAAAGCAAAAATTTATAAAACCAACAGAGTCTTTGTAAGCGAGGCCTGCTAGTTTTTTTTTTGTCCGCAAAAGGAGAAAATTTTATTAATCTGAAGGGCGAAAGAGCGTCTAAACATCAGAAATGATAGAACCCCTTGGGGGTAGAGTAGTCGTCCACAACTCGGACGAACCACAAGAAAGGGCTTTCTTTGCACAAGTATGCGTAACCCGATTACAATCACATTTAATAGAATTAAAATCACAAGCTAAAAACAAGCCCTTGAGGGCTTGACAATCATGAACTAGAATAGCAATATCCTTGGCTGGAGTCTTCGTCGCCACACAACTCTTGACAATAGCTTCCGCATCAGATTGAATATAACCTTGGAAAGATTCAACGCAAGACCCAAGTACAAACCATCCCGAATGGCGTACTAATCAAACGAATGATAGGTACTCGTAGTCACAAGCAGTTCTTGAATCCACAAGAGAAATAGACAAAGTCTGATATTTTATTAATGAAAAGTTGCATAAACATTATGTTACAACCCCTTTTATAGGAAAAAGGCGTAGCCCTGGCAAAACCCTAACTCAAAAATGAAAATTCTCAAAATTTGGGGAAAATAATAAAATTGAAAAAAGGAAAGAAAGACATGGCTTTCCCAAAAAGAATTAACTTCTACGGAATTATACGCTAAAAGTTATTAACGAAATAAATATTTCCTAAAACAGCAAAAACGTTCAATTGGAGGCCTAAATGAAGGAATTAGGCCGAAAAATACCATCAGTCACAAACTAGGGTGGTGAGTATTGATTGCAACGTGAAAATGTGTCAGCCCATCAAGTTTGGACCCGATCCGAGCTCGTCCAAAAGTTGCCAAATCGGGTAATTTGCAATTAAACAACCTTTGGGCTTTCGAGGCTTGAACCGGTCCAATTGATCATGAAATTAGACCTCTACGTATTCTACATCAGAATACCAACATGAGTTTTGATTAAAATACCCAATAAAATTCCATTTGCTCCCCTAGCTATGGCACTCATTCCCACCACAATTAGTTTTTGATCCGGATCTGCTAGTTTAATAAGTAAAGACACGCGTAAGCTGGACCGGACCGGTTATAAAAAAAAAAGAAAGAAACAAAGAGGCTTTTGTTTTCTCCCTTTGTTTTTGTTTTTCATCGGCTTGTTTTCTTTCGTTTGTCAAACACCCGAAAACCCGCTGAAACTCAACAGCTGGTCCAATTACTGTGCATGGTTTAAGATCTTTTTCTCTGTTTGTTTTTTTCCTCTTCCACATAATGATTTCAAAGAGAGGCCTGGTGCGAAAAGAAAACAGGAAGATGTCCGGAAAGAATCCTGGCCAAAAAACACAATCAATCGAGATGTTTATGGAATTCTGTTTGGTTTCTTTAAAATCGGTTGGAAGCCAGCATAAATGAAGCTTATATATGTACTATTAGGTAATATGATTTAGGAGCATTTTTTCTCGACTTCAATCTGACTCTTCCTCACTGGACGATAGAATTGGCCGTCAAAAATTAGTTGAGATGCATGCGCCTAAGCTGTCTCGAACCCCCTAAGTTATCAAAATGATACTATGTCATTAATTATTTCTATCGATAAGTCAATATATATATGTATGAAATGATGACGTGCTATGTGTAAGGGATTATATTAATACGATCAGTCTCGATATTACTATAATGGGGAGTCATATATATATTTTGTTACTTTCATTCATAATTCCTCCTGTAAACATTGATAACAAGAGCCAGCTTGTATTCTGCTTTTGGAGCTCTTGTTGTTTTGTTCCTGCTTCTCAGGTGGTCTTCTTCAGTTTCTTTTGCGGGGGCTAGTTTTGGTTGTTTTTTCTTGGGTTTGGTTTTGTTTCTAAGATGTCTTCTTGCTTGTTAGTGGAGGTGTTCTCTTTTCCTTATTTCCTTCTCGGGTGTTGGTTTCCTTTTAGGTGTTGGTGTGGGGGATTGTTTCTTTTCTTTTGTTGGCTTTTTGCCAACGTCTTTTTTGCATCTCAGGTAGCTCTCGTTTGCCCTTATTCCCTTTAATTCATTGCAACAGGAGTTCACCAAAAGTAAGATGTCTTCTTGCTTGTTGGTGGAGGTGTTCTCTTTTTCTTGTTTCCTTTTCGGGTGTTGGTGTGTTGGGATTGTTTATTTTCTTTTGTTGGCTTCTTGCCAACGTCTCTTCTGGGTCTCGGGTAGCTCTTGTTTGCCCTTATTCCCTTTAATTCATCGCAACAGGAGTTCACCAAAAATCTAACTGTCTAAGAACGAGCCGGTCTTCCAACGAAAACGGGGGAGCGGAGAATTAAGAAACTGAGAACGACCGTTTTGACTATGGGTTTGTTCTGGGATGTCTGCATTTCAAAACTCTCGTGCGCGGAAAATAAAATCAGCACGAATTTAATGTGGAACGTGATTTGGCAAAGGGCAACCGGCGCACGTCTTCTTTCTTCTGTGTATTGAAAAACAACACAATTTACTGACTAGGTTTCTCACCTGGATCTGTTTAAGAAGTCCCTCTTTTCAAACTTAGAACAGTGACAGTGGCCGGTGGGCACGGCCACGTGGTGCCCGTGCACACATCTCAGCCGTCCAAACGTGTTTTGGACGGTCCATATTTGTGAGTTTGATCTTAACATTTGTAGGGTGAGGATGGGAAAGTGAGGAGTGATAATGTTTTAATCTTAGCCGTTAAAAAGAATGGCTGAGATTGGGTGTCAAATATGGTGTTCACGAATCCGGCCCCTATATATACACACAATAGTGATCCTATCAGGGATCCCGGACAAAGCACAAAATCCGGACCTCTAATGTGAGCCGTTGGTTCTCATCCAACGGTTGGGAAAAGAGAAGGGAATCTCGCGAGTTCAAATGGCATGCGGGTCACGGGTTATAACGAAAACAGGTTAAAACCCACAAAATGGATCCTGCCCTCTTTCCCTTTCACATTCAAATAGAGAGAGAAGATCGACGAACAGCACAAACGACCAAGAAGAAGACGATAAGAAGAAGAAGAAGATTGAACCCAAAAAAGAAGAAAAAGTTATCAAGGTATGTCTCTCTCTCTGGTTCGTTCTCTATCTAACGGCCGGGTTAGGTTTTTTTTTTTTCCCCTGTTCCTCGATCAGCGTAAATCGAACCAGATATGTATGAAATGATGACGTAATTAAGTGAATGTATTTACATTTAGGATATATCAATACGATCAGTCTCAATATTACTAAAATGGGGAGTCATATATATATATTTTGTAACTTCCATTCATAATTCCTCTCGTAAACATTGACAACAAGAGCTCACCCTATAAATGAGCTGATAGATTACTGATCCTTGCTGAAAATTTGTTTGTTGGGAGCCTCATGATCTAATGGGATTATTTTGCTGCATTTGTTGCCAATGGTCCTAAGCTGAAGAATGCGCTGAACTCTGCTGAAATCTTGCCAAGCTCTCCTTTTGAGTTTGATTCCGGAGCTGCTTAATTTGACCTGCTGTGATTCGTTCAATTTTCTTTGAGAATGTAATTTTGTTTCTTTTTTTTTTTTTTCTGCAGGCTTTTACAGTACCTCTTTCTCCATGGTCTATATTTGGTCTCTCCTCAATGTACTACCCCTTTGTCGAGTTCTTAATTAAAATTTGTTCTCTATAAAAAAAAAATGTTCACCATGCAAAAGTTTACGTACTTAAAAAATTTCTACAAAGATGAAAATTGCAAGCCATGCTTATTGAATGAATGTGCTTTGGTGGCATTTACGGCCTGTTTGGCTGGGTCCTTATGACCCCGCATAAGCCCACATAAACCCTTTCCAGATTACAACTCCTGGCCCCACTCTTTTTCCTGTGTTTGGGAGAGGAAAAAACTTCCTCGTTTTCTCCCGGATTTGATCTATGCCGGGATTGCTACTCTCCTTCTGTCCAGAATTGTAACAACAAGGGTACCCCTGTCGTTGGTTATGCGGGTCTATGGAAAGACAATATTGCCCTTGCTTCTCCTCTTCCTCACGTGTTTTGCTCTATTTTTCTCTCATCCCACAACCAAGAAGAAGAGAGAGCAGAGAGAAAAGAGAGGAGGAGGTCGCCGAATAGTTTCTGGTGACTCCACTGGAGCGGTGGGGGAGGAGGCTAGAGGCGGTGGTGGTCCGACGGAAAACCCCAATCTCTTTCTCTGTCTAAGAATGGGTTCATCAGTGGAGGGATTTGTGTGGGGAAGAAAATAATGGGTTTTTCTCTCCCCTAATTTCAAGCGGCGGTGGGTTTGTGCTGATAACGGGTGGGTGGGTGGGTGGGTGGGTCGGTGAGAGAGAAAATGGATTTGGCTAAAATTGGGGGCAATTCTCTTCATCTGAGAATGGGTGGGTGAGAGAGAGAATTTTTTATTGGCTTAAAATTGGGGGCAATTAAGTTATTTAATAATTTATCTCATCATATCCACTTTTTATATCCGCTTCCCAAATAATCATCATTACAAATCCACCATTCTTATGAGGTGGGCCCCACCATTCTTATATATCACCCTTCATTTCATATCCACCTTCCTTCTATATCTATCTAAAATCAAATTCTCCATCCAATCGGACCATTATGTGTTTGCTGTAGTTTTCAATGAACCCATTATGAATGCAAAATAAGCTGGGGGGTTTAATTCATCGCGACAGGACTCAGGAGTTCACCAAGTCCGGGAATGAGCTCGGTCATCCAGCTAGCGAAATAAGCGGGGAATTTACTAGTACTACTAAGGAATTGAGCACTTACTGTTTGACTTTGGGTTTGTGCTGGAACGTCTGCGTTTCAAACTCGATCATGCCCTATTTATGTTTGCTCCATAATTGTGATTTTTTTTAACCCATCGATTAGAAGACACATGGCAATGGCAAAATTGGAAAGATGAAGGGTGACTTTGGTTCACCATGATAAAGTAAGTTTGAATTGAATAAACTAATTAATGTCAATAAAACTATAGTAAAGTTTTAAGGATTATTTATCCGTCGAGAGGCCAGTAAATGGTATGATTCCTTTATTAATTGAATATTATATGGATTGTTCCTTCCGTCGATCAAGTGATAGATGTAGAAGGGAGTATATCTAACTTTCCCATGATCAAAGGATCAAGCAGTTAACCACGATCAAAGAGGCAGTTTTTCCAGACGTGGATTTCTCATTGTTCGTGGATGTTATTTGCCAGAGTCTGAAAAAAGGTTCAACTGCTGCCTCGGAGGGAAGATTCAAATTCAAACTTAAGAGGGCCTCTATTTATGATCGAGATCAAGACAGTTTGAACAATGCACAATCAACGTCAACAAGCCTTTATCTTTTCTTTTCTAGGATTAGTTATAATTTGTAATTGTTCACTCGATTATCTTAATCGATTGTTCTTCTACTTTGAAGATTAATAAAGTCCACTTGTTAGTCTTATTCCATATTTCATTCACTTTATTGTTGTTTCCAAAGAAGTCCTGAAAACGACAAGGAACCAAACTCCACTTTTTACACCCCATATTTCAGCAAATCACAATACAGTTTTCTCCGTCGATTTCCCGTTGATTGGATATAAATCAGAAAATACAAAGGAGCAAACATGTCCGCGAAAAATAAGATTAGCGTGAATTACTCCGTGGAACGTGGTTTGACAAATATTTAAGGGCGACTGGTGTTCTCGCACGTCTTCTTTCTTCTGTGTATTGAAAGCAACACAAGATGAAAATGAAAAAGATATAGTACTCCTACACGAAACTATACTGAATTAGGTTTTCGGGGTTGTTCAGCTAAATAAGTCAAGTGATTTGTTTTTTTGTTTTTATTCAAATTTTTTTCGCATTTGTTAGTTTTTCGTCAATTTTTTGGGGATTATTGCTTCGTCGTGATGAGAGGAATCTAAAAAGTAAAAAACTATGATCGAATTCCAATTTTTTTGAATAAAAATAAAAAAATTGGCTCATTGGCTTATTTTTATCTTTATTCAAAAAAATTAGGTTTTGATAATAATTTTTAACTTTTTAGATTCTTCTCGTCACGACGAAGCAATAATCTCCACAAAATTGACGAAAAACTAACAAATGAAAAAAAAATTAAATAAAAACAAAAAAATAAGCCACTTAATTTTTTTTAGCTGAACAATCCTAAACTAGGTTTCTCACCTGGATCTGTTTAACAAGTCCCTCTTTTCAAACTCAGAACAGTGACACTGACCTCTGTGGGATTCTGCTCCCTTGGGTATATGCTTTCTCTGCTGGAGGAATTTTTCAGCCGGGTGGGCACGGCCACCGGCCCACGCACGCTTTCGGCTCAGGCTCAGATTTGTTTTGATAATTTTTAAGTGCAAAATTACCAAACACCTCTCAAACCTCGATTGTTCAAACGTGTTTTGAATGGTCCAGCTTTGTTTGGATTCGAGGGGTGTTTTGATAATTTTGCACAAAAACATTATCCCAACAAATTTGGATCCAAAATACGTTTGGACGATCGAAATGCGTACACGGGCACCACGTAGCCGTGCCCACCCGGCACTGAAAATTTTCTCATGCTGGCTGCGAAAACGTCACTTTGCGCCATTGCATCATGTGGACGGTTTTGAATTCCATATACATAATTCACCGAAAAAGTAGTGCAGATTTCATTCTGCGAATTGATTGCTCCTTAAACAAATCCTGTCCACAAAGAGAATATCGCAACTGAAGCAATCCAAACTCCCTTATTTGTCCTCGTCCGCACGAATTGACTTTTCCTTTTTTCAATTCACTTTTTTCACTCACCCAAGAACAAGATAGTAAATTCATATGGATAAGAACAAAAAAAAAGTATGAATTATAAACAGAAAAGTGTAAAAATCATTTCCTTGTCTATATATCTTCCATAACAGCCAAAAAAAATAATCTATCCATCCATTATTTGTAATCAATCTATAATCTACAATCTATTTATCTATGATCTATATAATCTATATTATAAAATAGAGCGGGTTTTCATCAAAATGTCTATACATACAAACATAGCAGCCTCTACAACCGTTCGATTATTCTTCCTATTAACTTTGTAGTCGTCGGATTGAGTGAATATTTCCTAATATATAAACCTACAATAATGTAAAAATTTTGCTAACATTAAGGAGGATTTCCTTTTAAGATTTACACGTTTTCTAAACATACTTCTTCCTTTTTTAATTGATTTTGATTGATTTAATTTTGTTCCCTTTTTCGAAACCTGATTCAGTATTAATTTTATATCCTATATATATGACTTCCTAAATAAGTTTAAGGTTAAATTTTATTGGCCAAAGAAATTTCATAATTGATTCCATGATTTGAGCATCTATATTATAAAATACTCCCTCCGTCCCTTTTTAAGTGTCCTACTTCGTAATTTCAACTTATTAAAAAGACATCATCATTATACCTTTCACATCAATTTTTTCCTCCACTTTTCCTATTTACCCATCATCATTACACTTTTACTCACTTACTTTTTAAAATGGAATCTACTTTTAGAGACAAAATAGACAATTCACCAACTTTTACCCACTAACTTTACAAAATGGACACTTATTAAGGGACAGTCCAAAATGAAATACCGGACTATAAATAAGGGACGGAGGGAGTACGTAATAATTGAATCCAAATTGACCAAAATATTTACAAAGGTCAAATTTTATTGGCCAAAGAAATTCCATAATTGATTCCATGATTTGGGCATCTATATTATAAAATACGTAATAATTGAATTCAAATTGACCAAAATATTTACAAAGAGCATTCCTCTCTCAATTTCTTTTTTGATCGGCAAAAGGAAGATATATACCCGTTCATGTTTACCAATGTTGGCTATTCCATACCGGAGCCGCAAACTACCACTCTGAATGAACAGTAAATACCGTGGTATCTATCAGATATTCGACTTATTCGATAAATATCATGTTCTCTCTATTTATCTCACTAGCTATTTGGAAAGGTTACAGTCAATAGAGCGAGAATTCTTGGCTATGTCAACTTAACTAATGGAATTACACCAGTTTGATAACACATGTTGTGTTAGACTAGTCTACGAATTTGAAATTTCGACAAGTAGATTTTGTTAGGAGGAGAGAAAATTTTTCACTTAATTGTTATTTGTAACCGTCTCTCATATGAAGTGAGATATACATGCAAATACATGAAACTCAGTCTATGTGAGATAGAGTTAAAAATAACCGTTATATCCACACAAAAAAATCATAAAAGTACAATTTAATATTTCATTTAGACTGTATTTAGAATACGTCGCGCCGTGCCTTCAGGCACGGGCATCCACTAGTCTATATTGTAAAATAGATCGGGTTTTCATCAAAATGTCTATATATACAAACATAGCAGCCTCTACAACCGTTCGATTATTCTTCCTATTAACTTTGTAGTCGTCGGATTGAGTGAATATTTCCTAATGTATAAACCTACACTAATGTAAAAATTTTGCTAACATTAAGGAGGATTTCCTTTTAAGATTTACACGTTTTCTAAACATACTTCTTCCTTTTCTAATTGATTTTGATTGATTTAATTTTGTTCCCCTTTTCGAAACCTGATTTAGTATTAATTTTATATCCTAAATATATGACTTCCTAAATAAGTTTAAGGTCAAATTTTATTGGCCAAAGAAATTCCATAATTGATTCCATGATTTGGGCATCTATATTATAAAATACGTAATAATTGAATCCAAATTGACCAAAATATTTACAAAGGTCAAATTTTATTGGCCAAAGAAATTCCATAATTGATTCTATGATTTGGACATCTATATTATAAAATACGTAATAATTGAATCCAAATTGACCAAAATATTTACAAAGAGCATTCCTCTCTCAAATTTTTTTTTTGATCGGCAAAAGGAAGATATATACCCGTTCATGTTGACCAATGTTGGCAATTCCATAACAGAGCCGCAAACCACCACTCTGAATGAACAGTAAATACTGTGGTATCTATCACATATTCGACTTATTCGATGAATATCATGTTCTCTCTATTTATCTCACTAGCTATTTGGAAAAGTTACAGTCAATAGAGCGAGAATTCTTGGCTATGTAAGTTTAAGGAAACTCTCATGTTTATAACAAGAATTCTTGGTTTATGTTAGCTTACGAAAACTATTATGTTAGGCGCTGTATTGCTAAGATTCTTATTTTTTTTATACCTGGATGCAACTAATGGAATTACACCGGTTTGATAACACATGTTGTGTTAGACTATTCTAAGAATTTGAAATGGAGGGAAAAATTTTCACTTAATTGTTATTTGTAACCGTCTCTCATATGAAGTGGCATATACATGCATATACGTGGAACTCAGTCCATGTGAGATAGAGTTAAAAATAACTGTTATATCCAAAAAAAAATCATAAAAGTACAATTTAATATGATGCGCGTGCCATCCACTAGTTTCTTTATAATCTGTAATGTTAATCAATCTATAATCTTCAATCTACAATCTATAATCTATTTATGTATGATATCAACAATCTACGATCTACAATCTGTAATCTATTTCTCTTTTTTCTTTTTTTTTCCCATAAAATTTGAGAATTCAAGAAAAATCGGCCACCTCATTTCCCTTTCAGCCATGCTCTTCCTTCCCGGCCATAAAAACATGAAAAATCCACCTAATTATTTATTAATTAGCAATGCTTCACCTTAATCTCCCTTCTCTCCCTTTTCAATGCTTTAATTTCCTCCACCATACGTAACACCGCATGTTTCTTTACGAATATTGGTGTATGTGAATGGACATATAAAATAAATTCACGAATATGTTGATTTCCATATCTTTATGAATAAGTTACGCATTACACCTTTTTAACACTACGAGTGAAAGAGGGATTCCCCATTGCCTCCGGCAGTCCTAATACATTTCAATTTAGTGGTTCGAAACTTGTCACTTTCTAACACATAATTTTTTCTTTAGACTAATGTATATGACTAGGTATTTACGAGTATGAAAAAAAAAAAAAAAAACTAATACCTTGCAAAAATTGCAATTTAGAGAATGGTCGGTTTGGATTGAGAAAAATGAGTATCGTATTATTTCACACACACAAAAAAAATCCACGACAAAACCTAATTTTATGGCTTTCTACAATTAATTTTCTTCCTCATTTTTTTCCGCACAATATGTAACTAGATTTCCATTGAACGGTGCCACCCCTGCTGCCGAATCCTAGCTCCGCCACTGGGTGTTGGCCACTCGACACTACCTCTCTCTTTTTTCTTTTTCTTTTGAAATGCATTGATCAAAAAACTACACAAAATTTCTTATCACATCTCTCCACTTCTATCATCGAACATTCTTTTTTTCCACCCTTCCGCTTCTCCAAGTCACTCATACTACTATTTGTTGCTAATAAAAAGGAAATTACCTGAATTTTTTGTGTGTGTGTGTGTGATCTCATGCATAGCTCAGATACCGTGCTTGTTCAAACTTAATACAGTAGTGTACTAGTGCTGTGTGATGTTAGATGCACCTCCCATTATCAATCATCTTTTAATGCTCTCGATCAGCTTAGCTCACAATTCCTTGTAATTGAGGTCATCTGATGAGAACCACTTTTTAAGACTGATCGAGCACCATAATATCTTCTTCCCCAGCTTCCTCCGTCAAACTACCTACAGCATAATAATTAACTTTGACAGTTTGACTCTAAACCCTCTCCTTTCACATGTAGTAGTGGTAGTACTAGTACCCCTTAATTAGTTCCCGTCTCTCCTCCTCATGAACTGGATTGGCCTACTACACAATGAAAGATTATCCAGTGTTCCTTGACACTGACCTCTGTGGGATTCTGCTCCCTTGGGTATGTGCTTTCTCTGCTGGGAAAACATCACTTTGCGCCATTTATTGCATCATGTCATGTGGACAGTTTTAGTTCCATAAACAGAGTCCACCAAAAGAGCTGTGTAGATTTCATTCTGCGAATTGATTAGTACTCCTTAAACAAATCCTGTCCACAAAGAATTTGACATCGCAACTGAAGCAATCCGCATGCACTTCCTTTTTTCAGTTCACTTTCTCACACGTCCAAGGGCAAGAGAGTAAATTCATCCATTTCTCACACGTCCAAGGGCAAAATAGTAAATTCATATGGATGAAGACAGAAAAAAGACAAAAAAAAGGGGTGGATTGTAAAAAAAAAGAAGTGTAAAAATCATTTCCCTATCTATATACTTCTACAATCTAACTATCCGTAACAAAAAATAAAATAAAAATCTAACCATCCATATAATTGGTAATCAATCTATAATCTACAATCTATTTATATAATCTAAGTATAAAATCTATAATTTCTTTATAATATATAATGTTATCTATATAATAACGGAGCTCAATATTTGAATCCTATATACATAAATCTAAGGGTCATCATTTAGCCCAAAGGCCCGCGACCCGCCCAAAGCCCACCTGGCTTTTTACCCGGCCCGAGCCCGTAAAACGGGCGGGCTAGCCCGGTCCGTAGTTTGTAGTGGGCGGGTTTGGGCTTATGAATTTTTACTCGGCCCACCCCGTGAGCCCGCCCGTGGTACCCGCCCAAAAGCCCGCCTATTAGCCCAAAATCCCACAAAACCCTTTCTTTTTTCCCTTGGTTTAGTTTTGTCCAAGGAAATTTAAGCCCGCCCGGCTTTTGGCCAGCCGGCCCGCCAATTGAGCTAGCCCGTGGGCCGGGCTTGGGCTTCAATTTATGGTAGGTAGCCCGCCCCGCCAAAAAGAAAAAGCCCGATGGGCCTGGCCCGCGGGCAGGCTTGGGCAGCGACTTGGCGGGCTGGGCCGGCCCGGCCTGGCCCAATAATGACCCTTACATAGATCAATGGTCCAAATCTATCCCCACATAAATCTAAGGGCTGAGAATTTCAATGGCATTTTTGTAAATAGCTTACATTTTTTGGACAAAAAAGAACACCGTAATCTTCATTCAAAATTTGAAATGCACGTACTCCATTATTCTCATTCTTTCTCTTTATTTCCCTTTTTCTCTCTCCCCTGAAATGGAACCAATTGGAGGAAGAGAAGGACAAAGTTCGTTGGGGCGGTGGTGGTGATCCGTTGTCGTTTTCCAAGAAAACCCAAGTGGAAGACCATGACGGAAGAGGAATCGTTGATGTAAATGGAAAAGGCTCCAATTGAGTTAAACCCAACCCTCTTTTTTCATCTATTCCTTCCTCCATTTTTCCTACGCGCACACATAGTAAATGATCTTGAAGTTCTCAGCCCTTGGATCTATTCCTGCACATCAATATCGGTATGTGTGTTGTTGTCTTATTTTGTTAAACTAAGGTACAATTCTTAGCCCTTAACCCATTGGTTAGGGAAGAAGAGAGCAGCAAACCATATAAGTTAAATAGATCAACAGCAGTACTAGAGATTTACACAAATAAAGCCTCATATTTGGATTAGGTAGCACATGATAAGATTCAAAATTTGCGAAAGTAGCATTATAATTCCGTATAAATCAGTTTCATTGGCGGAAGTGATCAATAGTTTCGGTAATTCATTTTAGTTGTGTTCAAAATGCGTTGCATCGTGCCTTTAGGCACAGACAAACCCTAGTCAGTCGATGATACCGTGCTTGTTCAAACTCAATACAATAATGTTTATAGTGTTGTGTGATGTTACATGCACCTCCCGTTATCAATCATCTTTTAATGCTCTCGATCAGCTTTGCTCACAATTCCTTATAATTGAGGTAATCGGAGAACCACATTTTAAGACTGA
This sequence comes from Rhododendron ovatum, assembly GCA_019656835.1. Classification (NCBI taxonomy): domain Eukaryota; kingdom Viridiplantae; phylum Streptophyta; class Magnoliopsida; order Ericales; family Ericaceae; genus Rhododendron; species Rhododendron ovatum. The sequence continues at coordinate 5,995,248 of CM033792.1, read as the reverse complement.
GCACCACAATATCTTCCCCAACTTCCTCCATCAAACTACGTACAGCATAATAATTAACTTTGACTCTAAACCCTCTTGATAAGTGCCAAAATATACATATTTTGGCCCTCAAATCTACATTTATTAGTCCTTTATGTTTGTTAATTGTTTTTAATTATGTGTTTCTATGTTTATAGGTTGCTCGAGCCCGTTGTCCGAGACTTTGGATAAAAAGAAGATTTTAAAGAAGTTTGGGGTTAAAATACAAAACGATTCAAAATTGACAGGTTGATTTATTATTTCATGAAGTTCAAAGGGCCTTTGTGTAATTATGGTCTTCATTCCCTATATAAGCACCTAACCCTACTGGTGTCAGGAGGTACCAGCCGTGGAAAAGAAAGAAAAAAAGGACAGGGCTTTTTCTGTCCGTGGAAAAGAAAACAAGTTAGAGACGGGGCTGCGGCATATTGTTAAGTATTTTGTTTCTTTAAGTTTTTGATACTTTGTTCAATTACTCGCATTCTAATAATTCGTTTTAATTTATGTTCTTAATAAAATTTGTTTATCTGTTTTTGTTTGGTTTGGATCTCTTATTTATTTTTTGTATCGCGTAATATAAACATGTTTCAATTTAAGGTTTCTTTTGCTTCTTGCTTCTTGTTTAATAATGAATGAGTAGTCGTACAGGTAGGGTCGCGGGGTGATTAGCATATCGTGGCTAATTCGGGCACTGCTTCTTTTATCAAACAATGAAAAAACGATTTTAGATTGGAAAATACTTTCCGCGGACGAACCTGGGCATCGTCGAAGCCCATGTGAACGGGGAGAATGGAGGTCCAAAACTCATTCTTCGCTGCGCATGGGTATACGGCGACCATAGGGTCTCGCATCTTGCAGGGTATCTATTTCAATCTAAAATTAAATGTTTTTAAGAACTCCAAACAGAGCAGGTTAATCCGGACTAGTTACAAGTGCTATGAACCCCACGATTTTACCTCCTTTTAATTTTATTAAAAAGCACATTCAATTATTTCGTAAGTTTAGTTAATCTCAATCAAAACTACAAAGGGTGGCTACCTAAAAGCCCATTAAATTAGTTAACAACCCGAGTTTTTAGTCAGCACAATCACCGTCTTTGTGGATTCGATTCCGGACTTACAGGATATTATGCTACGACGGTCTCCGCCCTACACTTGGGGCAACCCATTAATTTAGGACTAGGAAATCTGTCAAGCATTTTTGGCGCCTTTGCCGGGGACGGTAACGTGTGTTAAGAATTCGGGTAGTTATTTTTTTATTTGTTTTCTTTTAATTCTTTATTTTTTTAATTATTTTTTTGAAATTATTGAAAAGCAAAAAAAAAAAATGGCTCATTTTGCAAGACGCTATGGAGGTTATGCAAACCAATTTGATTATTCAGTGTCACTGCCTATATTTTATGGTTTGGCCTCAGAAAATTCTTTTTCGCATATTCATTACCTTGAGGAAGCTTTTGCTAGCGATGAAGTGGCTCTTTTACATGTATTTTCAGTATCTTTGCGTGATAGTACTCTAGATTGGTTTAATTGTTTGAGTTCAAGATTGACATGGGGTGAGATTGTAATACAATTTTTCAATCATTTCAATCCCTCATATGAGACTCATATGCTTTTACAAGAACTATTAGATTTCTCTCAACATGATGATGAGTCTTTGTCACAGTGTTGGGAGCGATTCAAATTTGTTGTATTCTCTTGGTCGAGTTTTAATTGTCAGCTTGGCAGTCTTCTGGTTATCTTTTGTCGTAGTTTAAACCTTAAGCCATGCGAGGTGGATTTTAGGTCCACTGACAAATTCCTAGATAAAACCCCTGAAGACGCTTGGAATTTCTTAGATGAATTAACCCAAAAGCTCCAATTTTGTGAGTTGACTGAAAATTCTGAGGATACCAATTCTGATGGGAGGGAAAAAGAGGAAAAAGAGCCGCTTCCTGAGAATACCAATTCTGAGGTGATGGTAAAAGAGGAAATAGAGCCGCTTCATGATGATATCAATTCTGTTGCGAGAGAAAAAAAGGAAATAGAGTCCTTTGTCATTAGTGAAGGCTATATGCCTTTTGAGGAGTCATTACCAATAGTTATACTAAATAATCAAGTGCTCCCAGCTCTAGATTGTGCCACCCCTCCTATTGAGTCTCCACTTTCACAAGAGTTTTTAAATGTGAAGCATAATAATTTTCTTGGTGTTGATGAATTTAATTTAGTTTATTATCCATATCTTGTGGACTTTGTCAATGTTTTGAAAATTGATCTAGTTTGGGCTAAGCACTTGGTTGAATTTAAATGTCTAAAACGAATTCGGCAAATGCACTATTCGAAATATCTTATCTTGTGGCTTGGCCGAGTTCAATTTTTGATAAAAAGGTATAGAATGGAGTGCTATATTTTTTATCTTAGCACTCGTTGGCATAATAAATGATCGGTACCCGCGTTTGGCTGCTCGAACATAATTTTTTTTTTTTGGTCTGGTATAGCCACCCGTTTCTCACTTGAGAAATGCGGAGAAAAGTAGTACCCGTGTCTTTCGTGTGAAGAAGAAAGTTGATGATTTAATTTTTTGTCTTTCATTTTATTTCTTACCTTGTTTATTTTTTTTAGTTATTTTTCTTGCTGTCTTGGAGACTAACATTTTGCAGATTGTTCAATCTAAGTTGGGGGGGTCTCCCTCTCTCTATAGTTTATTCTGCTTAGCCTCTCCTTTTCGAGCTGCTATCTCTCCTCTCTCTTATGTTTCTGTCCTATCTTTATTTTTCATACTTTCAATGCGGACATTGAATAGTTTAAGTTGGGGGGAGAGATCACTTTGTTCTCTATCTTGTAAATAAAAAAATTTTGAAAATTAAAAAATACTTGTTGGATCCTTTTTACTTGAGATTTGGAGATTGCAATGTTTACTTGTTGGTTGCTTGTGCTGAGAATCTATGGGCATTTTCTTGAATATTTATGTTGCATGAAAGTTCTTTTTGCTAGCTTGACGATTGGAATTTATCCTAGCATACACTCTTAGCATCTTTGCACTGCACGTTTCTTGGACCTTGACTGCTTGTGAGTTGTGACTCGAGTGCTTTCAATTGCTAGATTAGTGGAGACTTATACCCATGTGAGCTTTAGTACCTTATCTTTCTTTGGAGTGGTATCACATAAACTCTTTATTTGTCGTAAAAAAAAAAAAGAAAGAGAAAGAAGCTTAATCGTTGTCGATCTCATTATCTTTGTCGTCAAGTATTGGGACTTATTGCCTATTTCTTCCTTTGGGAATGGAAAGTTACATAGTTGTATTGCCCTTAGGAGGTGATAGTAGGCCATTTTTGTGCTTTGAGCCGGTTTGTTTCTTTTTCATAAACACTTATCTCTTGCAAGCTGCATTGAGCCTCTTGCATGTGCCTTTTTTTTGTAAAGCTTTACCAACCATATTGTGTTTTGAGAATGACAAGTTAATCATGTGGAGATTAATTTTTGAATGCAGAAAATGTAGTTGAAAAAGATGTGCTTGAATTATGGTGTGTTCTTCCCCATTGTTAAAGAAAAAAAAATAGTAGAAAAAAAGAAAGAAAGAAAGGAATTTGAATGAAAAAGGGGAAGACACCCATGCATTTGTTTGAAGAAAGTAACGTGTGAATTTCATTGTGGAATTGTGTGAAGGGTAAAAAATTTGAGAGATATGGTGGAGTTGAAAAGAATGATAAGAGGGTGCACATTGGTACACTTGCTGAACTTTGCTAGTCCCTAGCAAACTAAAACAAAACATATTTAACTAAGCTAAACAATCCTCTCAAAACAAAGATACGAAAGCTATGCTCAATAACTACAACTTGGCAAGAGTCCAAAAACACCCCTTCGAATCCGAGTATATACAATTCACGCACAAACATGCCATGAACAAGGATGAACAAACTATGCCATATTAGAGTAGCCAAGTACAAATGCACCACAACGAGTTTCAACTCCAAAACTCACTAGGATACGCTCTTGTTCGACTTTTCACACAGTGAGATACAAGATACATCCCATGACAAGCGCCAGCGAGTAAATGCAATAGTCAGAGACAAAAAGCTAAGCATACTATCAAAAGAGCGCTAAGAAAGAAAGGAAAGCCAATTATTCACAACTATGCACGTCAATGGACAAATCATACTCAAAAAGTAATAAATATCAATTGTGCATCAAACAGAGTTAATTAGCATACAAAAGATCAACGGAGGACTTTATTAGCATACTAGTGTATGCCCGTGCCTGAAGGCACAGCTCGAACAATCAGCACACAAAAACAAATATTGAACTCGCGTGCGACATACGGCTCAAACAATCACAACATGAAAATAAATAATAAACTTGCATGCAATATACCAACCTGTATCCAGCAAATTCAACTATGCTACAATCTTAATAAAAATGAAATGGGTAGCAAATATACAAAAAATAATGGAAGAACTCACCTCGATGGTTTCGGTGAAATAAATTTTGGTGGTATTGAACTTCTCAAGAGAGAGGGAGGGGAGACTTAGAGAAAGTAAAGAAGAAAAATGTGAAAATCATATGAATAATGTATAAAAAATTCAACTTTCGGTAATTTCCATGATGTACGTTTGATAGCCTAGAAATAGGAAAGGAGAATGCTACCAGATACTAATCCAAGTACACAAATTGTACGTACCGATCATTTGCGGGGCCCACTCTGGACCCGCATGGATGATCTGAGCCGTTCAATAATTTTAAAATAAAAAACTTGGCTAACTCAACAGAGGAAGCAGCTATGGGAAAGCTAGCATCGGAGTTGAAAACGAAACTGATTGACAAAAGAAGGGGCGCGGGGTTTACCACCTCAACCGAAATAGAATAAGCCGAAACCGGAGCCAGGGAATCCAGCCTTAAGCCACTCCGTCCAGGATAGCAAGATAGAGCCAGAAGATTCAGTGATCACTTATGCTATTTCGAGAAGCGGTCTTTCTCAAGTAGCTAGCTTAACTAAGTAGTAATGTGAAAAATCAGCTCCATCCGATATGTATAAATGCTTGATTCAATCTTCTCATTTTTCATCCAATTTTTTTCCCAATTTTTCAAAAATGGGAAGATTTGATCAAACACTTACACATATCGGATGGAGCTGATTTTTCACGGGTCCACTCATTGTCATTTTTTAAAATTATTGAACGGGTCGGATCATCCGTGTAGGACCCAGAGTGGGCACCATGTACTGTCAATGCCATGGTCGGTGGCTTTAATTTCGGTTTTGTACAAATGTAATATATGATTTTCATTTTCATTTGAATAATGCCATAATGGGTGGTTTTGAATACAATGCCTTAATGAGAGTAATTTATAGGAAGAGAGAGAACGCTTCATTCCTTTGATCCAATGGCTATAACCTTATCACTAAGTATGATCGAACGGCTGCAGATACATCTATATTTGTATGTTTAGACATTTTTAAAGAAAACCGCTCTGTTTTATAATATAAAACTAGTGCATGCCCGTGCCTGAAGGCACGGGTCGAATGATCGACACACGCAAATAAGCACTAAACTCACGTACAATATTCATCCACTACCCAACGAATTCAATTATGCAAAAAATAATAATCCATACATATTCGAGTGACCTTAGTTATGTGTGAACAAACTGCTCGTGCCCAAAGGCACATATCAACATAATTTTATCACCACAAAGAATAAACCAATTACTCATGCTGACAACACTACCTATAAATTTAGAGTGTATTTACTATTTAAAATAGGAATGTACTACAATCAGATTGGATTTCTACATGAATTCATATTGTGCATTCAGTCACTTTCTCTTCCATTTTGATTGAAGCCAACCACCGAAGCAATACAACACACAACACATGACCATAAGAGGAAATGTCCAAAACAAAAACATAAAAGACAGGAAGATCTTGCATTCCTCGATTAGATTGATATGAAGCTGATTTTCTTTGATGAAATTCACCTCTTTCAGCCCCCTATTTTTACTTTAGTCGGTTCTTGTCCCCAAACGTATCCAAGTCTTGGGCTAACCCTCCGAAGTTCAGCCTCCATGCTCGCGTAGTCTTGCAACCGTCATCCCTATGTACTCCACCAAAGCAAGCAATTAATTTCGAGTAGTCAATTTCATGTTAAACCGCATTATGCAAGAAAATTGTTAGTCACTCAATGGCAAGTATATCGACCAAATACACCAAGTTTGAGAACATAACAGGCTAATGGCTTAACTGAAAGTTATTCCTATACAAACCTTAAAGAAGTAAATAAACCTAAGACCATCATTTCCATGAAACTATATCCAGACACATCCCCATCAATATCTCAGTCCCTGGACAATACAACCAATATACAAATCGTTCATAAAGACGACGAAAAATTGAAACTCAAATTTAGTGTGCAAACAAAACCTCAATCAGAGAAGCGACACCCGATGAAACATACTCCGAAGTCCAAATTATTAATTTTTCAGGAAAGTGTCCAGAATGTTATGCTGGCCTCATTTCATATACGAAAAGGTGTCATTTTCTGTTTTCACTAAATGCAGAAATAATCGTAACAATCAGCGTAATGTTATCGACGCGATATTGTGTACATTTTTCTGTCAAAAACAAAGAATGTTGGGTCTGAAGGAAGTTTTAGAAACAAACCATCCATGGTTTGTATAAGTGAAGATCATGAAGCACAAACTTCTTTACCTCTTTTTTATCAGTGACCACAAATAGATATAGACGTACGCAGATTCATTCCTGCAAACTATAGTCACATAGGGTCAGAAATGCACTGTAAGTTAAACAAACCCGTATTATGCCAAAAAATAATTTCAAAGAAATTACCTCAAGTAATTTCACATCACAGCTCAGTCATAACTTCATTTCAGGAAAGAAAAAATAAAAAAGGGAAAAAAATATAACAAATAGAAACCTCTGAGACACACACAAAAAAAAAGACAATGAAAAACACATTAAATTAAACCCAATCACCTCGTTAGAATTTGAAAGTAAGTAACTGATGCACCCACATAAACCCACTTCAGATTTTTGCACAAATATACCGACGACAAATATAAATCTCACAATTGAATAAAGGGTCAAAGGAAAAAAGGCCAAGAAACTAAAAGTAAGGGGAAGAATTTTTGTACTTTTGAAGGAAGAACAACCAAGAGGCACAGTCACTTTTAGCCTCCACTCATTTCTGCGAATCTTCCTTCTATGTAATTTAAAAAAATAGTTTCAAAATATTTTCTTTTATAGGCCTGAAAAGAACAGTATAGTCCAGGAAAAATCTACTCCATATTTTTCTAACCGTTCGACACAGTATTATTCTAACCGTTCGGCACAGTATTCAAAAAGTCATGAACGAAAATTGCCACAAAGAAAAAGAACGGTATATGCTAGAAAAGGGAGAAAAAATTATGTCCGTTCAAAGCACGGTATTGTAAAGAAAAGAACGGTATAGTACAGGAAAAATCTACTCCATAGTAATATACATCATCCATATTTTTCTAACCATTCGGCACAGTATTTTTCAATTTACTTAATTAAACTATTACAAACCCAAATGCCCATTTTTGGGAGATCCATTGACCATTTGAACTTTCTGTAAAACATATTCAGAAAGCCAAGAATAGAAATTGAGACAAAAAAAAAAGAATGGTATAGGCTAGAAAATGGAGAAAAAAATTTTCCATTCAAAGCAAAAGAAAAATAAACTCACCTCAAACTTTAGTTTCAGAGCAAAGGTAGGAAACGTAATGTGAAGAACGTAGAATTTTAGAGGTAGAGAACATATGATTTTTTGCTACTTCAAAAAAAATTAGCTATCGAATAACGTGTCCTGAAGAGAGAGAGAGAAAGAGAGAGAGGGAGGGAGATTATGGCGTTAGGAGAGGGAGAGAGAGAGGGTGGGGTGTGTGGTGTGCTGATTATGGTATTAGGTTTATAGATTACCATAAATAGTTCTAAATTTTCCATATAACGACCTTGGATACAAAGGGAAATGGACTACAAAAATGTAGTGGCCATATACTTGCATAGTTCATCTACCCTTGGCCACTACCAACCCTAAACTACCCAAGGCATGGTCACATTTCGACCAAACACCAAACAAAGTAATGAAAAATAAATAAAAAAAAACTACTACCACCGACTCCACCTGGTATTGAGCCTCGAGCTTCCCCTTTCCATCGGACTCTTTCTCATCCGGAATGTATACTAGCCCGAAGGTGTAGCCAATCCTCTCATCACAGTATTCAACCCTCTTTCGAATCCGCTTTTGCTCTTTCATAGCATTTCTTTGATTTTTCTTTGAGGAATAGGGCCATTTGAGGTGAGATTTGAAGTAAGAGAGATTGAGCCAAATTTGAAGGCTTAAGAGAGGGAGATGAAAATTTGAGATTTTAGCTTTTGGTAGTGGGAGAGAAAAGATATGGAATCACGTATCAATTCTTTACCTTTTTGCATTCCAACCACTTCTATCACATTCACACCACTCCAAACCTCGTTGAAACATTGAAAACGCACTTCCACACAACCCTCCTAACATCCGGTTACCTAAGTTTGAACAATAGAAGAAACTCGGACTATGGTTCAAAACAAGGACGATGAGACTCTTATGTGGTTTAATCAAACAAAAATGCCTTGAATCATTTCCTAAGTATGCTAGCAACTCCAACAAGATGCATGAAAGATATAAACACTACTCAAGCATGAACAAAATGTGTTCTTTACGCAAGTGCGGGAAATGAAAGCAAAAAGCATGGGATGCTTAAGAAATGAATCTCCACTCTAGCGATGCACAATGCTTGACTTGACTTTTAGGCACAACTTGTTATCAATGTTCATGTATATGCTTGTGACATAGATTCAAAAACAAAATCAAATTCGACGGGATACATAACTCTTGCCATATTGACATAACATATTTAAAGTATCTAGCAAGCGAAATCACTACTAACAATGGAGGATTGTACAAAAAATTTAAAAATTTTACCAAAAGCAGAAAAATGAGACAAGTCTCATGAACATATATATAACATATATATCCCTCCCCCCAACTTAAACGATGCTATGTCCTCATAGCATGGAGGACAACAGTATTGAGAGGAAAAGAACAAAAGATTGTACCTCTGGAGGGAATGTCAACCCCCTTATACCTCAACCAAGTTGGAGGCTTTCTTGTCATAGCTTCCCTTCGTCATTGGAACTGCTTCCAAGGCTCACTCTTTCGGCTCCGCCATCTGATAAGCACCCGAGAATGTAATGTAGGGTGCGCTAGTATCTAGTTTTAGTTAAATTTAGTTACTTTTTAGTTATTGTTAACGTTGTTTGCTCGTATAGTGTTCTAGTCCTATTTTGTAGGTAAATCGCCAAAAAAGGGAGCTTTCGTTGCACGAGACAAGGTTTTGCCCGAGCAGAAGTTGATTTGCCAAGGCAGAACCTGTCATCGCCCGAGCAGGAGTAGAATTGCCCGAGAAAGACCTGTTATTGTCAAGGCCGAAGCAGTTTTGCCCGAGCAGAAGTTGATTTGCCAAGGTTTTGCCCGAGCAGAAGTTGATTTGCCAAGGCAGAAGCAGACTTGCCCGAGCAGAACCCATCATTGCCCGAGCAAGAGCCAGTTTTGCCCGAGCAAGAGGAAGGCAGCCAAGGCAGTGCCCCACTATTGGCCTCGGCAGCGATGGGATAAATCCTCTTCCATCGATGCAGAGCCTCTTAGTGGCCCAACTCCTTAACCACCTCGGCAGCGATGGGATAAATCCTCTTCCATCGATGCCGAGCCCCATAGCAGAGCACTCTAAGGCCGTTGCCATCGATGCCGAGGGACTTAAGAGCGGATTTTCTGAGCATCTTGGGAATATTCCAGGCGCGGATCCCCGGAGTATTTAAGCTTATGTCACTATTTTGTACAAACAATTAGCATAGAAGTAGCATAGAATTAGATAGATTCAATAGGACTATTTTCTAGATCTAGATTAGATTTCATTGCATATTCAAATTGTTCTTGAAGTGTTCTTCATTTTTCAGTGTTTAATCCTTGAATTTCCTGCCTTAGTTGTTACTTTTTGTTATTGTTGCCTTAATTAAAGTTGTTTATTTTCTCCCGATCTATCTTAGTCTCTAGTTTAATTCAAGTCTTGTTATTTCATTATGGTAGCTAGATTTTTGCTTGCTCCTATCTCTCTAGATATGGGTGAGTAGTTTCAAGGGTTAGGTCATGGGATGATTAGCATCTCATGGCTCGGGCGAAAATTGCATTTTGCACCCAATAAAGCTTTAAACTTTGATTTGAAAATTGATGTGGGGTTCGGGTTTGTTTGATAAATCACCGAGGTGTTAACCTCTTTGATCTTGTGTAGGTGGGAGCGTCGACTACCCACCACATATGATGCTTAGAGCTCTTTCGCACGAGATATTTGTCAAATGAATTCTAGAGCTAGCTTGGTTTTCAAATCATTTGATTTTCCGATTTGAGAACTCTAAACAAGTATCTTAAATTGCGTAGTTGGGTGAAGAGTGTGATCTAGCTTGGGTCTTGGGTGCTAATAATTCCTAGACCTAGCCTATCTTTTCTCTAGTTAGTTCGTTTTTAATTTAGCCTTTTTATTTCCACCGTTCAAAGTAAAACAAAGTTGGCCGTCTAAAGGCCGAAAGCCCTTACTTGCTCTACAAATCCGATCAAGCCATATAATTATTCCCTTGGGTACGATCCCGGATTTCCGGTTTATTATGCTTCAACCGACGAGTTAAACCCTACGCTTGGGGTATTATTCCATATTATTGGAGCGAACGAAGCACCATCGGAACCACAGCTAGTCACACAAGGTCATCGCTGGGGCTTTCTTGGTCTTACAACCGCGACACGTAATCGCACCCATGCTTAGGGCTCCTGAATGCCTCACTCACCATAACTGTTAGACCTAAACCACCAAGGCTGGTGTGGTAGCATGCTTACCCTGCAAAAGACTTAAGAATCAACTAGCTACTAAGAAGCAAATGACATTAGAATTGCCCGGCTCATGGTATCTGGGCTCAAAAGTAACCAAAAGTAAAACACAACTAAATCTTCATGCGATTACACGGGTACTACTTTTCTTCCCAATTTTCAAGCGAGAAACAGATGGCTATACTAGACCATCAAATTAAATAGAAAAAGAAAAGAGAAAGAGAAAGAAAGAGTTTATGGACGTTCAGCTAAACGCGGGCTCCAAACATTCATTATGCCAATGAGAGCTAATACGATGAGCATAGCACTCCACTTTAAAATCGTGGTCAAAAATTGAATGCGGCTATGCTACAAAAATAGATACTTTGAGTACCGCAATTGCCAAATTCGTTTTAAACATTTAAGTTCCACCAAGTGCATATTCCAGAATAAATCAATTTTCAAATTGTTGAGAAATTCCACTATAAGAGGATTGTAAACCAAATCAACATCCTCAACACCAAGAAAATCAATTAGTTCTATGATTGGTAACTTATCAAGATTGGGCCCACATGCATCTTGTTTTTCTAACAAAGAGTGTAAGAAATCTACCTCGCCAATCATTTCCTTAGCGGTGAGAAGATCATGGCACGGAGAATTTGAAAGGACGATTGCAACTTTCATGTGCTCTAACTCTTCAAAGATTGGATCATATGCATCCTGTTTAGCCAACAAAGAATACAAGTAATCCACTTCGGCATCCATTTCCTTAGCGGTGAGAGGTTTTACTAACGAATCTTCATAGTAGACGCTAGATGTGTCAAGCATGTTCATCTCGTGAGCAATGAGTAAATCCTCCGGGGAAGGATCAAGATACAGGAGATCGGAAGAAACAACCTTAGCGGTGAGACATTTCTCCCCCGGATCATCACAAAGAGGGGGATCCATAAGAAGAGAACTCTGGACCTCAGTTTCATCAATAGGCTCCTCACTCCAAGCAGACTCTGAGAAGCTGTCACAATCTAAACTAACATTTTCAACAAAACTTTCTGGCTCTATTTCCTTTTCCATGGCATTTGAGTTGTGTTGGCAATGTTGAGCATAAACCCGAGTGTAAAATTTGAGCCAACCAATCAAAGAAATCTAAGGCTTCAGCGGGTTCTTTTTCAAAAAATTTGCCATCGCACAACATGTCAAGGAAAGCATGACTCTTTTGAGAAAGTCCGTTATAAAAATAGTTAGCAATTTGAAAATTTTCAAAGCCATGATTTGGGACCGCAATGAGCAAATCTTTGTATCTTCCTCAACATGCATAAAATGACTCATTCACTCTTTCGGCAAAAGTTTGAATTTGATTCTTGAGATCAAACCAATTGGTAATGGTCATATGACTTTTAAAAACATTGAAGTCATGAGTGGCTATGCAAGGGGGTGTGAAAATTTGATTGAGACAAAGGTACTCCCGCAAAGTCTTGTGGGGTGTGAAAGTTTGATTGGGACAAAGGTAATCCCGCAAAGTCTTATGGGGTGTTTCTCAATTTGCGGCTGCCTTCTATTAGATAGATAAGACGTAAAGTAAACAGGCTAGAGGGGCTATGCCGCCACCTCTCTCAAAACAGTCTCATGGGGTTAAGCCACCGCCACAGCTATATAAAAGCAATAAAAACAGTAAAAAGGCAATTGATGCTCAAATTAGCTTCGTTAAATCTCAAGTCGAATTGATAGCTCAGTTAGAGGTATCCGCTAAGTTGAGTTCAATATACACAAAGGAAAAATAAACGGAGTACTTACAGTGGTTTGTCGAACCTCCAAATAAGCTATATTAAGAATTCCCCGGCAACGACGCCAAAATTTGATCCGTCCGAATTCGGTAGTCGTTGAAGTTTACCAAACGGCCGTCAAATTTAATTATTTATTTACCGGACTACAACTAAAGATTTGCATAGTATAATGAGAAAGTCCGAGTCGATCCACAGGGAGTTCGAATATAGCTTGTTCGGATTAGATGCAAGGGTTTCCGGCGTTTAGACGGCTAACTTTTAGTTTTCTTTTGAAAGGTGAGAATTGCCCTTATAAAAATGACTAGAAAAAGAGTTTGAACTAAGAATTAAAAGCGGCAAGGCATAGAAGCTCCTAACGCCCGTAACTTAAGCCAATTAACTTTTCTCAACGAAAACACGGTTGAATCACACGGCATAGGTTATCAACCGGAAGATTTAGCTATGAAAATGGTTAGACTTGATATAGAGTTTGAACAACAAGCTTAACACAAAGCGTGACATCGCTCTCGAAACCATGTGAGCGAGCACATGATCACCGGAGATTAACAACGCCAAGACTTGCATTGAAACTAAATATTAAGGTCAAGAACTAGAAGCATAGTTTGGAAAGCGAGCAAGTTCTTTGATTCTTTTGGCAAACACGAGGTGAGACATAGCTCACGGAACCATATGTGCAAGCATATGATCACCGGAGGTTAACATCGACAAGTTTTGTTGCATAAAAGGCGAACCACGCATATTTACAAACCAAACCTCAAGTCTTAAGTTGAGAAGAGCACAATTAACCTAAATCATACGACGTTATTCACCCCATGGCCAAGCCTTATCAACTACTCACACATAAGAAAAAGACTAGAAAGCATGCTAGAATTGGAAAACATGTTTAACCGATAAAAACGGAAATAAACTTGATTTAAAGAAGAATCTAGTCCGTAGCTACAACATTAACACATGACAAATTAAACGAAACCAAATACTTACTTGAGTTGTTAGGAAAATAAGCTTGAAAACTTGAAAGCATAACAATAGAGAAAGACTATCCTAAGCTAACTACAAGCTAATTACCACTTCTTAGGAGAGAGGAGAGGGATATTTATACAAAAACCAACTTCCTCTCTCAAAATATCTTAAAAGGTTACTACAAGTAGCAAGTTTTCAAATATGGAAGGCTGAAAAACTGTGAAAAGCTGTCAGTAAGCAATCTGTATCCATACAATCAAAACGGTTGTATGAATACCGAGCTGTTAAGCCTGTGTTGGGAATTCTCCGTAGAAGAGCTGTATGGATACAACCAGAATGATGTATGGATACGCAGGAATCTGTCCAAAACATAAGGCTACCGTATGGATACAACCAAAATGGTTGTATGGATACCACCTTGTTAACTGCAGAAATGGCCTCTAGCTTCAAAACTTGGCACCCGACGCTTCCGAACTTCACCCGATGCTTCGTATCTTGCTCATTAAAGAACGGTGGCACTTCCCCACTTGGTCTTGGAAGCTCGGACTCCCTCGAGGCATGTCCATGGTGTTTAAACGCGCCTTATTTATACGAATTACCTGAAATATACAAAAACCTACCTTACGTGCAATATCGCATAAAAACGACAACATATATGTACAAACACAACATACTAGAGGATTTAAGCACCACGAATATGCATTATTGGGTGCTTATCACTTGCCCTATGTTATTTTAGACTATTCTCTGACACTTGCTTAAGATGTATCCTAACTTTTGAAGCACTTTTCCTTACCCAACGATATAACTGAATAAAAGTCCTATTTGATTCTAGGGGCAATGGGCTGTGAATTGGTGAAAAAAGAGAGTTTCCAATACTTGGCATTCCGTTCATGAGATCGTGCGTCCACTTTATAGAGCGTTCTTTTCGTGTCATTATGTGCGGAAGTATTTTGCTTTCATTTACATAACGTCTGCCCGCACATATTGAGAATAATATGCATCTTGTTTTGAGTGATTTCATTTGTTGAGTGCATAACACGGTGAGAATTGAAGTCGAGACTCGGTCCGGAGAGAATACTTTGTTGTGGTTTACTTGTGGTTAAAGTTTTTGCTCACACACGCTAAGGTTTGGTGCCATGATTTATTTCTATGTTTTGATAGCCTCTAGAACTATTCTCCCATATGCTATATTCTTGGCATTGGCGTATCAAAGAGTTGCATTACAGTTCCTTTTTGAGTTCCAAGTAAAGGGATTCGCGGTGTTTTGTGGATAATCACTGCTGAAAATCCTCACGAGACTTCACTTGTCCTACCGAGGCCACCTGGGGGTTTAAAAGAATTATCGGTTTAATTTGTTTTCTTTAGTTGTATTTTGTTTTCTTTGCTCAGGATTAGCAAAGTGTAAGTTGGGGGGGTGTGATAAGTGCCAAAATATGCATATTTTGGCCCTCCAATTTACATTTATTAGTCCTTTATGTTTGTTAATTGTTTTTAATTATGTGTTTTTATGTTTATAGGTTGCTTGAGCCTGTTGTCCGAGACTTTAGACAAAAAGAAGATTTTAAATAAGTTTGGAGTTAAAATGCAAAACGATTCAAAATTGAATGGTTGATTTATTATTTCATGAAGTTCAAAGGGCCTTTGTGTAATTATGGTCTTCATTCCCTATATAAGCACCTAACCCTACTGGTGTCAGGCGGTACCAACCGTGGACAAGAAAGAAAAAAAGGACGGGGCTTCTTCTGTCCGTGGAAGTATTTTGTTTCTTTAAGTTTTTGATGTTTTGTTCAATTACTCGCATTCTGATAACTCGTTTTAATTTATGTTCTTAATAAAATTTGTTTATCTGTTTTTGTTTGGTTTGGATCTCTTATTTATTTTTTGTATCGCGTAATATAAGTATGTTTCAATTTAGGGTTTCTTTTGCTCCTTGCTTCTTGTTTAATAATGAGTGAGTAGTCGTACAGGTGGGGTCGCAGGGTGATTAGCATACCGTGGCTAATTCGGGCACAGCTTCTTTTATCAAACAATGAAAAAACAATTTTAGATTGGAAAATACTTCCCGCGGACGAACCTGGACATTGTCGGAACCCATGTGAACGGGAGAATGGGGTCCAAAACTCATTCTTCGCTGCGCATGAGTATACGGCGACTATAGGGTCTCGCATCTTGCAGGGTATCTATTTCAATCTAAAATTAAACGTTTTTAAGAATTCCAAACAGAGCAGGCTAATCCGGACTAGTTACAAGTGTTATAAACCTTACGATTTTACCTCCTTTTAATTTTATTAAAAAACACATTCAATTATTTCGTAAGTTTAGTTAATATCAATCAAAACTACAAAGGGTGGTTACCTAAGAGCCCATTAAATTAGTTAACAACCCGAGTTTTTAGTCAGCACACATCACCGTCTTTGTGGATTCGATTCCGGACTTACCGGATATTATGCTACGATGGTCTCCGCCCTACGTTTGGGGCAACCTTTTAATTTAGGACTAGAAAATCTGTCAAGCATTTTTGATCTTTTTTTCTCACGCAAAAACCGAGAATAGGAGCGGCAGCCGACATCGGGATCAACTTCTTCCCACAGAGAGAAACGACGAACGGAGCTGCCATTCTTTGGTTTGAATATTGTTTATTTTCTTCAAAGTTTTTCTTTCTACCAAGTTATTTAAAGTCTTGTTTAATTACTCGCACTCCAATAATCTAGTTTTAATTTCTGTTTTTATAAAAGTTGTTCGTTGGTTCTTATTTAATTTAGATCTTTTATCTATTTTTTATCTCACGTATTAAAAAGCATGATTAATTTTAGGGTTTCTTTTATTTTTTATGCAATGATTAGTGAGTAGTCGTCGGGATAGGGACGTGGGGTGATTAGCATACTGTGGCCGGATTGGATGCGTTCTGCTCCTATTTCGAAATAAAAAATGCAAGAAAAATAATTTTAGATGTGTAAAATACTTCCCGTGGACGAACCTGGGCATTGTCGGAGCCCATGTGAACGGGAGAATGGGGGTCCAAAACTCATTCTCCGCTGCGCATGGGTAAACGGCGACCATAAGGGTTCGTATCTTACGTGGTATCTTTTCAGTCTAAAATCAAACATTTTAAAGAACACAGATTGGAGCAAATGAGTCTGGGCCAGTTGCGAGTGCTATGAACCCTACGACCGTACCTTCTTTTTAATTATTTAAAAAATACAATTAATTTCTAGATTTTAGTTAATCTCTTCATAAAACGACAAAGGGTGGCTACCTAAGAGCCCGTTTAAATTAGTAACACCTCGAGTTTTTAGTCAGCACACATCACCGTCTCTGTGGATTCGACTTCGGTCTTACTGGATATTATGCTACGTCGGTCTCCGCCCTACGCTTGGGACAACCCATTAATTTAGGATTAGAAAATCGTCAAGCATTTTTCTCCTTTCACATGTAGTACTACCCCTTAATTACTTCCCGGCCTGTCCTCCTCGTGAACTGGCTTGGCCTACACAATGAAAGATTATCTGGGGTTCCTTGACATATATCTTAAAATAGCATAACTAAGTGCATGCCTTCCAGTGTTACTCTCTCCGCCCTTTTTTAAATGTCCTGCTTCGTAATTTTAACTTATTAAAAAGACATCATTATTATACCTTTCACATCAATTTTTATCTCTACTCTCTTTTTTTACCCTCTATGAAAACATTATCATTACATTTTTACTCACTAACTTTTCAAAATGGAATCTATTTTTACGGGCAAAATAAAAAATTCACCAACTTTTACTCACTAATTTTACAAAATGGACACTTATTAAAAGACAACCCAAAATGAAATACTAGACTCTAAAAAATAGACGGAGGGAGTATTGTATAGTCTGCTATCAAACATTTATACAGAACCAACACAAATGCGTTGGACTGTACAACTCAAACTATATTGGTTGAGTGATCACTTGCATATAACGCAATAAGACCGTAGAAATACGTGGCTATCAGCCTATCAGTAGGTTGAGTCACTTGATCTCACTCACTTGCAATTGCATTGAAGGACTATAGATGTCATGGGCATATTTTACTATTTTAACCCTATTAAAACAACTTCACTATCCTAATTAACTAGTACAACAATTTGTGACCCTACTTAAGAGTATCTCCGGCTTGGCTTCAAATTTCAAGATGGTAATTAAATATTTCAACATGTGAAATCCTTTTTGACTTTAAAGTTGGAGTGTCGGAGCTTTCAGGATTTGTCACCTGGCATTGGCGATGTTCTAAGTGACCTAAAATTGATTTGTTTATTTAGAGGGATTTTGAATATATATCGCTCAAAACTCTGATGTTTGCTGCCGTATTATAAATGCGATTACGCGCAACCTAATTGATATGACTATTTCTCCGGATATATATGAAATATCAGGGGAGGTGGAATTCCAAACCCCTCCCATTAAGAATTAATTGATATGACTATTTTGCCCTTCCTATATTTGTTCTTTGCAGCAAGCCCATGCACAAGAATCATTGAATAATTCCTCCCCACCCACATGCACTCCACCTGCTTTATAAACCCCTTCTCCTCCAGTCTAATTTTCCCACGAAAATCTAAAATGGCTCTTCAATGGCTAATCTTAGTCGGTGCAATTTGGCTCCAATCCATCAACGGCACAAACTCAAACTTCCCGGCCTACTCCTCCGAATTCAAGCGCCTCCTCTCCCTCTCCCAACTCCAACTCAACAACCTCGCCTTCGCCTCCGATGCCGGAAAGCTCCTCGGCTTCATCTCCGGCGTCGCTGCCTCCCACCTCCCCCTCTGGCTTGTCCTCCTCATCGGCTCCGTCCTCGGCCTAGTGGGGTACGGCGTCCAGTACCTCTTCCTATCTGACCACATCCCTTCTCTCACCTACGGCCCCGTCTTTCTGCTAACCGTCTTGTCCGGAAACAGCATCTGTTGGATCAACACCGTCTGTTACATGATAACCATAAGCACCTTCCCCTTCGACCGCCACGTGGCCGTGGGGTTGACCACTAGCTACATAGGGTTGAGTGCTGAAATCTATACGGATTTGGTCAGTCTTTTTTTCCCATCTTCTCCTTCTTCTTCTTCCCCTACCGAAACGGCCAAAGCTTACCTCTTGTTGAACTCTGTATCTCCTCTAGTTGTGTGTGTTTTCTGCGCACCGATCGTCTGGTGCGCGAATAATGGGGTGTCTAGGAGATTGAGACGTGGGTTTGTCGTGATGTTTGTCGTAACCATAGGGACTGGAATTTTCGCAATGATTTCGAGTTTCGGTAAAATAGCAAGAGGGTTGCCACCATTCGTGCTTGTGATTGGAATAGGGGTGTTTCTTTTGGCACCACTAGTGGTGCCAATGGTTGAAAACGTAATGGAGAGGTTTCGGAAGAAATGTTGGTTGAGGAGAGAGGGGAGGATTTATGAAGTGGGTCAGGTGGAGGGGGGCGGCGGCGGCGGAGAGAGGGCTGAGGAGGGGCGGAAGGAGGCGGAGGAGAGTGGTGGTGGAGGGAGTTGTGAGGTGGTGGAGGAGGTCAGGGTGAAGGAGAGGGCCGAAAGGGGGTGGGAGGAGGTGGTCCAGGTGGAGGAGAGTGGTGGTGGTGGAGAGACGTTTGAGGCGGGGGTGGAGGAGGTTGGGGCGAAGGAGATGGTGAAGAGGGTGGAGTTTTGGTTGTATTTTTTGGTTTACTTGTGTGGTGCAACACTTGGACTGGTTTATTTGAATAATTTGGGTCAAATAGCAGAGTCTCGAGGGTTCCGGAGGACTTCTTCATTGGTCTCCTTGTCTTCTTCGTTTGGGTTCTTTGGCCGTCTAATGCCATCTCTTTTGGCCTACATTTTCTCAGGGTACTCTCTCTATCTCTCATCTCCACCCCTCTGTATACGTTTCATACGTATATACATGTACGAGAAAGTATTTTATGTGGTTGTGACACCATGCGACGTTTCACTCACGATTATTGATCATGTGTGTGCATGAGGTGGGGATTCAAGGCCGAGTTAGTAGTGCTGAGTGTTCGGCCAGCTCCACCTCGGATTCCACCCGTGCATACATGAGGGACTAAACTTGTGGGAAACCGACCGAGTTGGTAGTGCTGAGTAAGCAAAGAGTACTTGAACGTACTCGAGACATTAACGGGCCCATCAACTTACAACTACACCAGGAGATCAAAAGCTTGATCTAAACTACTCCCTCGGTCCCTTATTTATAGTCCAGTATTTCATTTTAGACTGTCCCTTAAAAATTGTCCATTTTGTAAAGTTAGTGGGTAAAAGTTGGTGAATTATCTATTTTGTCCCTAAAAGTAGATTTCATTTTAAAAAGTAAGTGAGTAAAAGTGTAATGATGATGGGTAAGTGAGAAAAGTGGAGGAAAAAGTTGATGTGAAAGGTATAATGATGATGTCTTTTTAATAAGTTAAAATTACAAAGCAGGACACTTAAAAAGGAACGGAGTGAATACTAAATATAGTAGTATGTAGTTAGCAACTATTCTTGGGGTCCTAACTTTTGGCAAAAAAAAATCTAGGGCACTAGGGGGTACTACGTACACGGCCAGCCTTAGGTGAAATTCAATTATTCGGTTGGAACTGGTGGATAGGATCCCCTTTTTACGTCCTCATGCCCTCCGTGTGGCCACACGAGGCAAAATAAATGCAATATGGAGCTTCTTAGAAATTAACTACTAGTATTTATTATTTGTTAAAATTCTACACGAAAAACTTAAGTACTTTGAAATAAAAATGGTTATGGAACTGTCGCACTGAATAGACTCTTCTTCTTTTTTTTTTGAGACATTTTTTTTTTGTTGGCAATATTGTATACATCTTCGGGAGTTAGCAAAGTATTATTATGTCCACAGCCAGAAAATTCAGAGACTATCCATAGTTCTGAACCCCAAACTGTCCCTCACGGGGCTTGAACTATGCCTCCACTGAGAGAGGCTTACCAACTTACCAATTGAGCCAAGAGCTCATTGGTTGAGACATTATTCGAGATTATTCGAGACAGATAATCGGTGCCGTACTTAACTCCGTAAGTTTTTCCAAGTTCTTCCAACCACGTCCTAGTGCGGTGGCGGAGCAGAGAGAATTTTCCCATTTTTGTGGGAGGGGTTTAAATAATTAATTAATGCTTGGGCAACTTTGTTGTCACCTTGTCAATACTTGTGGTAATTAAATTGTGTAATTTATTATTGTCACCTTGTTATTTCTTGGGGCTATGGATTTGTACGTGTAAAGGTAAAGGTCCAACCATGCACCTTATTTTTGTCCTTTTCCCATGGGATTTTCGGATTCATAACTCATGATAAGGTGTACGCAGAGTCAGTCCTGAGCTAAAATTTTTATTACGGTCGCTTTAAGTCTTAAAAAGAAATTTGAATTTCAGGAAACTCTCCTACTTTTTTACCCCTTATAATAGTTTAACAAAAGTGCATCTTTTTATTATTTTTGCTTTAAATCGCTGAAAAGTCAGAGCCGACTCTAGGCGCACAGGCAAACTTACACACACTTCGACTAACGTTGTACTGTAGTTATCTAATCTTCTACTTGTAGGGGCCCTAATTAAAATCATATCGGAACTCGAAAATCTTTGAAAACTACGTATGATAGCCAATATATTCTCTAGAAACGTACATTATACTTTCTTCATGATAACTCAGGTGTACAGCTGCTTATTAAAAAAAACAACTTAAGTGTACGGTGTAGCTTAACGTACGTACGTTACATTCTTCCTAGAGAAAACCTATATTTGCCTAAATCAAGTTTTCAAACGATTTTTTCAGGGTGCTGTTAAATACAACTGCGAATTTGCTACATGTAGTCAATTTATAAAAGGAAATTTTTGAATTCCTTCTTATGAAGTAGCCTCATATAACAAATTCGCAGTTACAAATAGCCTGGCCCATTTTTAATTAAAACATGACATGGACACTCTCACATACTTCCCCTTTTATGCAAACCTCATTCTGCATGTGAAAGTAGGTAGCTAGTTAATTAAAGTAATTCTATTCTTCTTGTAAGAGTTTATACGTCAACAATGATTTTGACTCTTTTCCTAAATAAAAAAACGTTTTGAGTGTTGCTTGTGACTATTTCTGTTTTTGGTTGTTATATTTAAATGATTTTTAGTATATATGGTTTAACATCGAGGCTAATTAAGCCCCATGAGTTAGCTAGCCTGATAGTCTTGGCATGAGATTCAGTGATTCGCTCCATTCTTAAAGGTATGATATTTCTTGTGCCAACAGTTCTTGAGGCCATCTCATCCTAAAACGTGTGAGGCTGAGGGAGGAACTGTGAAGATTAGTTTGAGGTGTGTGCAAGTTGACCCGTTACATTCTACATTACCCAAAACAAAATAAAAAATCGAGGCTCATTCCGTTTCAAATCGTAGAAATAAACAACTAGTAACACGAATCCCTCGATGACAGATCCTATAAAAAGGCTGCATGATAAGAGTATAAAGTTTCTACGGACGTACATATATAAATATCTTTACCGACTATAACATTGCTCCTACTAGAATTCTTAATTTGTTCATTTCGTTTTCAATAATTTTTATTTCAGGAGTAAATGCATGGCTTCAACACCAGCATCCATAGCAATAACAATGGCCCCGATGTCGGCATCCTTCTTCTTACTCCTCAACAAAACCACCCTCTCCCTCTACATAAGCACGGCCGTCATCGGCCTGTGCACCGGAGCCATCACTTCCATCGCCGTCTCCACCACCACCGAGCTCTTCGGTGCCAAGAACTTCAGCGTCAACCACAATATCGTCGTTGCAAACATCCCAATCGGATCGTTCGTTTTCGGGAACGCCGCGGCCCTCTTGTACCGCAGCAAGATTAACACGGAGGACGGAAGGTGCATGGGGACTGAGTGCTATCAAACGACGTTTGTGATCTGGGGATTTCTTTGCTTGTTTGGGAGTTTTTTGTCTGTAATTCTTTATGTAAGAACAAAGAAAATGTATGCACAGAGATTATAGATCATAGCAAGTTCTTCCGTGATTTTGATGTGGTAGTTATAGGAGTAATTATTGATCAGAAGTTTGGGAGCACCGCCACACGGTGATATAGAAACCGACTCATCTTATCACGCAGCAACACAACGGATCACACCCGTTAAGCAGCTTGATTTCTGATCGCAGGTCCCTTCTGAAGCAGTTGATCACCCTAATGTGGTTTGATCACAAATTCCGAGAAGCTAACAGATGTGCGGATTTAGCGGCAAAAGCAACACTGAATCTGGAACTCTGTGGGCAACGAATATATAAATAATTCTAAACAAATTTGAATTTTAATACGTATCTCACAGATATTAAAACGTTTTTACAGATATCAATAAACTTCTCTCAAATATCGATCCATTTTTTACCTATTATCTACTGATCTCGGCTGAGGTTAGCATTTTTCATATAACTCTCCAAAATTTTGTATTCAGACTATTACCAAATTTATTTTGACTGGGTGAGTGTTTTCGTAGTCATTGACGTGAAGTTGATGTTAAAATACCTCGTGTTCAATCGAAAGACAATCTAAGGTATGGTCTCCCTCTCCCATACGCTGCTACTGATGTTACTTCCTCCTTACATATTGAAAATTCATCATGAAAAATTGTGCCATTTTTTAAATCAAAAATTCAATTACTTTCGTGTATAATTTTTTGAATTTTTCACACCAAATTAAAGTACTAATTGAGATCTTTAATATGGTGCAGAAAAATTTGAAAAATTATGCTTGAAAATAGTTGATTTTTTTATTTGAAAAATAGCAAGAGAAAGAGTGTGACTCTCAATATGGAATGGATGGAATAAAAGGCAAGTCATCCTCTCTTTTTTACCTTCTTTATTGGTATTTTCCATTTTCACTTTCTTTTTATTTTTTACCCGCAAAAAAGGTGAGACAGGACGGGACGACCATTGTAGCAACCCCCTTAGACACAGCCATAGGGGCTCCCGATACGCTGTGGAATATCCGATTGAACCAAAGTTACTGTCTGAAAAGATAGACTGTCACTACAACACCACTTAGATACAAGATGATAGACTCCAGTTTCTTGCCACTGGCCGCCTTTGGGAAGAGAGAGGCCTACCATGGAGGCTACCACCGTTCTTATTCAAACACTAAATTTGTTTTACAAAACAAAAGCACAATTTGAACATCACAAACACGTCATACATGAAACATAAAAGGCGTTCGCAAAAATTCTTAAAACTTTCATCTATTTTGATTAACACTTTAAAATTCTGATTTCTGGAATTCTAAGAACCGTCATTACTCTACAAACAGAGGTCATGAAAAGGATTTGCCGAGGGGGTATGCAAAAGCTAATAAATGTTTATTCTCCATGACATCGCATATTCAAATTCCGGCCAAAATTTTTAAACCTTGGGGCCATTGGAGGATACGCCTAGTCGTTAACTTCAAGATTTCGAAATTAGTTCAGGTGTGCACAAACTGACCCGGACATCTGGTAATACAAAAACAAACAGGTCATGAATATAAAAGGTGTTATCTAACTTTTCACGAAACAAACAGGGCATGAATAGGAGTGAACAGAATCCAGACCAACTAAAAACATCCTTAGCAGGAGTTCCACTAAGTCAAGGGTGGGGCCTCACGTAAAGACAACACACTGATAACTCGTTCAGAGTCCATGTAAATGAAACCATTCGATGTGTATGAGCTTTATTTTTGTCGCGTAGGACTCATGTGCGTCGATCGAATCCAAACACATTTGTACCAAGATCCGTGCGCGGACGTCTGTCAAACGTAGCATTGCTCTTAAAAAGAATTCCCTACCAACAAGGGTTTTCTGATGACTGTTGCTCAAAGCGCTTAAAACACATACTGTAGTAATACGAATACGTGGTTGCTCCAATTCTAGAAGTCCATTATGGGGCCATGATGTCGCAATCAGATTGACGGATTCATTCGATATGGCAATCCCATTGAAAGCATCACAAATACACAAATGTATAAGATCTCCCACAAAGTATTTAGAGTCAATATACGACAGACGGGACCATTTCTTCCGAAAACATTGCATACATTTTCAATGCGAAATCGAACAGGTCCCTTGTCCCGAAAACCTTGTGTATAAGATCTCCCACCAGGTACATAGAATCAATATACAACAGACTGGACCGTTTCTTCCGAAAACATTGAACGAGTTTTCAAAGCAAAACGAAACAGATCCCGTCCCAAAAAGTAACGAAGCCAAGTCGTCATGTAGATCGATAGAGTTGCCATGCTAGAGAAGCAACATAACCGAATAAAAAAGAAGCTTCAAGTCCTAATCAATTGGGATCAGCTACATAAACTCGTTAAGTTCTGTCGAGGACATCATATTCTATGATATCCAAAAAAAAAGTCCAAATCTTTTTGGATTACCGCCTCTCAAGTCGATCTTAATCTAGCCACTCGAGAACTGCACCGACTTACGATAAAGTTAGCTACAGCCTACATTACTGATAGTGAGAAGGAGGGGTAACTACATTAGGCGTACGGGCAAAATATTTTCACACAAATCTTTGGAATAGTGTGATGTACCACATGTGATGGTTAAGATACCTTCGGAGGGATTCTAGGATCTTCTTTCACTTTCTCAATCTCTTCCTTTTCCTTGACGTATGAAAGTAGAATTGTAGATTCTAATCACAACTCGCTAACCCAACCTATCGCAAATCATGCAATCCATTGTTCTACTTCCGTAATCATGATCCTTTCCCTAAACTATAAACCGTTCCCTAGCATCCAAAAGCCTTTAACAGGTCTCCACAACTCCAGCAGCAATTCTATGTTATTCAGCAGTTAACTCCTTGGAAAACCAACCTCAATTCCTATCAATCATCAGTGACACAGACCTAAAGATTCCACATATGGTACTTCTGCGATCAACATAGAAGGTCAAAAGCCCCAAAACCTCGTCTTACACAGCCAAATTACAACTCAAACCTCCACGAACTCAAACTCATAATCCATGATCCTTTTAGTCAAATCAAAATAATAATAAGAATAATCAACCTCAAAAACCATATATGTTTGCCCTGAATCAATTCTGGTAATGGATTTTCCAGAGTGTTGATGCGTATTTGTCCCGCAACAAGGAGATGACGGGTCTATTCTGGAACTAAATTGATTTCTAGAAGTTCAAAATTACACGACATTGTATCAGTCTATCAGGTTCACATATGTAAAATCCATCCATCTATCTATCAACTACTCCTTACCAGAGCTGCAAACGAACTGAGCTGCTCGGCTCGGCTTGGCTCGGATCGTTTAGTAATTAAGCCGAGTTCGAGCTCGAGTTTTAGGCTAGTTTAGTAAACGAGCCAAGCTCAATACTCAAAAGCTGCGCTCGTATATATAGGCTCGGCATGTTTAAAGAGGCTCGTTAAGTAAATTAACGAGACTTGGATCATTTACAGCCTAGCTGGGTTCAAACTCGAGTTTTAGGCTCTTTTAGTAAACGAGCTACTTTGTTGAGCATAAGTAAACAAGATCTACCAGACAATATCCACATCTCTTACAAAAAGTACTACTACAATTGATAGATATAATCAACTTTTTAATCGGGACAGAGGGACTACAGTTAAAAGCGAAATTTAGGTACCATAGGTTTATCATAGAACGGAAAGTTCTGCATCTGCCGCACTGCATTACTGGCAGCTGTAACGTCACTAAACACAACCCACGCTTGTCGTCGAAGCTTGGCAGTTTTCAACGCAACGATGTCCAAAACCCGTCCGTACTGTGAGAACAAAGCATAAAGAGATCTCTTCAGCTCTGCTATGACGAAAGAAAACGGTTGAGGTCAAAGATTAAATTAATTCCGTAATCGGTTGACTGTGATGCGAAATCGAGTGTTAACAAGTTTACCTTCTTTCTTGACCTTCTCGTTGAGATTCTTTATGTAGATAGTTTGATTAGGCGGAGTGTCGCCGGAGAGCATCATCGCTCAGCACCACTGCCACAGAGAGAGAGAGAGAGAGCGGGTGGGTGGGGGGGTGATTGGGGAAGGAGAGACGTTCTGAAAATTCTAGTTCTAACTGATCTGAGCCCTAACTGAAATCCAGTTGTAGTAATGGGTTAGTCTAGGGACTCTAACCCGAAGATTTTGGGCCAGCGAACGTTGGGCCGGGCCGAAATAGTGAGTTTTACCTCTTTTTGATCCCCATTTTTAGCAGCTAAAATTAGGATGGCAACGGACCAGGACGGGTGGGTTTTGCCGTACCCTGATTCCGATCCGAAAAGCACCATACTGCTCCGACCTCGCTTGGAACGTTGACCGGCGAATGAGTGGGTGCGCTTGTCCAACCTTGATCGGGGAACGAGTTTACTTGCCCCTCTCGGTCTAGTCGTTAAATACAACGTAGGGATTAATAATCAATTCATTTCCGTACTATTATTTCTCTGAATTTTTATTCCGTAGATCCACTTTAGACTCGTCAGCAATTAATGAACAAATTTTGTGAAATTGATTACCGATACAAATACAAACAAGTACTTACATACAACGCCCCGAGGAGAAAGAAAGCAAAAGCAAAAATTTATAAAACCAAGAGAGTCTTTGTAAGCGGGGCCTGCTACAAATACAAACAAGTTTTTTTTTTGTCCGCAGAAAGGAGAAAATTTTATTAATCTGAAGGGCAAAAGAGCGTCTAAACATCAGAAATGATAGAACCCCTTGGGGGTAGAGTAGTCGTCCACAACTCGGACGAACCACTAGAAAGGACTTTCTTTCACAAACATGCGTAACCCGATTACAATCACATTTAACAGAATTAAAATCACAAACTAAAAACAAGCCCTTGAGGGCTTGACAATCATGAACTAGAATAGCAATATCCTTGGCCGGAGTCTTCGTCGCCACACAACTCTTGACAATAGCTTCCGCATCGGATTGAATATAACCTTGGAAAGATTCAACGCAAGACCCAAGTACAAACCATCCCGAATGGCGTACTAATCAAACGAATGATAGGTATTCGTAGCACGAGCAGTTCTTGAATCCACAAGAGAAATAGACAAAGTCTGAGATTTTATTAATGAAAAGTTGCATAAACATTATGTTACAACCCCTTTTATAGAAAAAAGGCGTAGCCCTAGCAAAACCCTAACTCAAAAACGAAAATTCCCAAAATTTGGGGAAAATAATAAAATTGAAAAAAGGAAAGAAAGACATGGCTTTCCCAAAAAGAATTAACTTCTACGGAATTATACGTTAAAAGTTATTAACGAAATAAATATTTCTTAAAACAGCAAAAACGTTCAATTGGAGGCCTAAACGAAGGAATTAGGCCGAAAAACACTATCAGTCACAAACTAGGGTGGTGAGTATTGATTGCAACGCGAAAATGAGTCAGCCACCAAGTTTGGGCCCGATCCGAGCTCGTCCGAAAGTTGCCAAATCTGGTAATTTGCAATTAAACAACCTTTGGGCTTTCGAGGCTTCAACCGGTCTAATTGATCATAAAATTGGACCTCCACGTGTTTTACATCAGAAAACCAACATGAGTTTTGATTGAAATACCCTATAAAATTCCATTTGCTCCCCTAGCTAAGGCACCCATTCCCACCCCAATTAGTTTTCGATCGGGGTCTGCTAGTTTAATAAGTAAAGACATGCGTAAGCTGGACCGGACCGGTTATAAAAACAAGAAAGAAACAAAGAGGCTTTTGTTTTCTCCCTTTGTTTTTGTTTTTGATCGGCTTGTTTTCTTTCGTTTGTCAAACACCCGAAAACCCGCTGAAACTCAACAGCTGGTCCAATTACTATGCATGGTTTAAGATCTTTTTCTCTGTTTGTTTTTTTCCTCTTCCACATAATGATTTCAAAGAGAGGCCTGGTGCGAAAAGAAACCAGGAAGTTGTCCGGAAAGAATCCTGGCCAAAAAAACAATCAATCAAGATGTTTATGGAATTTTGTTTTGGTTTCTTTAAAGTCGGTTGGAAGCC
The DNA here is from genome assembly GCA_019656835.1 of Rhododendron ovatum. NCBI lineage: Eukaryota > Viridiplantae > Streptophyta > Magnoliopsida > Ericales > Ericaceae > Rhododendron > Rhododendron ovatum. The sequence goes on along the minus strand of CM033792.1, from coordinate 5,966,627 downwards.
AGCATAAATGAAGCTTATATATGTACTATTAGGTAATATGATTTAGGAGCATTTTTTCTCGACTTCAATCTGACTCTTCCTCACTGGACGATAGAATTGGCCGTCAAAAATTAGTTGAGATGCATGCGCCTAAGCTGTCTCGGACCCCCTAAGTTATCAAAATGATACTATGTCATTAATTATTTCTATCGATAAGTCAAGATATATATGTGTGAAATGATGACGTGCTATGTGTAAGGGATTATATTAATACGATCAGTCTCGATATTACTAAAATGGGGAGTAATATATGTATTTTGTTACTTTCATTCATAACTCCTCCCGTAAACATTGATAACAAGAGCCAGCTTGTATTCTGCTTTTGGAGCTCTTGTTGTTTTGTTCCTGCTTTTCAGGTGGTCTTCTTCAGTTTCTTTTGCGGGGGCTAGTTTTGGTTGTTTTTTCTTGGGTTTGGTTTTGTTTCTAAGATGTCCTCTTGCTTATTAGTGGAGGTGTTCTCTTTTCTTTATTTCCTTTTCGGGTGTTGGTTTCCTTTTAGGTGTTGGTGTGGGGGGTTGTTTCTTTTCTTTTGTTGGCTTTTTGCCAACGTCTCTTTTGCATCTCAGGTAGCTCTTGTTTGCCCTTATTCCCTTTAATTCATCGCAACAGGAGTTCACCAAAAGTAAGATGTCTTCTTGCTTGTTGGTGGAAGGTTCTCTTTTTCTTGTTTCCTTTTCGGGTGTTGGTGTGTTGGGATTGTTTATTTTCTTTTGTTGGTTTCTTGCCAACGTCTCTTCTGGGTCTCGGGTAGCTCTTGTTTGCCCTTATTCCCTTTAATTCATCGCAACAGGAGTTCACCAAAAATCTAACTGTCTAAGAACGAGCCGGTCTTCCAACGAAAACGGGGGAGCGGAGAATTAAGAAACTGAGAACGACCGTTTTGACTATGGGTTTGTTCTGGGACGTCTGCATTTCAAAACTCTCGTGCGCGGAAAATAAAATCAGCACGAATTTAATGTGGAACGTGATTTGGCAAAGGGCAACCGGCGCACGTCTTCTTTCTTCTGTGTATTGAAAAACAACACAATTTACTGACTAGGTTTCTCACCTGGATCTGTTTAAGAAGTCCCTCTTTTCAAACTTAGAACAGTGACAGTGGCCGGTGGGCACGGCCACGTGGTGCCTGTGCACACATCTCGGCCGTCCAAACGTGTTTTGGACGGTCCATATTTGTGAGTTTGATCTTAACATTTGTAGGGTGAGGATGGGAAAGTGAGGAGTGATAATGTTTTAATCTTAGCCGTTAAAAGGAATGGCTGAGATTGGGTGTCAAATATGGTGTTCACAAATCCGGCCCCTATATATACACACAATAGTGTTCCTATCAGGGATCCCGGACAAAGCACAAAATCCGGACCTCTAATGTGAGCCATTGGTTCTCATCCAACGGTTGGGAAAAGAGAAGGGAATCTCGCGAGTTCAAATGGCATGCGGGTCACGGGTTATAACGAAAACAGGTTAAAACCCACAAAATGGATCCTGCCCTCTTTCCCTTTCACATTCAAATAGAGAGAGAAGATCGACGAACAGCACAAACGACCAAGAAGAAGACGATAAGAAGAAGAAGAAGATTGAACCCAAAAAAGAAGAAAAAGTTATCAAGGTATGTCTCTCTCTCTGGTTCGTTCTCTATCTAACGGCCGGGTTAGGTTTTTTTTTTTTTCCCTGTTCCTCGATCAGGGTAAATCGAACCAAATATGTATGAAATGATGACGTAATTAAGTGAATGTATTTACATTTAGGATATATCAATACGATCAGTCTCAATATTACTAAAATGGGGAGTCATATATATATATTTTGTAACTTCCATTCATAATTCCTCTCGTAAACATTGACAACAAGAGCTCACCCTATAAATGAGCTGATAGATAACTGATCCTTGCTGAAAATTTGTTTGTTGGGAGCCTCATGATCTAATGGGATTATTTTGCTGCATTTGTTGCCAATGGTCCTAAGCTGAAGAATGCGCTGAACTCTGCTGAAATCTTGCCAAGCTCTCCTTTTGAGTTTGATTCCGGAGCTGCTTAATTTGACCTGCTGTGATTCGTTCAATTTTCTTTGAGAATGTAATTTTGTTTGTTTCTTTTTTTTTTTTTTTCTGCAGGCCTTTACAGTACCTCTTTCTCCATGGTCTATATTTGGTCTCTCCTCAATGTACTACCCCTTTGTCGAGTTCTTAATTAAAATTTGTTCTCTATAAAAAAAAATGTTCACCATGCAAAAGTTTACGTACTTAAAAAATTTCTACAAAGATGAAAATTGCAAGCCATGCTTATTGAATGAATGTGCTTTGGTGGCATTTACGGCCTGTTTGGCTGGGTCCTTATGACCCTGCATAAGCCCACATAAACCCTTTCCAGATTACAACTCCTGGCCCCACTCTTTTTCCTGTGTTTGGGAGAGGAAAAAACTTCCTCGTTTTCTCCCGGATTTGATCTATGCCGGGATTGCTACTCTCCTTCTGTCCAGAATTGTAACAACAAGGGTACCCCTGTCGTTGGTTATGCGGGTCTATGGAAAGACAATATTGCCCTTGCTTCTCCTCTTCCTCACGTGTTTTGCTCTATTTTTCTCTCGTCCCACAACCAAGAAGAAGAGAGAGCAGAGAGAAAAGAGAGGAGGAGGTCGCCGAATAGTTTCTGGTGACTCCACTGGAGCGGTGGGGGAGGAGGCTAGAGGCGGTGGTGGTCCGACGGAAAACCCCAATCTCTTTCTCTGTCTAAGAATGGGTTCATCAGTGGAGGGATTTGTGTGGGGAAGAAAATAATGGGTTTTTCTCTCCCCTAATTTCAAGCGGCGGTGGGTTTGTGCTGATAACGGGTGGGTGGGTGGGTGGGTGAGAGAGAAAATGGATTTGGCTAAAATTGGGGGCAATTCTCTTCATCTGAGAATGGGTGGGTGAGAGAGAGAATTTTTTATTGGCTTAAAATTGGGGGCAATTAAGTTATTTAATAATTTATCTCATCATATCCACCCTTTATATCCGCTTTCCAAATAATCATCATTACAAATCCACCATTCTTATGAGGTGGGCCCCACCATTCTTATATATCACCCTTCATTTCATATCCACCTTCCTTTTATATCTACCTAAAATCAAATTCTCCATCCAATGGGACCATTATGTGTTTGCTGTAGTTTTCAATGAACCCATTATGAATGCAAAATAAGCCGGGGGGTTTAATTCATCGCGACAGGACTCAGGAGTTCACCAAGTCCGGGAATGAGCTCGGTCATCCAGCTAGCGAAATAAGCGGGGAATTTACTAGTACTACTAAGGAATTGAGCACTTACTGTTTGACTTTGGGTTTGTGCTGGAACGTCTGCGTTTCAAACTCGATCATGCCCTATTTATGTTTGCTCCATAATTGTGATTTTTTTTAACCCATCGATTGGAAGACACATGGCAATGGCAAAATTGGAAAGATGAAGGGTGACTTTGGTTCACCACGATAAAGTAAGTTTGAATTGAATAAACTAATTAATGTCAATAAAACTATAGTAAAGTTTTAAGGATTATTTATCCGTCGACAGGCCAGTAAATGGTATGATTCCTTTATTAATTGAATATTATATGGATTGTTTCTTCCGTCGATCAAGTGATAGATGTAGAAGAGAGTATATCTAACTTTCCCATGATCAAAGGATCAAGCAGTTAACCACGATCAAAGAGGCAGTTTTTCCAGACGTGGATTTCTCCTTGTTCGTGGATGTTATTTGCCAGAGTTTGAAAAAAGGTTCAACTGCTGCCTCGGAGGGAAAATTCAAATTCAAACTTAAGAGGGCCTCTATTTATGATCGAGATCAAGACAGTTTGAACAATGCACAATCAACGCCAATAAGCCTTTATCTTTTCTTTTCTAGGAGTAGTTATAATTTGTAATTGTTCACTCGATTATCTTAATCGATTGTTTTTCTACTTTGGAGATTAATAAAGTCCACTTGTTAGTCTTATTCCATATTTCATTCACTTTATTGTTGTCTCCAAAGAAGTCCTAAAAACGAAAAAGAACCAAACTCCACTTTTTACACCCCATATTTCAGCAAATCACAATATAGTTTTCTCCGTCGATTTCCCGTTGATTGGATATAAATCAGAAAATACAATGGAGCAAACATGTCCGCGAAAAATAAAAATAGCGTGAATTACTCCGTGGAACGTGGTTTGACAAATATTTAAGGGCGACTGGTGTTCTCGCACGTCTTCTTTCTTCTATGTATTGAAAGCAACACAAGATGAAAATGAAAAAGATATAGTACTCCTACACGAAACTATACTGAATTAGGTTTTCGGGGTTGTTCAGCTAAATAAGTCAAGTGATTTGTTTTTTTGTTTTTATTCAAATTTTTTTCGCATTTGTTAGTTTTTCGTCAATTTTTTGGAGATTATTGCTTCGTCATGATGAGAGGAATCTAAAAAGTAAAAAACTATGATCGAATTCTAATTTTTTTGAATAAAAACAAAAAAATTGGCTCATTGCCTTATTTTTATCTTTATTCAAAAAAATTAGGTTTTGATAATAATTTTTAACTTTTTAGATTCCTCTCGTCACGACGAAGCAATAATCTCCACAAAATTGACGAAAAACTAACAAATGAAAAAAAAATTAAATAAAAACAAAAAAATAAGCCACTTAATTTTTTTTAGCCGAACAATCCTAAACTAGGTTTCTCACCTGGATCTGTTTAACAAGTCCCTCTTTTCAAACTCAGAACAGTGACACTGACCTCTGTGGGATTCTGCTCCCTTGGGTATATGCTTTCTCTGCTGGAGGAATTTTTCAGCCGGGTGGGCACGGCCACCGGCCCACGCACGCTTTCGGCTCAGGCTCAGATTTGTTTTGATAATTTTTAAGTGCAAAATTACCAAACACCTCTCAAACCTCGATTGTTCAAACGTGTTTTGGATGGTCTAGCTTTGTTTGGATTCGAGTGGTGTTTTGATAATTTTGCACAAAAACATTATCCCAACAAATTTAGATCCAAAATACGTTTGGACGATCGAAATGCGTACACGGGCACCACGTAGCCGTGCCCACCCGGCACTGAAAATTTTCTCATGCTGGCTGCGAAAACGTCACTTTGCGCCATTGCATCATGTGGACGGTTTTGAATTCCATATACATAATCCACCGAAAAAGTAGTGCAGATTTCATTCTGCGAATTGATTGGTCCTTAAACAAATCCTGTCCACAAAGAGAATATCGCAACTGAAGCAATCCAAACTCCCTTATTTGTCCTCGTCCGCACGAATTGACTTTTCCTTTTTTCAATTCACTTTTTTCACTCACCCAAGAACAAGATAGTAAATTCATATGGATAAGAACAGAAAAAAAGTATGAATTATAAACAGAAAAGTGTAAAAATCATTTCCTTGTCTATATATCTTCCATAACAGCCAAAAAAAATAATCTATCCATCCATTATTTGTAATCAATCTATAATCTACAATCTATTTATCTATGATCTATATAATCTATATTATAAAATAGAGCGGGTTTTCATCAAAATGTCTATATATACAAACATAGCAGCCTCTACAACCGTTCGATTATTCTTCCTATTAACTTTGTAGTCGTCGGATTGAGTGAATATTTCCTAATATATAAACCTACAATAATGTAAAAATTTTGCTAACATTAAGGAGGATTTCCTTTTAAGATTTACACGTTTTCTAAACATACTTCTTCCTTTTTTAATTGATTTTGATTGATTTAATTTTGTTCCCCTTTTCGAAACCTGATTCAGTATTAATTTTATATCCTATATATATGACTTCCTAAATAAGTTTAAGGTTAAATTTTAATGGCCAAAAGAAATTTCATAATTGATTCCATGATTTGAGCATCTATATTATAAAATACTCCCTCCGTCCCTTTTTAAGTGTCCTGCTTTATAATTTCAACTTATTAAAAAGACAGCATCATTATACCTTTCACATCAACTTTTTCCTCCACTTTTCCTATTTACCCATTATCATTACACTTTTACTCACTTACTTTTTAAAATAGAATCTACTTTTAGGGACAAAATAGACAATTCACCAACTTTTACCCACTAACTTTACAAAAATGGACACTTATTAAGGGACAGCCCAAAATGAAATACCGGACTATAAATAAGGGACGGAGGGAGTACGTAATAATTGAATCCAAATTGACCAAAATATTTACAAAGGTCAAATTTTATTGGCCAAAGAAATTCCATGATTTGGGCATCTATATTATAAAATACGTAATAATTGAATTTAAATTGACCAAAATATTTACAAAGAGCATTCCTCTCTCAATTTTTTTTTGATCGGCAAAAGGAAGATATATACCCGTTCATGTTTACCAATGTTGGCTATTCCATACCGGAGCCGCAAACTACCACTCTGAATGAACAGTAAATACCGTGGTATCTATCAGATATTCGACTTATTCGATAAATATCATGTTCTCTCTATTTATCTCACTAGCTATTTGGAAAGGTTACAGTCAATAGAGCGAGAATTCTTGGCTATGTAAACTTAACTAATGGAATTACACCAGTTTGATAACACATGTTGTGTTAGACTATTCTACGAATTTGAAATTTCGACAAGTAGATTTTGTTAGGAGGAGAGAAAAATTTTCACTTAATTGTTATTTGTAACCGTCTCTCATATGAAGTGGGATATACATGCACATACATGAAACTCAGTCTATGTGAGATAGAGTTAAAAATAACCGTTATATCCAAAAAAAAAAATCATAAAAGTACAATTTAATATTTCATTTAGACTGTATTTAGAATACGTCGCGCCGTGCCTTCAAGCACGGGCATCCACTAGTCTATATTATAAAATAGATCGGGTTTTCATCAAAATGTCTATATATACAAACATAGCAGCCTCTACAACCGTTCGATTATTCTTCCTATTAACTTTGTAGTCGTCGGATTGAGTGAATATTTCCTAATGTATAAACCTACAATAATGTAAAAATTTTGCTAACATTAAGGAGGATTTCCTTTTAAGATTTACACGTTTTCTAAACATACTTCTTCCTTTTCTAATTGATTTTGATTGATTTAATTTTGTTCCCCTTTTCGAAACCTGATTCAGTATTAATTTTATATCCTAAATATATGACTTCCTAAATAAGTTTAAGGTCAAATTTTATTGGCCAAAGAAATTCTATAATTGATTCCATGACCTAAAAAAGTTTAAGGTCAAATTTTATTGGCCAAAGAAATTCCATAATTGATTCCATGATTTGGGCATCTATATTATAAAATACGTAATAATTGAATCCAAATTGACCAAAATATTTACAAAGGTCAAATTTTATTGGCCAAAGAAATTCCATAATTGATTCTATGATTTGGACATCTATATTATAAAATACGTAACAATTGAATCCAAATTGACCAAAATATTTACAAAGAGCATTCCTCTCTCAATTTTCAAAAGGAAGATATATACCCGTTCATGTTGACCAATGTTGGCTATTCCATAACAGAGCCGCAAACCACCACTCTGAATGAACAATAAATACCGTGGTATCTATCACATATTCGACTTATTCGATGAATATCATGTTCTCTCTATTTATCTCACTAGCTATTTGGAAAAGTTACAGTCAATAGAGCGAGAATTCTTGGCTATGTAAGTTTAAGGAAACTCTTATGTTTATAACAAGAATTCTTGGTTTATGTTAGCTTACGAAAACTATTATGTTAGGCGCTATATTGCTAAGATTCTTATTTTTTTATACCTGGATGCAACTAATGGAATTACACCGGTTTGATAACACATGTTGTGTTAGACTATTCTAAGAATTTGAAATTTCGACAAGTAAATTTTGTTGGGAGGAGGGAAAATTTTTCACTTAACTGTTATTTGTAACCATCTCTCATATGAAGTGGGATATACATGCATATATATGGAACTCAGTCCATGTGAGATAGAGTTAAAAATAACTGTTATATCCAAAAAAAAATCATAAAAGTACAATTTAATATGACGGGCATCCACTAGTTTCTTTATAATCTGTAATGTTAATCAATCTATAATCTTCAATCTACAATCTATAATCTATTTATGTATGATATCAATAATCTACGATCTACAATCTGTAATCCATTTCTCTTTTTTCTTTTTTTTTCCATAAAATTTGAGAATTCAAGAAAAATCAGCCATCTCATTTCCCTTTCAGCCATGCTCTTCCTTCCCGGCCATAAAAACATGAAAAATCCACCTAATTATTTATTAATTAGCAATGCTTCACCTTAATCTCCCTTCTCTCCCTTTTCAATGCTTTTATTTCCTCCACCATACGTAACACCGCATGTTTCTTTACGAATATTGGTGTATGTGAATGGACATATAAAATAAATTCACGAATATGTTGATTTCCATAGCTTTATGAATAAGTTACGTATTACACCTTTTTAACACTACGAGTGAAAGAGGGATTCCCCATTGCCTCCGGCAGTCCCAAGACATTTCAATTTAGTGGTTCGAAACTTGTCACTTTCTAACACATAATTTTTTCTTTAGATTAATGTGTATGACTAGGTATTTACGAGTATGAAAAAAAAAAACTAATACCTTGCAAAAATTGCAATTTAGAGAATGGTCGGTTTGGATTGAGAAAAATGAGTATCGTATTATTTCACAGACACAAAAAAAATCCACGACAAAACCTAATTTTATGGCTTTCTACAATTAATTTTCTTCCTCATTTTTTTCCGCACAATATGTAACTAGATTTCCATTGAACGGTGCCACCCCTGCTGCTGAATCCTAGCTCCGCCACTAGGTGTTGGCCACTCGACACTACCTCTCTCTTTTTTCTTTTTCTTTTGAAATGCATTGATCAAAAAACTACACAAAATTTCTTATCACATCTCTCCACTTCTATCATCGAACATTCTTTTTTTCCACCCTTCCGCTTCTCCAAGTCACTCATACTACTATTTGTTGCTAATAAGAAAAGAAATTACCTGATTTTTTTTTTTGCGTGATCTCATGCATAGCACAGATACCGTGCTTGTTCAAACTTAATACAGTAATGTACTAGTGCTGTGTGATGTTAGATGCACCTCCCATTATCAATCATCTTTTAATGCTCTCGATCAGCTTAGCTCACAATTCCTTGTAATTGAGGTCATCTGATGAGAACCACTTTTTCAGACTGATCGAGCACCATAATATCTTCTTCCCCAGCTTCCTCCGTCAAACTACCTACAGCATAATAATTAACTTTGACAGTTTGACTCTAAACCCTCTCCTTTTACATGTAGTAGTGGTAGTACCCCTTAATTAGTTCCCGTCTCTCCTCCTCATGAACTGGATTGGCCTACTACACAATGAAAGATTATCCAGTGTTCCTTGACACTGACCTCTGTGGGATTCTGCTCCCTTGGGTATGTGCTTTCTCTGCTGGGAAAACATCACTTTGCGCCATTTATTCCATCATGTCATGTGGACAGTTTTAATTCCATAAACAGAGTCCACCAAAAGAGCTGTGCAGATTTCATTCTGCGAATTGATTAGTACTCCTTAAACAAATCCTGTCCACAAAGAATTTGACATCGCAACTGAAGCAATCCGCATGCACTTCCTTTTTTCAGTTCACTTTCTCACACGTCCAAGGGCAAGAGAGTAAATTCATCCATTTCTCACACGTCCAAGGGCAAAATAGTAAATTCATATGGATGAAGACAGAAAAAAGAAAAAGAAAAAAGGCGTGGATTGTAAAAAAAAAGAAGTGTGAAAATCATTTCCCTATCTATATACTTCTACAATCTAACTATCCGTAACAAAAAATAAAATAAAAATCTAGCCATCCATATAATTGGTAATCAATCTATAATCTACAATCTATTTATATAATCTAAGTATAAAATCTATAATTTCTTTATAATATATAATGTTATCTATATAATAACGGAGCTCAATATTTGAATTCTATATACATAAATCTAAGGGTCATCATTTAGCCCGAAGGCCCGCGACCCGCCCAAAGCCCGCCTGGCTTTTTACCCGGCCCGAGCCCGTAAAACGGGCGGGCTAGCCCGGCCCGTAGTTTGTAATGGGCGGGTTTGGGCTTATGAATTTTTACTCGGCCCGCCCCGTGAGCCCGTCCGTGGTACCCGCCCAAAAGCCTGCCTATTAGCCCAAAATCCCACAAAACCCTTTCTTTTTTTCCTTGGTTTAGTTTTGTCCAAGGAAATTTAAGCCTGCCCGGCTTTTGGCCCGTCGGCCCGCCAATTGAGCTAGCTCGTGGGCCGGGCTTGGGCTTCAATTTATGGTAGGTAGCCCGCCCCGCCAAAAAGAAAAAGCCCGATGGGCCTGGCCCGCGGGCAGGCTTGGGCAGCGACTTGGCGGGCTGGGCCGGCCCGGCCTGGCCCAATGATGACCCTTACATAGATCAATGGTCCAAATCTATCCCCACATAAATCTAAGGGCTGAGAATTTCAATGGCATTTTTGGAAAATAGCTTACATTTTTTGGACAAAAAAGAACACCGTAATCTTCATTCAAAATTTGAAATGCACGTATTCCATTATTCTCATTTTTTCTCTTTATTTCCCTTTTTCTCTCTCCCCTGAAATGGAACCAATTGGAGGAAGAGAAGGACAAAGTTCATTGGGGCGGTGGTGGTGATCCGTTGTCGTTTTCCAAGAAAACCCAAGTGGAAGACCATGACGGAAGAGGAATCGTTGATGTAAATGGAAAAGGCTCGAATAGAGTTAAACCCAACCCTCTTTTTTCATCTATTCCTTCCTCCATTTTTCCTACGCGCACACATAGTAAATGATCTTGAAGTTCTCAGCCTTTGGATCTATTCTTGCACATCAATATTGGTATGTGTGTTGTTGTCTTATTTTGTTAAACTAAGGTACAATTCTTAGCCCTTAACCCATTGGTTAGGGAAGAAGAGAGCAGCAAACCATATAAGTTAAATAGATCAACAGCAGTACTAGAGATTTGCACAAATAAAGCCTCATATTTGGATTAGGTAGCACATGATAAAATTCAAAATTTGCGAAAGTAGCATTATAATTCCGTATAAATCAGTTTCATTGGCGGAAGTGATCAATAGTTTCGGTAATTCATTTTAGTTGTGTTCAAAATGCATTGCACCGTGCCTTTAGGCACAGACAAACCCTAGTCAGTCGATGATACCGTGCTTGTTCAAACTCAATACAATAATGTTTATAGTGTTGTGTGATGTTACATGCACCTCCCATTATCAATCATCTTTTAATGCTCTCGATCAGCTTTGCTCACAATTCCTTATAATTGAGGTAATCGGAGAACCACATTTTAAGACTGAGCACCACAATATCTTCCCCAATTTCCTCCATCAAACTACGTACAGCATAATAATTAACTTTGACTCTAAACCCTCTTGATAAGTGCCAAAATATACATATTTTGGCCCTCAAATCTACATTTATTAGTCCTTTATGTTTGTTAATTGTTTTTAATTATGTGTTTTTATGTTTATAGGTTGCTCGAGCCCGTTGTCCGAGACTTTGGATAAAAAAAAGATTTTAAAGAAGTTTGGGGTTAAAATACAAAACGATTCAAAATTGAATGGTTGATTTATTATTTCATCAAGTTCAAAGGGCCTTTGTGTAATTATGGTCTTCATTCCCTATATAAGCACCTAACCCTACTGGTGTCAGGAGGTACCAGCCGTGGAAAAGAAAGAAAAAAAGGACCGGGCTTCTTCTGTCCGTGGAAAAGAAAACAAGTTACGAACGGGGCTGCGGCATATTGTTAAGTATTTTGTTTCTTTAAGTTTTTGATATTTTGTTCAATTATTTACATTCTGATAACTCGTTTTAATTTATGTTCTTAATAAAATTTGTTTATCTGTTTTTGTTTGATTTGGATCTCTTATTTATTTTTTGTATCGCGTAATATAAATATGTTTCAATTTAGGGTTTTTTTTGCTTCTTCCTTCTTGCTTCTTGTTTAATAATAAGTGAGTAGTCGTACAGGTATGGTCGCGGGGTGATTAGCATATCGTGGCTAGTTCGAGCACTGCTTCTTTTATCAAACAATGAAAAAACGATTTTAGATTGGAAAATACTTCCCGCGGACGAACCTGGGTATCGTCGAAGCCCATGTGAACGGGGAGAATGGGGGTCCAAAACTTATTCTTCGCTGCGCATGGGTATACGGCGACCATAGGGTCTCGCATCTTGCAGGGTATCTATTTCAATCTAAAATTAAACGTTTTTAAGAATTCCAAACAGAGCAGGTTAATCCGGACTAGTTACAAGCGTTATGAACCCTACGATTTTACCTCCTTTTAATTTTATTAAAAAGCACATTCAATTATTTCGTAAGTTTAGTTAATCTTAATCAAAACTACAAAGGGTGGTTACCTAAGAGTCCATTAAATTAGTTAACAACCCGAGTTTTTAGTCAGCACACATCACCGTCTTTGTGGATTCGATTCCGGACTTACAGGATATTATGTTACGACGGTCTCCGCCCTACACTTGGGGCAACCCATTAATTTAGGACTAGGAAATCTGTCAAGCATTTTTGACGCCTTTGCCGGGGACGGTAACGTGTGTTAAGAATTCGGGTAGTTATTTTTTTATTTGTTTTCTTTTAATTCTTTATTTATTTATTTATTTATTTTAAATTGTTGAAAAGCAAAAAAAAAAATGGCTCATTTTGCAAGGCGCTATGGAGGTTATGCAAACCAATTTGATTATTCAGTGTCACTGCCTATATTTTATGGTTTGGTCTCAGAAAATTCTTTTTCGCATATTCATTACCTTGAGGAAGTTTTTGCTAGCGATGAAGTGGCTCTTTTACATGTATTTTCAGCATCTTTGCGTGATAGTGCTCTAGATTGGTTTAATTGTTTGAGTTCAAGATTGACATGGGGTGAGATTGTAATATAATTTTTCAATCATTTCAATCCCTCATATGAGACTCATATGTTTTTACAAGAACTATCAGATTTCTCTCAACATGATGATGAGTCTTTGTCACAGTGTTGGGAGCGATTTAAATTTGTTGTATTCTCTTGGTCGAGTTTTAATTGTCAGCTTGGCAGTCTTCTCGTTATCTTTTGCCGTGGTTTAAACCTTAAGTCATGCGAGGTGGATTTTAGGTCCACTGACAAATTCTTAGATAAAACCCCTGAAGACGCTTGGAATTTCTTAGATGCATTAACCCAAAAGCTCCAATTTTGTGAGTTGACTGAAAATTCTGAAAATACCAATTCTGATGGGAGGAAAAAAGAGGAAAAAGAGCCGCTTCCTGAGAATACCAATTCTGAGGTGATGGTAAAAGAGGAAATAGAGCCGCTTCATGAGGATATCAATTCTGTTGCGAGAGAAAAAAAGGAATAGAGTCCTTTGTCATTAGTGAAGGCTATATGTCTTTTGAGGAGTCATTACCAATAGTTACACTAAATAATCAAGTGCTCCCAGCTCTAGATTGTGCCACCCCTCCTATTGAGTCTCCACTTTCACAAGAGTTTTTAAATGTGAAGCATAATAATTTTCTTGGTGTTGATGAATTTAATTTAGTTTATCATCCATATATTGTGGACTTTGCCAATGCTTTGAAAATTGATTTAGTTTGGGCTAAGCACTTGGTTGAATTTAAGTGTCTAAAACGAATTCGGCAAATGCACTATTCGAAATATCTTATCTTGTGACTTGGCCGAATTCAATTTTTGATAAAAAGGTATAGAATGGAGTGCTATATTTTTTATCTTAGCACTCGTTGGCATAATAAATGATCGGTACCCGCGTTTGGCTGTTCGTACATAATTTTTTTTTTTTTTGGGTCTGGTATAGTCACCCGTTTCTCACTTGAGAAATGCGGAGAAAAATAGTACCCGTATCTTTCGTGTGAAGAAAAAAGTAGATGATTTAATTTTTTGTCTTTCATTTTATTTCTTACCTTGTTTATTTTTTTTAGTTATTTTTCTTGCTGTTTTGGAGGCTAACATTTTGCAGATTGTTCAATCCAAGTTGGGGGGGTCTCCCTCTCTCTATAGTTTATTCTGCTTAGCCTCTCCTTTTCGAGCTGCTATCTCTCCTCTCTTTTATGTTTCTGTCCTATCTTTATTTTCCATGCTTTTAATGCGGACATTGAATAGTTTAAGTTGGGGGGAGAGATCACTTTGTTCTTTATCTTGTAAATAAAAAAATTTTGAAAATTAAAAAATACTTGTTGGATCCTTTCTACTTAAGACTTGGAGATTGCAATGTTTATTTGTTGGTTGTTTGTGCTGAGAATCTGTGGGCATTTTCTTGAATATTTATGTTGCATGAAAGTTCTTTTTGCTAGCTTGACGATTGGAATTTATCCTGGCATACACTCTTAGCATTTTTGCACTGCACGTTTCTTGGACCTTGACTGCTTGTGAGTTGTGACTCAAGTGCTTTCAATGGCTAGATTAGTGGAGAGTTATGCCCATGTGAGTTTTAGTACCTTATCTTTCTTTGGAGTGGTGTCACATAAATTCTTTATTTGTCATAAAAAAAAAAGAAAGAGAAAGAAGCTTAATCGTTATCGATCTCATTATCTTTGTCGTCAAGTATTGGGACTTATTGCTTATTTCTTCCTTTGGGAATGGAAAGTTACATAGTTGTATTGCCCTTAGGAGGTGATAGTAGGCCATTTTTGTACTTTGAGCCGGTTTGTTTCTTTTTCATAAACACTTATTTCTTGCAAGCTGCATTGAGCCTTTTGCATGTGTTTTTTTTTTTGTAAAGCTTCACCAACTATATTGTGTTTTGAGAATGACAAGTTAATCATGTGGAGATTAATTTTTGAATGGAGAAAGTGTAGTTGAAAAAGATGTGCTTGAATTGTGGTGTGTTCTTCCCCATTGTTAAAGAAAAAAAATAGTAGAAAAAAAGAAAGAAAGAAAGAAATTTAAATGAAAAAGGAGAAGACACCCATGCATTTGTTTGAAGAAAGTAACGTGTGAATTTTATTGGGGAATTGTGTGAAGGGTAAAAAATTTGAGAGATATGGTGGAGTTGAAAAGAATGATAAGAGGGTGCACATTGGTACACTTGCCCTATGTTATTTTAGACTATTCTCTAACACTTGCTTAAGATGTATCCTAACTTTTGAAGCACTTTTCCTTACCCAACGATATAACCGAATAAAAGTCCTATTTAATTCTAGGGGCAATGGGTTATGAATTGGTGGAAAAAAAGAGTTTCCAATACTTGGCATTCCGTTCATGAGATCGTGCGTCCACTTTATAGAGCGTTCTTTTCGTGTCATTATGTGCAGAAGTATTTTGCTTTCATTTACATAACGTCTGTCCGCACATATTGAGAATAATATGCACCTTGTTTTGAGTGATTTCATTTGTTGAGTGCATAACACGGTGAGAATTGAAGTCGAGACTCGGTCCGGAGAGAATACTTTGTTGTGGTTTACTTGTGGTTAAAGTTTTTGCTCACACACGCTAAGGTTTGGTGCCGTAATTTATTTCTATGTTTTGATAGCCTCTAGAACTATTTTCCCATATGCTATATTCTTGGCATTGGCGTATCAAAGAGTTGCATTACAGTTCCTTTTTGAGTTCCAAGTAAAGGGATCCGCAGTGTTTTGTGGATGATCACTGCTGAAAATCCTCATGAGACTTCACTCGTCCTACCGGGGCCACCTGGGGGTTTAAAAGAACTATCGGTTTTATTTGTTTTCTTTAGGGCTCCGTTCAGTTGCCAGGAAAGTACAGGAAAGGATGGGAAAATCAACTTTCCCATGATTTTTGTGGTGTTCAGTTGGGAGGAAAGTAGTGAGAAACATGTTTTTAAGTTTTCCTGCAGGAATTACTTTCCTGCAAAAGTGATCCTGCAAAAAATACAGGATTTTACATCGCGGGAAAATGAAAAATGAGTGAACACTCACAAAATTTTCCAAAAAGTTTTTTTTCCTGACAAATGAACAATTAAACCTTATTATTCTTGCAAAATTCTTTTGTCAAATGAACACTTACAGGAAAATAATTTTCTTTTTCTTTTACTTCACATCACTTCACTTTTTCTGGGAAACAATTTCCCACACAACTTTCTTGACAACTGAACGGAGTCTAGTTGTATTTTGTTTTCTTTGCTCGGGACTAGCAAAATGTAAGTTGAGGGGTGTGATAAGTGCCAAAATATACATATTTTGGCCCTCCAATCTACATTTATTAGTCTTTTTTGTTTGTTAATTGTTTTTAATTATGTGTTTTTATGTTTATAGGTTGCTCAAGCCCGTTGTCCGAGACTTTGGACAAAAAGAAGATTTTAAATAAGTTTGGGGTTAAAATGCAAAACGATTCAAAATTGAATGGTTGATTTATTATTTCATGAAATTCAAAGGGCCTTTGTATAATTATTGTCTTCATTCCCTATATAAGCACCTAACCCTACTGGTGTCAGGCGGTACCAGCCGTGGAAAAGAAAGAAAAAAAGGACGGGGCTTCTTCTGTCCGTGGAAGTATTTTGTTTCTTTAAGTTTTTGATACTTTGTTCAATTACTCGCATTCTGATAACTCGTTTTAATTTATGTTCTTAATAAAAGTTGTTTATCTGTTTTTGTTTGGTTTGGATCTCTTATTTATTTTTTGTATCGCGTAATATAAGCATGTTTCAATTTAGGGTTTCTTTTGCTTCTTGCTTCTTGTTTAATAATGAGTGAGTAGTCGTACAGGTGGGGTCGCAGGGTGATTAGCATACCGTGACTAGTTTGGGCACTGCTTCTTTTATCAAACAATGAAAAAACGATTTTAGATTGGAAAATACTTCCCGCGGACGAACCTGGGCATCGTCAGAGCCCATGTGAACGGGAGAATGGGGGTCCAAAACTCATTCTTCGCTGCGCATGAGTATACGGCGACCATAGGGTCTCGCATCTTGCAGGGTATCTATTTCAATCTAAAATTAAACGTTTTTAAGAATTTCAAATAGAGCAGGCTAATCCGGACTAGTTACAAGTGCTGTGAACCTTACGATTTTACCTTCTTTTAATTTTACTAAAAAGCACATTCAATTATTTCGTAAGTTTAGTTAATATCAATCAAAACTACAAAGGGTGGTTACCTAAGAGCCCATTAAATTAGTTAACAACCCGAGTTTTTAGTCAGCACACATCACCGTCTTTGTGGATTCGATTCCGGACTTACCGGATATTATGCTACGATGGTCCCCGCCCTACGCTTGGAGCAACCTTTTAATTTAGGACTAGAAAATCTGTCAAGCATTTTTGATCTTTTTTTCTCACGCAAAAACAGAGAATAGGAGCGGCAGCCGACATTGGGATCAACTTCTTCCCACAGAGAGAAACGACGAACGGGGCTGCCATTCTTTGGTTTGAATATTGTTTATTTTCTTCCAAGTTTTTCTTTCTACCAATTTATTTAAAGTCTTGTTTAATTACTCGCACTCCGATAATCTAGTTTTAATTTTTGTTTTTTGTAAAAGTTGTTCGTTGGTTCTTATTTAATTTAAATCTTTTATCTATTTTTTATCTTACGTATTAAAAAGTATGATTAATTTTAGGGTTTCTTTTATTTTTTATGCAATGATTAATGAGTAGTCGTCGGGGTAGGGTCGTGGGGTGATTAGCATACTGTGACCGGATTGGATGCGTTCTGCTCCTATTTCGAAATAAAAAATACAAGAAAAATAATTTTAGATGTGTAAAATACTTCTCGTGGACGAACCTGGGCATTGTCGGAACCCATGTGAACAGGAGAATGGGGGTCCAAAGCTCATTCTCCGCTGCGCATGGGTAAACGGCGACCATAAGCGTTCGCATCTTATGGGGTATCTTTTCAGTCTAAAATCAAACATTTTAAAGAACATAGATTGGAGCAAATGAGTCTGGGCCAGTTGCGAGTGCTATGAACCCTACGACCGTACCTTCCTTTTAATTATTTGAAAAATACAATTAATTTTTAGATTTTAGTTAATCTCTTCATAAAACGACAAAGGGTGGCTACCTAAGAGCCCGTTTAAATTAGTAACACCCCGAGTTTTTAGTCAGCACACATCACAGTCTCTGTGGATTCGACTCCGGTCTTACCGGATATTATACTACGTCGGTCTCCGTCCTACGCTTGGAGCAATCCATTAATTTAGGACTAGAAAATCGTCAAGCATTTTTCTCCTTTCACATGTAGTAGTACCCCTTAATTACTTCCCGGCCTCTCCTCCTCGTGAACTGGCTTGGCCTACACAATGAAAGATTATCTGGGGTTCCTTGACATATATCTTAAAATAGCATAACTAAGTGCATGCCTTCCAGTGTTACTCTCTCCATCCTTTTTAAATGTCCTGTTTCGTAATTTCAACTTATTAAAAAAATATCATTATTATACCTTTCACATCAATTTTTATCTCTACTCTCTTTTTTTACCCTCTATGAAAACATTATCATTACATTTTTACTCACTAACTTTTCAAAATGGAATCTATTTTTACGGGGCAAAATGAAAAATTCACCAATTTTTACCCACTAATTTTACAAAATGGATACTTATTAAAAGACAACCCAAAATGAAATACTGGACTCCAAAAAATGGACGGAGGGAGTTGTATAGTCTGCTATCAAACATTTATACAGAACCAACACAAATGCGTTGGATTGTACAACTCAAACTATATTGGTTGAGTGATCACTTGCATATAACGCAATAAGACCGTAGAAATACGTGGCTATCAGCCTATCAGTAGGTTGAGTCACTTGACCTCACTCACTTGCAATTTAATTGAAGGACTATATATGTCATGGGCATATTTTACTATTTTAACCCTATTAAAACAACTTCACTATCCTAATTAACTAGTACAACAATTTGTGACCCTACTTAAGAGTATCTCCGGCTTGGCTTCAAATTTCAAGATGGTAATTAAATATTTCAACATGTGAAATCCTTTTTGACTTTAAAGTTGGAGTGTCGGAGCTTTCAGGATTTGTCACCTGGCATTGGCGATGTTCTAAGTGACCTAAATTTGATTTGTTTATTTAGAGGGATTTTGAATATATATCGCTCAAAACTCTGATGTTTGCTGCCGTATTATAAATGCGATTACGCGCAACCTAATTGATATGACTATTTCTCCGGATATATATGAAATATCAGGGGAGGTGGAATTCCAAACCCCTCCCATTAAGAACTAATTGATATGACTATTTTGCCCTTCCTATATTTGTTCTTTGCAGCAAGCCCATGCACAAGAATCATTGAATAATTCCTCCCCACCCACATGCACTCCACCTGCTTTATAAACCCCTTCTCCTCCAGTCTAATTTTCCCACGAAAATCTAAAATGGCTCTTCAATGGCTAATCTTAGTCGGTGCAATTTGGCTCCAATCCATCAACGGCACAAACTCAAACTTCCCGGCCTACTCCTCCGAATTCAAGCGCCTCCTCTCCCTCTCCCAACTCCAACTCAACAACCTCGCCTTCGCCTCCGATGCCGGAAAGCTCCTCGGCTTCATCTCCGGCGTCGCTGCCTCCCACCTCCCCCTCTGGCTTGTCCTCCTCATCGGCTCCGTCCTCGGCCTAGTGGGGTACGGCGTCCAGTACCTCTTCCTATCTGACCACATCCCTTCTCTCACCTACGGCCCCGTCTTTCTGCTAACCGTCTTGTCCGGAAACAGCATCTGTTGGATCAACACCGTCTGTTACATGATAACCATAAGCACCTTCCCCTTCGACCGCCACGTGGCCGTGGGGTTGACCACTAGCTACATAGGGTTGAGTGCTGAAATCTATACGGATTTGGTCAGTCTTTTTTTCCCATCTTCTCCTTCTTCTTCTTCCCCTACCGAAACGGCCAAAGCTTACCTCTTGTTGAACTCTGTATCTCCTCTAGTTGTGTGTGTTTTCTGCGCACCGATCGTCTGGTGCGCGAATAATGGGGTGTCTAGGAGATTGAGACGTGGGTTTGTCGTGATGTTTGTCGTAACCATAGGGACTGGAATTTTCGCAATGATTTCGAGTTTCGGTAAAATAGCAAGAGGGTTGCCACCATTCGTGCTTGTGATTGGAATAGGGGTGTTTCTTTTGGCACCACTAGTGGTGCCAATGGTTGAAAACGTAATGGAGAGGTTTCGGAAGAAATGTTGGTTGAGGAGAGAGGGGAGGATTTATGAAGTGGGTCAGGTGGAGGGGGGCGGCGGCGGCGGAGAGAGGGCTGAGGAGGGGCGGAAGGAGGCGGAGGAGAGTGGTGGTGGAGGGAGTTGTGAGGTGGTGGAGGAGGTCAGGGTGAAGGAGAGGGCCGAGAGGGGGTGGGAGGAGGTGGTCCAGGTGGAGGAGAGTGGTGGTGGTGGAGAGAGGTTTGAGGCGGGGGTGGAGGAGGTTGGGGCGAAGGAGATGGTGAAGAGGGTGGAGTTTTGGTTGTATTTTTTGGTTTACTTGTGTGGTGCAACACTTGGACTGGTTTATTTGAATAATTTGGGTCAAATAGCAGAGTCTCGAGGGTTCCGGAGGACTTCTTCATTGGTCTCCTTGTCTTCTTCGTTTGGGTTCTTTGGCCGTCTAATGCCATCTCTTTTGGCCTACATTTTCTCAGGGTACTCTCTCTATCTCTCATCTCCACCCCTCTGTATACGTTTCATACGTATATACATGTACGAGAAAGTATTTTACGTGGTTGTGACACCATGCGACGTTTCACTCACGATTATTGATCATGTGTGTGCATGAGGTGGGGATTCAAGGCCTAGTTAGTAGTGCTGAGTGTTCGGCCAGCTCCACCTCGGATTCCACCCGTGCATACATGAGGGACTAAACTTGTGGGAAACCGACCGAGTTGGTAGTGCTGAGTAAGCAAAGAGTACTTGAACGTACTCGAGACATTAACGGGCCCATCAACTTACAACTGCACCAGGAGATCAGAAGCTTGATCTAAACTACTCCCTCCGTCCCTTATTTATAGTCCAGTATTTCATTTTAGACTGTCCCTTAATAAGTGTCCATTTTATAAAGTTAGTGGGTAAAAGTTGGTGAATTGTCTATTTTATCCCTAAAAGTAGATTTCATTTTAAAAAGTAAGTGAGTAAAAGTGTAATGATGATGGGTAAGTAAGAAAAGTGGAGGAAAAAGTTGATGTGAAAGGTATAATGATGATATCTTTTTAATAAGTTATAATTACAAAACAGGATACTTAAAAAGGGACGGAGTGAGTACTAAATATAGTAGTATGTAGTTAGCAACTATTCTTGGGGTCCTAACTTTTGGCAAAAAAAAATCTAGGGCACTAGGGGGTACTACGTCCACGGCCAGCCTTAGGTGAAATTCAATTATTCGGTTGGAACTGGTGGATAGGATCCCCTTTTTACGTCCTCATGCCCTCCGTGTGGCCACACGAGGCAAAATAAATGCAATATGGAGCTTCTTAGAAATTAACTACTAGTATTTATTATTTGTTAAAATTCTACACGAAAAACTTAAGTACTTTGAAATAAAAATGGTTATGGAACTGTCGCACTGAATAGACTCTATTTTTTTTTTTTTGAGACATTTTTTTTTTTGTTGGCAATATTGTATACATCTTCGGGAGTTAGCAAAGTATTATTATGTCCACAGCCAGAAAATTCAGATACTATCCATAGTTCTGAACCCCAAACTGTCCCTCACGGGGCTCGAACTATGCCTCCACTGAGAGAGGCTTACCAACTTACCAATTGGGCCAAGAGCTCATTGGTTGAGACATTATTCGAGATTATTCGAGACAGATAATCGGTGCCGTACTTAACTCCGTAAGTTTTTCCAAGTTCTTCCAACCACGTCCTAGTGCGGTGGCGGAGCAGAGAGAATTTTCCCATTTTTGTGGGAGGGGTTTAAATAATTAATTAATGCTTCAAACTGTCCCTCACGGGGCTCGAACTATGCCGAGGGAGGCTTACTAACTGAGCCAAGAGCTCATTGGTTGAGACATTATTCGAGATTATTCGAGACCAATAATTGGTGTGTATTTTACCGTACTTAACTCCGTAAGTTTTTCCAAGTTCTTCCAACCACGTCCTCGTGCGGTGGCGGGGCAGAGAGAATTTTCCCATTTTTGTTGGGGGGGTTTAAATAATTAATTAATGCTTGGGCAACTTTGTTGTCACCTTGTCAATACTTGTGGTAATTAAATTGTGTAATTTATTATTGTCACCTTGTTATTTCTTGGGGCTATGGATTTGTACGTGTAAAGGTAAAGGTCCAACCATGCACCTTATTTTTGTCCTTTTCCCATGGGATTTTCGGATTCATAACTCATGATAAGGTGTACGCAAATCAGTCCTGAACTAAAACTTTTATTACGGACGCTTTAAGTCTTAAAAAGAAATTTGAATTTCAAGAAACTCTCCTACTTTTTTATCCCTTATAATAGTTCAACAAAAGTGCATTTTTTTATTATTTTTGCTTTAAAACGCTGAAAAGTCAGGACCGACTCTAGGCGCACAGGCAAATTTACACACACTTCGACTAACGTTGTACTATGGTTAATCTAATCTTCCACTTGAAGGGATGTTAATTAAAATCAGATCGGAACTCGAAAATCTTTGAAAACTACATGTGATAGCCAATATATCTCTAGAAACGTACATTATTCTTTCTTGATGATAACTCAGGTGTACGGCTGCTTATTAAAAAAAACAACTTAAGTGTACGGTGTAGCTTAACGTACGTACGTTACATTCTTCCTAGAGAAAACCTATATTTGCCTAAATCAAGTTTTCAAACGATTTTTTAAGGGTGCTATTAAATACAACTGTGAATTTACTACATGTAGCCAATTAATAAAAGGAAATTTTTGGATTTCTTCTTATGAAGTAGCTACATATAACAAATTCGCAGTTGCAAATAGCCTGGTCCATTTTTAATTAAAACATGACATGGACACTCTCACATACTTCCCCTTTTATGCAAACCTCATTCTGCATGTGAAAGTAGGTAGCTAGTTAATTAAAGTAATTCTATTCTTCTTGTAAGAGTTTATACGTCAACAATGATTTTGACTCTTTTCCTAAATAAAAAAACGTTTTGAGTGTTGCTTGTGACTATTTCAGTTTTTGGTTGTTATATTTAAATGATTTTTAGTATATATGGTTTAACATCGAGGCTAATTAAGCCCCATGAGTTAGCTAGCCTGATAGTCTTGGCATGAGATTCAGTGATTCGCTCCATTCTTAAAGGTATGATATTTCTTGTGCCAACAGTTTTTAAGGCCATCTCATCCTAAAACGTGTGAGGCTGAGGGAGGAATTGTGAAGATTAGTTTGAGGTGTGTGCAAATTGACCCGTTACATTCTACATTACCCAAAACAAAATAAAAAATCGAGGCTCATTCCGTTTTAAATCGTAGAAATAAACAACTAGTAACACGAATCCCTCGATGACAGATCCTATAAAAAGGCTGCATGATAGGAGTATAAAGTTTCTACGTACGTACATATATAAATATCTTTACCGACTATAACATTGCTCCTACTAGAATTCTTAATTTGATCATTTCGTTTTCAATAATTTTTATTTCAGGAGTAAATGCATGGCTTCAACACCAGCATCCATAGCAATAACAATGGCCCCGATGTCGGCATCCTTCTTCTTACTCCTCAACAAAACCACCCTCTCCCTCTACATAAGCACGGCTGTCATCGGCCTGTGCACCGGAGCCATCACTTCCATCGCCGTCTCCACCACCACCGAGCTCTTCGGTGCCAAGAACTTCAGCGTCAACCACAACATCGTCATCGCAAACATCCCGATCGGATCGTTCGTTTTCGGGAATGCCGCGGCCCTCTTGTACCGCAGCAAGATTAACACGGAGGACGGAAGGTGCATGGGGACTGAGTGCTATCAAACGACGTTTGTGATCTGGGGATTTCTTTGCTTGTTTGGGAGTTTTTTGTCTATAATTCTTTATGTAAGAACAAAGAAAATGTATGCACAGAGATTATAGATCATGGCAAGTTCTTCCGTGATTTTGATGTTGTAGTTATAGGAGTAACTATTGATCAGAAATTCGGAAGCACCACCACGTGGTGATATAGAAACCGACCCATCTTATCAAGCAGCAACACAACGGATCACACCCGTTAAGCAGCTTGATTTCTGATTGAAGGTCCCTTCTGAAGCAATTCGCCCTGATGTGGTTTGATCACAAATCCCGAGAAGCTAACAGATGTGCGGACTTAGTGGCAAAAGCAACACTGAATCTGGACCTCGGGATTACTATATGCACTTCAATTCCTAATGTTGTCTATTCTCAATTTCATGCAAACTCTGTAGGCGACGAATATGTAAATAATTCTGAAAAAGTTTGGATTTTAATAAATAACTCATAGATATTAAAACGTTTTTACGGATATCGATAAAACTTCTCTCAAATATCGATCTACTTTTAACCTATTATCTACTGGTCTCGGGCTAAGATTAGCATTTTTCATATAACTCTCCAAAATTTTATATTCAGACTATTACTAAATTTATTGACTTGTGACTTGTCTCTTAGTCATTGACGAAAAGTTGATGTTAAAATAAGCTTTGTGTTGAATCGAAAGACAATCTAGGTATCAAAAGTCTAAAGGTATGGTCTCCCTCACCCATACGCTGCTACTGATGTTACTTCCTCTATTCTATATTAAAAGTTCTTCAAGAAAAATCGTGTCATTTTTTAAATTAAAAAATTAATTACTTCCGTATATAATTTTTTGAATTTTATCACACCAAATTAAAATACTAATCGAGATCTTTAATACGGTGCGAAAAAATTTAAAAAATTATGCATGAAAATAGTTGATTTTTTGATTTAAAAAATGATAAGAGAGAGAGTGAAACTCTCAATATGAAACGGAGAAATAAAAGGCAAGTCATCCTTTCTTTTTTACCTTCTTTATTGGTATTTTCTATTTTCACTTTCTTTCCTTTTTTATCCGCAAAAAAGGATGGGACGAGACGACCATCGTAGCAACTCCCTTGGGCACGGCCATAGGAGCTCCCGACATGCTGTGGAATGTCCAATTGAACCATAGCTACTGTCCGAAAAAACAGACTGTCACCACAACACCACTTATGTACAAAATGATAGACTCCAGTTCCTTGCCACTGGTCGGCGGTCGCCTTTGGGAAGAGGGAGGCCTACCATCGAGGCTACCACCTTTCTTATTCAAACACTGACTTTGTTTTACAAAACAAAAGCACATTTTGAACATCACAAACACGTCATGCATGAAACATAAAAGGCGTTCGCAAAAATTCTTAAAACTTTCATCTATTTTGATTAACACTTTAAAATTCTGATTTCTGGAATTCTAAGAACCGTCATTAC
The DNA here is from genome assembly GCA_019656835.1 of Rhododendron ovatum. Taxonomy (NCBI): domain Eukaryota; kingdom Viridiplantae; phylum Streptophyta; class Magnoliopsida; order Ericales; family Ericaceae; genus Rhododendron; species Rhododendron ovatum. The sequence continues at coordinate 5,941,291 of CM033792.1, read as the reverse complement.
TCTACAAACAGAGGTCATGAAAAGGATTTGCCGAGTGGGTATGCGAAAGCTAAAAAATGTTTATTCTCCATGACATCGCATATTTAAATTCCGGCCAAAATTTTTAAACCTTGGGGCCATTGAAGGATACGCCCAGTCGTTAACTTCAAGATTTCGAAATTAGTTCAAGTGTGCACAAACTGACCCGGACATCTGGTAATAAAAAAACAAACAGGCCATGAATATAAAAGGTGTTATCTAACTTTTCCCGAAACAAACAGGGCATGAATAGGAGTGAACAGAATCCAGACCAACTAAAAACATCCCTGGCAGGAGTTCCACTAAGTCAAGGGCGGGGCCTCATCTAAAGACAACACACGATAACTCGTTCAGAGTCCGTGTAAATGAAACCGTTCGATGTGTATGAGCTTTATTTTTGTCGCGTAGGACTCATGTGCGTCGATCGAATCCAAACACATTTGTACCAAGATCCGTGCGCGGACGTCTGTCAAACGTAGCATTGCTCTTAAAAAGAATTCCCTACCAACAAGGGTTTTCTGATGACTTTTGCTCAAAGCGCTTAAAACACATACTGTAGTAATACGAATACGTGGTTGCTCCAATTCTAGAAGTCCATTATGGGGCCATAATGTCGCAATCAGATTGACGGATTCATTCGATATGGCAATCCCATTGAAAGCATCACAAATACACAAATGTATAAGATCTCCCACAAAGTATTTAGAGTCAATATACGACAGACGGGACCATTTCTTCCGAAAACATTGCACACATTTTCAATGCGAAATGGAACAGGTCCCTTGTCCCGAAAACCTTGCGTATAAGATCTCCCACCAGGTACATAGGATCAATATACAACAGACTGGACCGTTTCTTCCAAAAACATTGAACGAGTTTTCAAAGCGAAACGAAACAGATCCCCTGTCCCAAAAAGTAACGAAGCCAAGTCGTCATGTAGATCTATAGAGTTGCCATGCTAGAGAAGCAACATAACCGAATAAAAAAGAAGCTTCAAGTCCTAATCAATTGGGATCAACTACATAAACTCGTTAAGCTCTGTCGAGGACATCATATTCTATGATATCCAAAAAAAAAGTCCAAATCTTTTTGGATTACCGCCTCTAAAGTCGATTTTAATCTAGCCACTCGACAACTGCACCGACTTACGATAAAGTTAGCTACAGCCTACATTACTGATAGTGAGAAGGAGGGGTAACTACATTAGGCGTACGGGCAAAATATTTTCACAAATCTTTGGAATAGTGTGATGTACCACATGTGATGGTTAAGATACCTTCGGAGGGATTCTAGGATCTTCTTTCACTTTCTCAATCTCTGTCTTTTCCTTGACGTAAGAAAGTAGAATTGTAGATTCTAATCACAACTCGCTAACCCAACCTATCGCAAATCATGCAATCCATTGTTCTACTTCCGTAATCATGATCCTTTCCCTAAACTATAAACCGTTCCCTAGCACCCAAAAGCCTTTAACAGGTCTCCACAACTCCAGCAGCAATTCTATGTTATTCAGCAGTTAACTACTTGGAACCGACCTCAATTCCTATCAATCATCAGTGACACAGACCTAAAGATTCCACAGATGGTACTTCTGCGATCAACATAGAAGGTCATAAGCCCCAAAACCTTGTCTTACACAGCCAAATTACAACTCAAAACTCCACGAACTCAAACTCATAATCCATGATCCTTTTAGTCAAATCAAAATAATAATAAGAATAATCAACCCCAAAAACCATATATGTTTGCCCTGAATCAATTCTGGTAATGGATTTTCCAGAGTGTTGATGCGTATTTGTCCCGCAACAAGGAGATGACGTGTCTATTCTGGAACTAAAGATTTCTAGAAGTTCAAAATTACACAACATCGTATCAGTCTATCAGGTTCACATATGTAAAATTCATCCATCTATCTATCAACAGAAAATCTATGAGGACCGACCAAGGGGGACCGAAAACGTACCGACGGCCGCCGGCGGGCCGTCTCCGGCCACCGGACGGCCGATCCGAGCCGTCCAAAAATTTTAAAATAAAAAACCGATGGGGCCCACGCGGGAATCAATGGCATCCGAGGTGTGTAGGGTGCTTGATCTAAGCACCCTTTTTTCGTGTATATATGTGTATACACATATATACACGAAAAAAGGGTGCTTAGATCAAGCACCCTACACACCTCGGATGCCATTGATTCCCGCGTGGGCCCCATCGGTTTTTTATTTTAAAATTTTTGGACGGCTCGGATCGGCCGTCCGGTGGCCGGAGACGGCCCGCCGGCGGCCGTCGGTACGTTTTCGGTCCCCCTTGGTCGGTCCTCATAGCAGCTCTCATCTATCAACTACTCCTTACCAGAGCTGCAAACGAACCGAGCTGCTGGGCTCGGCTCGGTTCATTTAGTAATTGAGCCAAGCTCGAGCTCGAGTTTTAGGCTAATTTAGTAAACGAGCCAAGTTCAACACTCAAAAGCTGCGCTTGTATATATAGGCTCGGTATGTTTAAAGAGGCTTGTTAAGTAAATTAACAAGACTTGGATCATTTACAGCCTAGCCGGGTTCAAACTCGAGTTTTAGGTTCTTTTAGTAAACGAGCCTACTTTGTTGAACATAAGTAAACAAGATCTACCAGACAATATCCACATCTCTTACAAAAAGTACTACTACAATTGATAGATATAATCAACTTTTTAATCCAGTTAGAATAGAACGAGGAATAAACAAATCGGAATAGAGGGACTACAGTTAAAAGCGAAATTTAGGTACCCTAGGTTTGTCATAGAACGGAAAGTTCTGCATCTGCCGCACTGCATTACTGGCAGCTGTAACGTCACTAAACACAACCCACGCTTGTCCTAGAAGTTTAGCAGTTTTCAACGCAACGATGTCCAAAACCCGTCCGTACTGTGAGAACAAAGCATAAAGAGATCTCTTCAGCTCTGCTATGACGAAAGAAAACGGTTGAGGTAAAAGATTAAATTAATCCGTAATCGGTTGACTGTGATGCGAAATCGAGTGTAAACAAGTTTACCTTCTTTCTTGACCTTCTCGTTGAGATTCTTTATGTAGATACTTTGATTAGGCGGAGTGTCGCCGGAGAGCATCATCGCTCTGCACCACTGCCACAGAGAGAGAGAGAGAGAGGGTTTCGGGAAGGAGAGACGTTCTGAAAATTCTAGTTCTAACTGATCTGAGCCCTAACTGAAATCCAGTTGTAGTAATGGGCTAGTCTAGCGACTCCAACCAGAAGATTTTGGGCCAGAGAACGTTGGGCCGGGCCGAAATAGTGAGTTTTACCTCTTTTTGATCCCCATTTTTAGCAACTAAAATTAGGATGGCAACGGACCGGGACGGGTGGGTTTTGCCGTACCCTGATTCCGATCCAAAAAGCACCATACTGCTCCGACCTTGCTTGGAACGTTGACCGGCGAATGCGTGGGTGAGCTTGTCCAACCTTGATTGGGGAACGAGTTTACTTGCCCCTCTCGGCCTAGTCGTTAAATACAACTTAGGGATTAATAATCAATTCATTTCCATACTATTATTTCTCTGAACTTTTATTCCGTAGATCCACTTTAGACTCGTCAGCAATTAATGAACAAATTTTATGAAATTGATTACCGATACAAATATAAACAAGTACTTACATACAACGCCCTAAGGAGAAAGAAAGCAAAAGCAAAAATTTATAAAACCAACAGAGTCTTTGTAAGCGGAGCCTGTTAGTTTTTTTTTTTTGTCTGCAGAAAGGAGAAAATTTTATTAATCTGAAGTTCGAAACAACGTCTAAACATCAGAAATGATAGAACCACTTGGGCGTAGAATAGTCGTCCACAACTCGGACGAGCCACTAGAAAGGGCTTTCTTTACACAAGCATGCGTAACCTAACCCGATTACAATCATATTTAACAAAATTAAAATCAAAAGCTAAAAACAAGCCATTGAGGGCTTGACAATCATGAACTAGAATAGCAATATCCTTGGCTGGAGTCTACACAACTCTTGACAATAGCTTCCGCATCGGATTGAATATAACCTTGGAAAGATTCAACGCAAGACCCAAGTACAAACCATCCCGAATGGCGTACTAATCAAACGAATGATAGGTATTCGTAGTCACGAGCAGTTCTTAAATCCACAAGAGAAATAGACAAAGTCTGAGATTTTATTAATGAAAAGTTGCATAAACATTATGTTACAACCCCTTTTATAGGAAAAAGGCGTAACCCTGGCAAAATCCTAACTCAAAAACGAAAATTCCCAAAATTTGGGGAAAATAATAAAATTGAAAAAAGGAAAGAAAGACATAGCTTTCCCAAAAAGAATTAACTTCTACGGAATTATACGCTAAAAGTTATTAACGAAACAAATATTTCCTAAAACAGCAAAAACATTCAATTGGAGGCATAAACGAAGGAATTAGGCCGAAAAAACACCATCAGTCACAAACTAGGGTGGTGAGTATCGATGGCAACGCGAAAATGAGTCAGCCCACCAAGTTTGGGCCCGATCCGAGCTCGTCCGAAAGTTGCCAAATCGGGTAATTTGCAATTAAACAACCTTTGGGCTTTCGAGGCTTCAACCGGTCCAATTGATCATAAAATTGGGCATTCACGTGTTCTACATCAGAATACCAACATGAGTTTTGATTGAAATACCCAATAAAATTCCATTTGCTCCCCTAGCTATGGCACCCATTCCCACCACAATAAGTTTTTGATTCGGGTCTGCTAGTTTAATAAGTAAAGACACGCGTAAGCTGAACCGGACCGGTTATAAAAAAAAGAAACAAACAAAGAGGCTTTTGTTTTCTCCCTTTGTTTTTGTTTTTGATCGGCTTGTTTTCTTTCGTTTGTCAAACACCCGAAAACCCGCTGAAACTCAACAGCTGGTCCAATTACTATGCATGGTTTAAGATCTTTTTCTCTGTTTGTTTTTTTCCTCTTCCACATAATGATTTCAAAGAGAGGCCTGGTGCGAAAAGAAAACAGGAAGTTGTCCGGAAAGAATCCTGGCCAAAAAACACAATCAATCAAGATGTTTATGGAATTCTGTTTTGGTTTCTTTAAAGTCGGTTGGAAGCCAGCATAAATGAAGCTTATATATGTACTATTAGGTAATATGATTTAGGAGCATTTTTTCTCGACTTCAATCTGACTCTTCCTCACTGGACGATAGAATTGGCCGTCAAAAATTAGTTGAGATGCATGCACCTAAGCTGTCTCGGACTCCCTAAGTTATCAAAATGATACTATGTCATTAATTATTTCTATCGATAAGTCAAGATATATATGTATGAAATGATGACGTGCTATGTGTAAGGGATTATATTAATACGATCAGTCTCGATATTACTAAAATGGGGAGTAATATATGTATTTTGTTACTTTCATTCATAATTCCTCCCGTAAACATTGATAACAAGAGCCAGCTTGTATTCTGCTTTTGGAGCTCTTCTTGTTTTGTTCCGGCTTTTCAGGTGGTCTTCTTCAGTTTCTTCTGCGGGGGCTAGTTTTGGTTGTTTTTTCTTGAATTTGGTTTTGTTTCTAAGATGTCTTCTTGCTTGTTAGTGGAGGTGTTCTCTTTTCCTTATTTCCTTCTCGGGTGTTGGTTTCCTTTTAGGTGTTGGTGTGGGGGGTTGTTTCTTTTCTTTTGTTGGCTTTTTGCCAACGTCTCTTTTGCATCTCAGGTAGCTCTTGTTTGCCCTTATTCCCTTTAATTCATTGCAACAGGAGTTCACCAAAAGTAAGATGTCTTCTTGCTTGTTGGTGGAGGTGTTCTCTTTTTCTTGTTTCCTTTTCGGGTGTTGGTGTGTCGATGTTGTTTTCCTTTTAGGTGTTGGTGTGTTGGGGTTGTTTATTTTCTTTTGTTGGCTTCTTGCCAATGTCCCTTCTGGGTCTCGGGTAGCTCTTGTTTGCCCTTATTCCCTTTAATTCCTCGCAACAGGAGTTCACCAAAAATCTAACTGTCTAAGAACGAGCCGGTCTTCCAACGAAAACGGGGGAGCGGAGAATTAAGAAACTGAGAACGACCGTTTTGACTATGGGTTTGTTCTGGGACGTCTGCATTTCAAAACTCCCGTGCGCGGAAAATAAAATCAGCACGAATTTAATGTGGAACGTGATTTGGCAAAGGGCGACCGGCGCACGTCTTCTTTCTTCTGTGTATTGAAAAACAACACAATTTACTGACTAGGTTTCTCACCTGGATCTGTTTAAGAAGTCCCTCTTTTCAAACTTAGAACAGTGACAGTGGCCGGTGGGCACGGCCACGTGGTGTCCGTGCACACATCTCGGCCATCCAAACGTGTTTTGGACGGTCCATATTTGTGAGTTTGATCTTAACATTTGTAGGGTGAGGAAAGGAAAGTGAGGAGTGATAATGTTTTAATCTTAGCCGTTAAAAGGAATGGCTGAGATTGGGTGTCAAATATGGTGTTCACGAATCCGGCCCCTATATATACACACAATAGTGATCCTATCAGGGATCCCGGACAAAGCACAAAATCCGGACCTCTAATGTGAGCCGTTGGTTCTCATCCAACGGTTGGGAAAAGAGAAGGGAATCTTGCGAGTTCAAATGGCATGCGGGTCACGGGTTATAACGAAAACAGGTTAAAACCCACAAAACGGATCCAGCCCTCTTTCCCTTTCACATTCAAATAGAGAAAGAAGATCGACGAACAGCACAAACGACCAAGAAGAAGACGATACGAAGAAGAAGAAGATTGAACCCAAAAAAGAAGAAAAAGTTATCAAGGTATGTCTCTCTCTCTGGTTCGTTCTCTATCTAACGGCCGGGTTAGGTTTTTTTTTTTTTTCCCTGTTCCTCGATCAGGGTAAATCGAACCAGATATGTATGAAATGATGACGTAATTAAGTGAATGTATTTACATTTAGGATATATCAATACGATCAGTCTCAATATTACTAAAATGGGGAGTCATATATATATTTTGTTACTTTCATTCATAATTCCTCTCGTAAACATTGACAACAAGAGCTCACCCTATAAATGAGCTGATAGATTACTGATCCTTGCTGATAATTTGTTTGTTGGGAGCCTCATGATCTAATGGGATTATTTTGCTGCATTTGTTGCCAATGGTCCTAAGCTGAAGAATGCGCTGAACTCTGCTGAAATCTTGCCAAACTCTCCTTTTGAGTTTGATTCCGGAGCTGCTTAATTTGACCTGCTGGGATTCGTTCAATTTTCTTTGAGACTGTAATTTTGTTTCTTTTTTTTTGTTTTTTCTGCAGGCCTTTACAGTACATCTTTCTCCATGGTCTATATTTGGTCTCTCTCCAATGTACGTACCCCTTTGTCGAGTTCTTAATAAAATTTTGTTCTCTATAAAAAAAAAATGTACACCATGCAAAAGTTTACGTACTTAAAAAATTTCTACAAAGATGAAAATTGCAAGCCATGCTTATTGAATGAATGTGCTTTGGTGGCATTTACGGCCTGTTTGGCTGAGTCCTTAAGACCCCGCATAAATTCTTCTTAGATTACAACTCCTGACCCCACTTCTCCTGTATTTGGGAGAGGAAAAAACTTTCTCGTGCCGACCAGAGGCGGCTTTATGTAGGACATTGCATGGTCAATTGAACACCCAAACAATTTTTTTTTTGCTTAGAATATATGTAAAAATTATGTATTAACTTTTTTTTGAACACTCAACTTAAATATCATTGAACACCCAATTCTAATAATCTTGAACATCTAACCCAAAAAAATTGAACACCCAACCCAAAACTAGTTGAACACTCAATCACAACCCAATTATAGCTCATTAATCTAGATAATTTGAACACCTAACACATTACCTCAAATAAAACTCCTCATCATAATTAAAACATTGAAAAAAGAAAGAGAAAATGAAGAATTTATAGTTGTAAGTATTATTTTTTATTTTTGTCTAGTTAGCTTATAGAATTACAAACAAAGCTTTAAAAAAACTTAACTACATTGCAAACTCTATTAACTTAAATAATATTCTTCGAATTTAAGACTGCGATAGAAAATCTCATCATGTCATCATAAGGAACGATAATTTCGAGAAGGTTAGTTCCAACATACTCACTATAATTTCTTACAAAAGGTTTTTAGTAGATTAAAATGGTTCAATGTCGGCACAAAATATGAAAACTCATATTGAACAACTGTAAAATTTTACCCCCTCTATTCTCGAAACTCTGTCTACTACGCAATACAACTACTTTGAAAAAATATATTTGTTAAAAAAATAGTATATCTTTTTAAGTTCTTATTTCGCTTGGTAGTTAATTTTTTTTAGAATGGAGGTTATGCTTTTTTACCGCACTATTTATACATGTATCATTGGTTAATAGATTAACGGGTAGAGTTAAGGTAAATCCTGAACACCCTACTTTAAATTTTTGGAGCCGCCACTGGTGCCGATGCCGGGATTGCTACTCCCCTCTGCCCGGATTTTTTAACGACAAGAGTACCCCTGTCGTTGGTTATGTGGGTCTGTGGAAAGACAATATTGCCCCTGCTTCTCCTCTTCCTCACATGTTTTGCTCTATTTTTCTGTCATCCCACAACCGAGAGGAAGAGAGAGCAGAGAGAAAAGAGAGGAGGAGGTCGCCTAATAGTTTCTGGTGACTCCACTGCAGCGGTGGAGGCTAGAGGCGGTGGTGGTCCGGCGGAAAACCCCAATCTCTTCTCTGTCTAAGAATGGGTACGTTCATCAGTGGTGGGGAAGAAAAAAATGGGTTTTTCTCTCCCCTAATTTCAGGCGGCGGTGGGTTTGTGCAGATGATGGGTGGGTGGGTGGGTCGGTGAGAGAGAGAATGGGTTTGGCTAAAATTGGGGGCAATTATCTTCACCTGAGAATGGGTGGGCGAGGGAGAGAATTTTTTATTGGCTTAAAATTTATCTCCTCAAAAAATTATCAAAATACTGAATTACAAAATTACCTTTCTTATGAGGTTGGCCCACTCTTCTTACGTATCACCTCTTATTTCATATCCATCATCCTTCTATATCTATCCAAAATCAAATTATCCATCCAAACGGGTTACTCTGTGTTTGTTGTAGTTTTCAATGAACCCACTATGAACGCAAAATAAGCTGGGGTTTAATTCGTCGCGTCAAGACTCAGTAGTACTTCACCAAGTCCAAGAATGAGATCGGTCATTCAGCGAAAACGGGGGAGCGGGGAATTGAGCACTTACTGTTTGACTTTGGGTTTGTTCTGGAACGTCTGCATTTCAAACTCGATCATGTCTTATTTATGTTTGCTAAATAATTGGGATTTTTTTTTAACCCATCGATTGGACGACACATGATAAGAGCAAAATTGGAAAGATGAAAGGTGACTTTGGTTCACTATGATAAAGTAAGTTCGAATTGAATAAACTAATTAATGTCAATAAAACTATAATAAAGTTTTAAGGATTATTTACCCGTCGAGAGGCCAATAAATGGTATGATTCCTTTGTTAATTGAATATTATATGGATTGTTTCTTCCGTCGATCAAGTGATAGATGTCAAAAGGGAATATATCCAACTTTCTCATGATCAAAGGAGTAGTTAACCACGATCAAAGAGGTAGTTTTTCCATACATGGATTTCTCATTGTTCGTGGAAGTTATTTGCCAGAGTCTGAAAGGAGGTTCAACTGCTGCCTCGGAGGGAAGATTTAAATTCAAACTTAAGAGGGCTTCTATTTATGATCGAGATCAAGACAGTTTGAAGAAGGCACAATCAACGCCAACAGGCCTTTATCTTTTTTTTTTTCTAGGAGTAGTTATAACTTGTAATTATTCACTCGATTATCTTAATCGATTGTTCTTCTACTTTGGAGATTAATAAAGTCCATTTATTAGTCTTCTTCCATATTTCATATACTTCATTGTTTGTTTTCAAAAAAGTCCTGAAAATGGCAAGGAACCAAACTCCACTTTTTACACTCCATATTTCAGCAAATCATAATACAGTTTTCTCCGTCGATTTCCCGTTGATTGGATAGAAATCAGAAAATTAGGTAACAATGGAGCAAACATGTCCGCGAAAAATAAGATTAGCGTGAATTACTCCGTGGAACGTGATTTGGCAAATATTTAAGGGCGACTAGTGTTCTCGCACGTCTTCTTTCTTCTGTGTATTGAAAGCAACACAAGATGAAAATGAAAAAGATATAGTACTCCTACACGAAACTATACTGCATTAGGTTTCTGGGGTTGTTCAGCTAAATAAGCCAAGTGACTTGTTTTTTTGTTTTTATTCAAATTTTTTTGCATTTGTTAGATTTTCGTCAATTTTTTGGAGATTATTGCTTCGTCATAATGAGAGAAATCTAAAAAGTAAAAAACTATAATCAAATTTCAATTTTTTTTGAATAAAGACAAAAAAATTGGCTCATTGGTTTTTTTTTTTTATCTTTATTCAAAAAAATTAAATTTCGATAGTAATTTTTAACTTTTTAAATTCCTCTCGTCACAACGAAGCAATAATCTTCACAAAATTAACGAAAAACTAACAAATACGAAAAAAATTTAAATAAAAACAAAAAAATAAGCCACTTAATTTTATTAGCTGAACAACCCTAACTAGGTTTCTCAGAGCATCCACACCTCTCTCTTTACTTCCCTCTTCAAACTAAATTAAAGAGCCAAAAGAAAAAAAAAAACCCAAAAGCCCTTGCATCAGTCTCTCTTCTTTCCTCTCTACTTTTAAAAATAGAAAGTCTACAATTCCCGATCGGAATCCCGACGTCCCGATGGGCACGCTCCGGCCATCAGACGGCCTATCCGAGCCGTCCAAAAATTCTAAAAAAAAAAACCGAGTGGGCATATGTGTGTAAGTGGCTGATCCAAACACTCCATTTTTGGCTGATCCAAACACTTCATTTTTGGCCGATCCAAACACAAAAATGGAGTGCTTGGATCGGCCACTTACACATGTCGAATGCCGTTTATTCTCGCGAAGGCCCACTCGGTTTTTTTTCTTAGAATTTTTGGACGGCTTGGAACGGCCATCCGGTGGCCGGAGTGTTTCCGGCGGGACGTCGGGATTCCGATCGAGATTTCCCGATCGGAAAGTGTAGACTTGCTGTTTTAAAAAACTCTAACATTGCTACAGTTGCTCGGTTGGACAGCCGAGGAACTGTTCACTGGCTTCCCATTTTTATATTGTTTACCAATCCCTCTTTCTGTACTCCACCAGTCCACTTCCTTGTAACTTTTGCACCTTTTCTTGCTTTTGTTTCTCTCTCCGAGGCAATGGAGAGTATTTAATTGAGATGAGTTTGATTATTTATTGAGAAGAGAGTGAGAGTAAAAAGTCTGATGCAATAGTTATTTTAAAAATGGGTAGCTAAAGTAATAAAGTGACTTTTTAAGGTGTAAATTGGTCCAAAATATAAAGAGTCTAGTACGGATGCCCTCACCTGGACCTGTTTAACGAGTCCCTCTTTCCAAACTCAGAACAGTGACACTGACCTCTGTGGCTCTGTGGGATTCTGCTCCTTTGGGTATATGCTTTCTCCGCTGGAGGAATTTTTCAGCCGGGTTGGCACGGCCACCGGCCCATGCACGCTTTCGGCTCAGGCTCAGATTTGTTTTGATAATTTTTAAGTGCAAAATTACCAAACACCTCTCAAACCTCGATCGTCCAAACGTGTTTTGGATGGTCCAGCTTTGTTTGGATTCGAGGGGTGTTTTGATAATTTTGCACAAAAGCATTATCCCAACAAATTTGGATCCAAAACACATTTGGACGATCGAAATGCGTGCACGGACACCACGTAGCCGTGCCCACCCGGCACTGAAAATTTTCTCTTGCTGGCTGGAAAAACGTCACTTTGCGCCATTGCATCATATGGACGGTTATAATTCCATTTACAGAATCCACCGAAAAAAGTAGTGCAGATTTCATTCTGCGAATTGATTGCTCCTCAAACAAATCCTGTCCACAAAGAGAATATCGCAACTGAAGCAATCCAAACTTCCTTATTTGTCCTCGTCCACACGAATTGACTTTTCCTTTTTCCAATTCACTTTTAAGATAGTGAATTTATATGGATAAGAACAAAAAAAAAAAAGTATGAATTATAAACAGAAAATTGTAAAAATCATTTCCCTGTCTATATATCTTCTATACTGCTACATTCTAACTGTCCATAACAGCCAAAAAAAATAATCTATCCATCCATCCATTATTTGTAATCAATCTATAATCTACAATCTACGATCTACGATCTATTTATCTATGATTTATATAATTTCTTTATAATCTGTAATGTTAATCAATCTATAATCTATAATCTATTTATGTATGATATCAATATGTAATCTATTTCTCTTTTTTCTTTTTTTTCTTAAAATTTGAGAATTCAAGAAAAACCGGCCACCTCATTTCCCTTTCAGCCATGCTCTTCCTTCCCGGCCATAAAAACATGAAAAATCCACCTAATTATTTATTAATTAGTAATGCTTCACCTTAATCTCCCTTCTCTCCCTTTCCAATGCTTTAATTTCCTCCACCATACATAACACCGCATGTTTCTTTACGAATATTGGTGTATGTGAATGACGTATAAAATAAATTCACGAATATGTTGATTTCCATATCTTTATGAATAAGTTACGTATTACACCTTTTTAACACTAAGAGTGAAAGAGGGATTCCCCATTGGCAGTCCTAAGACATTTCAATTTAGTGGTTCAAAACTTGTCACTTTCTAACACATAATTTTATCTTTAGACTAATGTGTATGACTAGGTATTTACGAGTATGAAAAAAAAAAACTAATACCTTGCAAAAATTGCAATTTAGAGAATGGTCGGTTTGGATTGAGAAAAATGAGTATCATATTATTTCACACACACACAAAAAATCCACGACAAAATCTAATTTTATGGCTTTCTACAATTAATTTTCTTCCTCATTTTTTTCCGCACAATATGTAACTAGATTTCCATTGAACGGTGTCACCCCCGCTGCCGAATCCTAGCTCCGCCACTGGGTGTTGGCCACTCGACACTACCTCCACTATAAGAAAAAGTATGTTTAGTGACGAAAAAGTGGCGACAAAATTTAATTTCATCGCTAAATGAGTATATTTGGCGACAAAAAAATAAATTCGTCACTGTTTTGATAACTTCCTTGACGAAATTATTTTGTCACCAATTATAACTATTTAGCGACGAAAAAGATATTTTTGTCACCAAATGCTCTTATTTGGCGACGAAATAAAATTTTCGTCGCCAAAAGAGTAAAAAAGGAGACGAAATTATTTTTTGTTGTCAAAGATAACTATTCGGTGACGGAAAAAATATTTTGTCGCCAAATGAACCAATTTGGCGACGAAAAATATTTTCGTCTTATTTTTACGTTTTCAGTAATGAAAAATTTATCCTTTGGTGATGAAATTTATGAATTACGCTTTGTCACCAAATATATTTCGGGCATAACTCTTTGCTCAGAACTCCGATTGAGATAATTTAAATTGGGTTTGAACAATAACATAAAGAGCTACGACTTTCATGTTTATTAAAATTGCTAATTTTAATATTTAATAGTTCAAAATGCCGTTCAAAATATATTTTAATGTTCAATGTATGTGTTATATATTAGATATTTTAAACATATGCTGAAAAGTTTGTATAGTGTAGTTGGTTAAAGCTTGCGTGCAAAACTTAGGAACTCGGGTTCGAAACCCCGCGGGAGCAAGAAAGTGAGATTGTTTTCACATATAAGAATGTCTTTTGCGACGAAAAATTTCATCACTGATGGGTCACCTTTGACGAGCCAAAGGGAATAATTTGTGACGAAATTTTTTGTCATCAAAAAAAGCACAATAGGTGACGAAGAAAATTTCGTCATCAAATCATTTTTCTGTGACGAAATTTTTCGTCACCAAAAGGCACTATAGGTGACGAAAAATAGATTTCGTCACCAGGTAGGAGTCCTCGACAACCTTTAGTCGACAAATTTTTTTTCGTCACCTATATTATTTGTGACGAAAAACATACAATTTGCGACGATTTTCATTCGTCACCTAATATAATTTTTCTTGTAGTGCTCTCTTTTTTTTCTTTTTCTTTTGAAATGCATTGATCAAAAAACTACACAAAATTTCATATCACATCTCTCCACTTCTATCATCGAACATTCTTTTTTTCCACCCTTCCGCTTCTCCAAGTCACTCATACTACTATTTGTTGCTAATAAAAAAAAGAAATTACCTGAATTTTTTGTGTGTGTGTGTGTGATCTCATGCATAGCTCAGATACCGTGCTTGTTCAAACTTAATACAGTAATGTACTAGTGCTGTGTGATGTTAGATGCACCTCCCATTATCAATCATCTTTTAATGCTCTCGATCAGCTTAGCTCACAATTCCTTGTAATTGAGGTCATCTGATGAGAACCACTTTTTAAGACTGATCGAGCACCATAATATCTTCTTCCCCAGCTTCCTCCGTCAAACTACGTACAGCATAATATTTAACTTTGACAGTTTGACTCTAAACCCTCTCCTTTCACATGTGGTAGTGGTAGTACCCCTTAATTAGTTCCCGTCTCTCCTCCTCATGAACTGGATTGGCCTACTACACAATGAAAGATTATCCAGTGTTCCTTGACATATATCTTACTAATATATAGCATAACTAAGTGCATGCCTTACAGTGTTATTGTATAGTCTGCTATCAAACATTTATATAGAACCAACACAAATGCGTTGGGCCGGGCAACTTAACTATACTGGTTGAGTGATCGATCACTTGCTTATAACGCAATAAGACCTATAGAAATGCGCGGCTATCGGTAGCTAGGTTTTGTTGTTGTTGAGCTGAACTCTGCTAAAATCTTGCCAAAGTCTCCTTTTGAGTTTGATTCCGGAGCTGCTTAATTTGACTGGCTGTGACTCATTCAATTTCCTTTGAGAATGTAATTTTGTTTCTTTTCTTTTTTCTGGAGGTTTTTACAGTACCTCTTTCTCCGTGATCTCTGTATTTGGTCTCTCCTCGATGTACCTTTTGTCGAGGTCTTATTAAAATTTTGTTGCTTATAAAAAAAAAGAAGTACACCATGCAAAAGTTTACATACTTAAAGCATCCCCATTGTAATAAGCAAATGAATGTGGATAAGTAAATTTAACAACAATACTCAAAAAAACGCCCGACATTGTAATAAGCAAAGTTACAAGTCTTTTAACAAATAACCAAATTTCACTCATTTCATAACCAAACTTAACAACTTTTACCAATAACCAAACTCAAAACTCAAAAACACTCCACATTGAAATCGTCCCATCGAGACGAATAATTTGGTGCGGTCGGGTGCGTAATTAGAGATTCAAAAATAACCAATGTGGAGGTAGAGATTGTTAAGTTTGATTATAGATAATTAAATACTGACGTGACACATTTTGATTATTGATTTTGATTATTACCATTGCGGATGCCCTTATTAAATTTTCTACAAAGAAGACAATTGTAAGCCATGCTTATTGAATGAGAACGCGCTTTGGTGGCATTTATGTGTTTGCTGTAGTTTTCAGTGACAGTACCACTGCGAATGCAAAATAAGCTGGGGGGGAGGGGGGTTTAATTCATTGCGACAGGACTCAGGAGTTCCCCAAGTCCAAGGATGAGCTCGGTCATCCAGCGAAAACAGGGGAGCGGGGAATTAACTAGTACCACTGAGGAATTGAGCACAAACTGTTTGACTTTAGGATTGTTCTGGAACGTCAGCATTTCAAACTCAATCATGTCCGCGAAAAATAAAAAATCAGCGTGAAATTAATACTATGTGGAACGTGATCATTAGGCAAAATTAAGAGGTGACCGGTGTTCGATCTCGCACGTCTTTCTTTCTGTGTATTGAAAACTACACAAGATGAAGACGAAAAAAGATGAAATTAACTGAATTAGGTTTCTCACCTGAATCTGTTTGAGAAGTCCCTCTTTTTCAAACTTATACACTCAGTAGAAGAGTGGACACTGACCTCTGTGGGATTCTGCTCCCTTGGGTATGTGCTTTCTCTGCTGGGAAAACATCACTTTGCCCCATTTATTGCATCATGTCATGTGGACAGTTTTAATTCCATAAACAGAGTCCACCGAAAGAGCTGTGCAGATTTCATTCTGCGAATTGATTAGTACTCCTTAAACAAATCCTGTCCACAAAGAATTTGACGTCGCAACCGAACCAATCCGCATGCACTTGCTTTTTTCAGTTCACTTTCTCACACGTCCAAGGGCAAGATAGTAAATCCATCCATTTCTCACACGTCCAAGGGCAAAATAGTAAATTCATATGGATGAAGACTGAAAAAAGGAAAAAAAAAAAGGCATGGATTGTAAAAAAAAAAGAAGTGTGAAAATCATTTCCCTATCTATATACTCTACAATCTAACTATCCATAACAAAAAATAAAATAAAAATCTAACCATCCATATAATTGGTAATCAATCTATAATCTACAATCTATCTAAGTATAAAATCTATAATTTCTTTATAATATATAATGTTATCTATATAATAACGGAGCTCAATATTTGAATCCTATATACATAAATCAATGGTTCAAATCTATCCCCACATAAATCTAAGGGCTGAGAATTTCAATGGCATTTTTGTATATAACTTACATTTTTTGGACAAAAAAGAACACCGTAATCTTCATTCAAAATTTGAAATGCACGTACTCTATTATTCTCATTCTTTCTCTTTATTTCCCTCTTTCTCTCTCCCCTGAAATGGGAGGAAGAGAAGGACAAAGTTCGTTGGGGCGGTGGTGGTGATCCGTTGTCGTTTTCCAAGAAAACCCAAGTGGAAGACCATGAAGGAAGAGGAATCGTTGATGTAAATTGAAAAGGCTCCAATTGAGTTAAACCCAACCCTCTTTTTTTATCTATTCCTTCCTCCATTTTTCCTACACGCACACATAGTAAATGATCTTGAAGTTCTCAGCCCTTGGATCTATTCGTGCATATCAATATTGGTATGTGTGTTGTTGTCTTATTTTGTTAAACTAAGGTACAATTCTTAGCCCTTAACCCATTGGTTAGGGAAGAAGAGAGCAGCAAACCATATAAGTTAAATAGATCAACAACAGTCCTAGAGATTTGCACAAATAAAGCCTCATATTTGGATTAGGTAGCACATGATAAGATTTAAAATTTGCGAAAGTAGCATTATAATTCCGTATAAATCATCTTCATTGGCGGGAGTGATCAATAGTTTCGGTAATTCATTTTAGTTGTGTTCAAAATGCGTTGTGTCGTGCTTTTAGGCACGAACAAATTCTAGTTAATCTATGATACCGTGCTTGTTCAAACTCAATACAGTAATATTTATAGTGGTGTGTGATGTTACATGCACCTCCCGTTATCAATCATCTTTTAATGCTCTCGATCAGCTTAGCTCACAATTCCATATAATTGAGGTAATCGGAGAACCACATTTTAAGACTGAGCACCACAAAATCTTCCCCAACTTCCTCCATCAAACTACGTACAGCATAATAATTAACTTTGACTCTAAACCCTCTCCCTTCACATGTAGTAGTACCCCTTAATTACTTCCCGGCCTCTCCTCCTCATGAACTGGCTTGGCCTACACAATGAAAGATTATCCGGTGTTCCTTGACATATATCTTAAAATAGCATAACTAAGTGCATGCCTTACAATGTTACTCACTCCGCCCCTTTTTAAATGTCATGTTTCGTGATTCCAACTTATTAAAAAGACATCATTATTATACCTTTAACATCAACTTTTATCTCTACTTTCTCTTTTTACCCTCTATGAAAATATCATCGTTACATTTTTACTCACTAACTTTTTAAAATGGAATCTATTTTTACGGACAAAACGAAAAATTCACCAACTTTTATCCACTAATTTTACAAAATGGACACTTATTAAAAGACAACCCAAAATGAAATACTGAACTCTAAAAAATGGACGGAGGGAGTATTGTATAGTCTGCTATCACACATTTATACAGAACCAACACAAATGCGTTGGACTGTACAACTCAAACTATACTGGTTGAGTGATCACTTGCATATAACGCAATAAGACCTGTAGAAATACGTGGCTATCAGCTTATCAGTAGGTTGAGTCACTTGACCTCACTCACTTGCAATTTCATTGAAGGACTATATATGTCATGGACATATTTTACTATTTTAACCCTATTAAAACAACTTCACTGTCCTAATTAACTAGTACAACAATTTGTGACCCTACTTACGAGTATCTCCGGCTTGGCTTCAAATTTCAAAGATGGTAATTAAATATTTCAACATGTGAAATCCTTTTTGACTTCAAAGTTGGAGTGTCGGAGCTTTCAGGATTTGTCACCTAGCATTGGCGATGCTCTAAGTGACCTAAAATTGATTTGTTTATTTAGAGGGATTTGAGGGTGGAATTGAATATATATCGCTCAAAACTCTGATGTTTGCTGCCGTATTATAAGAGTGGTGCTATTTGCACCGATCAACCTTGTTGGGAAACGGTACCGACCGCCGCGCACGGCGGTCTTCGGTCACCGAACGGCCGATCCGAGCCGAATACATATATACACAAAAAATGGGGTGTCTAGATCAAGCACCCTACACATATCGGATGCCGTTGATTCCCGCGTTGGGCCCCTCGATTTTTTTTTTTTTAATTTTTGGACGGCTCGGATGGGCCGTCCGGTGGCCGGAGACCGCCGCGGGTACCGTTTCCCTACAAGGTTGATCGGTGCAAATAGCACCACTCGTATTATAAATGGGATTACGCGCAACCTAATTGATATGACTATTTCTCCGGATATATATGAAATATCAGGGGAGGTGGAATTCCAAACCCCTCCCATTAAAAACTAATTGATATGACTATTTTGCCCTTCCTATATTTGTTCTTCGCAGCAAGCCCATGCACAAGAATCATTGAATAATTCCTCCCCACCCACATGCACTCCACCTGCTTTATAAACCCCTTCTCCTCCAACCTAATTTTCCCACAAAAATCTAAAATGGCTCTTCAATGGCTAATCTTAGTAGGTGCAATTTGGCTCCAATCCATCAACGGCACAAACTCAAACTTCCCGGCCTACTCCTCCGAATTCAAGCGCCTCCTCTCCCTCTCCCAACTCCAACTCAACAACCTCGCCTTCGCCTCCGATGCCGGAAAGCTCCTCGGCTTCATCTCCGGCGTCGCCGCCTCCCACCTCCCCCTATGGCTGGTCCTCCTCATCGGCTCCGTCCTCGGCCTAGTCGGGTACGGCGTCCAGTACCTCTTCCTATCTCGCCACATCCCTCCTCTCTCCTACGGCCCCGTCTTTCTGCTAACCGTCTTGTCCGGAAACAGCATCTGTTGGATCAACACCGTCTGTTACATGATAACCATAAGCACCTTCCCCTTCGACCGCCACGTGGCCGTGGGGTTGACCACTAGCTACATAGGGTTGAGTGCTGAAATCTATACGGATTTGGTCAGTCTTTTTTTCCCATCTTCTCCTTCTTCTTCTTCCCCTACCGAAACGGCCAAAGCTTACCTCTTGTTGAACTCTGTATCTCCTCTAGTTGTGTGTGTTTTCTGCGCACCGATCGTCTGGTGCGCGAAAAATGGGGTGTCTAGGAGATTGAGAGGTGGGTTTGTCGTGATGTTTGTCATAACCATAGGGACTGGAATTTTCGCAGTGATTTCGAGTTTCGGTAAAATAGCAAGAGGGTTGCCACCGTTCGTGGTTGTGATTGGAATAGGGGTGTTTCTTTTGGCACCACTAGTGGTGCCAATGGTTGAAAACGTAATGGAGAGGTTTCAGAAGAAATGTTGGTTGAGGAGAGAGGGGAGGATTTATGATGTGGGTCAGGTGGAGGGCGGCGGCGGCGGAGAGAGGGCGGAGGAGGGGCCGAAGGAGGCGGAGGAGAGTGGTGGTGGAGGGAGTTGTGAGGTGGTGGAGGAGGTCAGGGTGACGGAGAGGGCGGAGGAGGGGCGGGAGGAGGTGGTCCAGGTGGAGAAGAGTGGTGGTGGTGGAGAGAGGTTTGAGGCGGGGGTGGAGGAGGTTGGGGCGAAGGAGATGGTGAAGAGGGTGGAGTTTTGGTTGTATTTTTTGGTTTACTTGTGTGGTGCAACACTTGGACTGGTTTATTTGAATAATTTGGGTCAAATAGCAGAGTCTCGAGGGTTCCGGAGGACTTCTTCATTGGTCTCCTTGTCTTCTTCGTTTGGGTTCTTTGGCCGTCTAATGCCATCTCTTTTGGCCCACATTTTCTCAAGGTATTCTCTCTCTCTCTCTCTCTCTCTCTCTCTCATCTCCACCCCTCTGTATGCGTTTCATAGATACGTATATATATGTACAATAAAGTATTTATGTAGCTGTGACACCATGCAACGATCAAATCACGATTACTGATCGTGTGTGTGCATGAGGTGGGGATCCAAGGCCGAGTTAGTAGTGCTGAGTGTTCGGCCAGCTCCACTGCGAAAGTCGAATCCCACCCGTTCATACACGAGTGACTAAACTTGAGTGAAACCGACCGAGTTGGTAGTGCTGTGTAAGCAAAGAGTACTTGAACGTACTAGAGAGTAGAGACATTAATGGGCCCATCAACATACAACTGCACCAGGAGATCAGAAGCTTGATCTAAACTACTAAATATAGTAGTATGTAGTTAGCAACTATTCTTGGGGTCCTGACTCTTGCCAAAAAAAATCTAGGGCACTAGGGGGTACTCCGTCCACGGCCGGCCTTAGGTGAAATTCAACTATTCGGTCGGAACAGGTGGATAGGATCCCCTTTTTAGGTCCCCATGCCCTCCGAAAAACTTGAGTACCTTGAAATAAAAATGGTTATGGAACTGCCGCACTGAATAGACTCTCCTTTTTTTTTTTTTTTTAGACATGATTTTTTTTTTTTTGACAATATTATAACATCAGCGGGAGTTGACAAAATATTATTATGTCCGTAGCCGAAAAATTCAGAGACTATTCATAACTCTGAACCTCAAACTGTCCCTCACGGGGCTCGAACTATGCCGAGGGAGGCTTACTAACTGAGCCAAGAGCTCATTGGTTGAGACATTATTCGAGATTATTCGAGACCAATAATTGGTGTGTATTTTACCGTACTTAACTCCGTAAGTTTTTCCAAGTTCTTCCAACCACGTCCTCGTGCGGTGGCGGGGCAGAGAGAATTTTCCCATTTTTGTTGGGGGGGTTTAAATAATTAATTAATGCTTGGGCAACTTTGTTGTCACCTTGTCAATACTTGTGGTAATTAAATTGTGTAATTTATTATTGTCACCTTGTTATTTCTTGGGGCTATGGATTTGTACGTGTAAAGGTAAAGGTCCAACCATGCACCCTATTTTTGTCCTTTTCCCATGGGATTTTCGGTTTCATAACTCATGATAAGGTCAGTCCTGAGTTAAAACTTTTATTACGGCCGCTTTAAGTCTTAAAAAAAATTTGAATTTTAGGAAACTCTCTTATTTTTTTATCTCTTATAATAGTCCAACAAAAGTACATTTTTTTATTATTTTTGCTTTAAGTTCCTGACAAGTCAGGGCCGACTCTAGGTGCACAGGCAAACTTACACACACTTCGACTAACGTTGTACTATGGTTAATCTAATCTTCCACTTGTAGAGATCCTAATTAAAATCAGATCGGAACTCAAAAATCTTTGAAAACTACATATGATAGCCAATATATTCTCTAGAAACGTGCATTATTCTTTCTTGATGATAACTCAGGTGTACGGCTGCTTATTAAAAAAAAAACAACAACTTAAGTGTACGGTGTAGCTTAACGTACGTACGTTACATTCTTTCTAGAGAAAACCTATATTTGCCTAAATCAAGTTTTCAAACGATTTTTTAATTAAAACATGACATGGACACTCTCACATACTTCCACTTTCATGCAAACCTCATTCTGCATGTGAAAGTGGGTGGCTAGTTTAAATTCTATTCTTCTTGTAAGAGTTTATACGTCAACAGTGATTTTGACTCTTTTACTAAATAAAAAAACGTTTTGAGTGTTGCGTGTGACTTTTTTCAGTTTTTGGTTGTTATATTTCAATGATTTTTAGTATATATGGTTTAAAATTGAGGCTAATTAAGCCCCATGAATTAGCTAGCTTGATAGTCTTGGCATGAGACTCAGTGATTCGCTCCATTCTTTAAGGTCTGATATTTCTTGTGCTAACAGTTCTTGATGTCATCTCATCCTAAAATGTGTGAAATGGCTGCGGGAGGAACTATGAAGATTAGTTTGAAGTGTGTGCAAGTTAACCCGTTACATTCTACATTACCCAAAACAAAATAAAAAATTGAGGCTCATTCCGTTCCAAATCGTAGAAATAAACAACTAGTAGCACGAATCCCTCGATGACAAATCTATAAAAAGATTGCATGATAGGAGTATAAAGTTTCTATGTACGTACATATATAAATATCTTTACCGACTATAACATTGCTCCTACTAGAATTCTTAATTTGTTCATTTCGTTTTCAATAATTTTTATTTCAGGAGTAAATGCATGGCTTCAACACCAGCATCCATAGCAATAATAATGGCCCCGATGTCGGCATCCTTCTTCTTACTCCTCAACAAAACCACCCTCTCCCTCTACATAAGCACGGCCGTCATCGGCCTGTGCACCGGAGCCATCACTTCCATCGCCGTCTCCACCACCACCGAGCTCTTCGGTGCCAAGAACTTCAGCGTCAACCACAACATCGTCGTCGCAAACATCCCGATCGGATCGTTCGTTTTCGGGAACGCCGCGGCCCTCTTGTACCGCAGCAAGAGTAACACGGAGGACGGAAGGTGCATGGGGACTGAGTGCTATCAAACGACGTTTGTGATCTGGGGATTTCTTTGCTTGTTTGGGAGTTTTTTGTCTATAATTCTTTATGTAAGAACAAAGAAAATGTATGCACAGAGATTATAGATCATGGCAAGTTCTTCCGTGATTTTGATGTTGTAGTTATAGGAGTAACTATTGATCAGAAGTTCGGAAGCACCACCACGTGGTGATATAGAAACCGACTCATCTTATCAAGCAGCAACACAACGGATCACACCCGTTAAGCAGCTTGATTTCTGATTGAAGGTCCCTTCTGAAGCAATTCGCCCTGATGTGGTTTGATCACAAATCCCGAGAAGCTAACAGATGTGCGGACTTAGTGGCAAAAGAAACACTGTATCTGGACCTCGGGATTACTATATGCACTTCAATTCCTAATGTTGTCTATTCTCAATTTCATGCAAACTCTGTAGGCGACGAATATGTAAATAATTCTGAACAAATTTGGATTGTAATACATATCTTATAGATATTAAAACGGTTTTACAGATATCAATAAACTTCTCTCAAATATCGATCTATTTTTTACCTATTATCTACTGATCTCGGGCTGAGGTTAGCAGTAACTCTCCAAAATTTTGTATTCAGACTATTACTAAATTTATTTTGACTTGTGAGTAGTCC
This sequence comes from Rhododendron ovatum, assembly GCA_019656835.1. Classification (NCBI taxonomy): domain Eukaryota; kingdom Viridiplantae; phylum Streptophyta; class Magnoliopsida; order Ericales; family Ericaceae; genus Rhododendron; species Rhododendron ovatum. Next base: position 5,917,811 of record CM033792.1, on the reverse strand, counting down.
CTTAGTCATTGACGTAAAGTTGATGTTAAAATAAGCTTTGTGTTCAATCGGAAGACAATCTAGGTTTCAAAAGTCTAAAGGTATGGTCTTCCTCACCCATACGCTGCTACTGATGTTACTTCCTCCGTTCTATATTGAAAATTCACCATGAAAATTTTTGAATTTTATCACACCAAATTAAAGTACTAATCGAGATCTTTAATACGGTGCGAAAAAATTTGAAAAATTATGCATGAAAATAATTGATTTTTTGATTTAAAAAATGATAAGAGAGAGAGAGAGTGAAACTCTCAATATAAAACGGAGGGAGTAAAAGGCAAGTCATCCTCTCTTTTTTACCTTCTTTATTGGTATTTTCTATTTTCACTTTCTTTCTGTTTTTATCCGCAAAAAAGGATGGGACGAGACGACTATCGTAGCAACTCCCTTGGACACGGCCATAGGAGCTCCCGACACGCTGTGGAATGTCCGGTTAAACCATAGCTATTGTCCAAAAAAATAAAATGTCACCACGACACCACCTAGTACAAGATGATAGACTCCAGTTCCTTGCCACTGGTCGGCGGTCGCCTTTGGGAAGAGGGAGGCCTACCATCGAGGCTACCACCTTTCTTATCCAAACACTGACTTTGTTTTACAAAACAACAGCACATTTTGAACATCACAAACACGTCATGCATGAAACATAAAAGGCGTGCGCAAAAATTCTTAAAACTTTCATCTATTTTGATTAACACTTTAAAATTCTGATTTCTGGAATTCTAAGAACCGTCGTCACTCTACAAACAGGGCATGAACCCCAAAGGATTTGCCGAGTAGGCATGCGAAAGCGAATAAGTGTTTATTCTCCATGAGATCGCCCATTCGAATTCCGGCCAAAAAATTTAAACTTTGGGGCCACTGGAGGATACGCTCAGTCGTTAACTTCAAGATTCCGAAATTAGTTAAGGTGTGAGCAAACTGACCCGGATATCCAATAATAAAAAAACAACCAGGGCATGAATATAAAGGAAGCGGGGGGGCTTGGGACAGCAGTGTGCTGCTGGGCCTACTTTCGGGCCCACTCCGGTCTCGCTCCGATGATCGGAATCGTTCACTTTGTAGAGATCGTCGAGTATAACCACTATTAAAAAAATTAGCTTAATTGGATATCATTAAATGCCTAATCAGAGCCCTGATAACTCTCGGTCCATGGGTTACAGTGGATTTGATCCAGTGTTTCAGATCCATTCTTTTCAAAGATAACAAGATCAGGCAGTTAATAATATCCAATTAAGCTGATTTTTTTCATAGTTGTTTTACTCGACGAGCTCTACAAAGTGAACAATTCCGATCATCGAAGCGAGACCAGAGTGGGCCCTAAAAGTGGGCCCAGCAGCACGTTGCTGTCTCCTTGGGGACAGCACCCCCCCTGCTTCCGAATGTAAAAGGTGTTATCTAACTTTTCACGCAACAAACAGGGCATGAATAGGAGTGAACAGAATCCAGACGAGAAGTTTTTCAGTGCCGGGTGGACACGGGCCACGTGGTGCCGAGCACGATCTCGGCCGTCTAAACGTGTTTTGGACGGCCCAAATCTGTTTGGGTAATTTTTTAGTGTAAAATTACCAAGACACCCCTTTAAACCCAAACAGATCTGGGCCGAAATGCATGCTTGGCACCATGTGGCCCGTGTCCGCCCGGCACTGAAAAATTTCTCGAATCGAGACAAACTAAAAACATACTTGGCAGGAGTTCCACTTAGTCGAGGGTGGGGCCTCATCTAAGGACAACACACGCCAACTCGTTTAGAGTCTGTGTACAGATCAAAATACAAATGTGTCTGAAAGAATGAAACCATCCGACGTGTATGAGCTTTATTTTTGTCGTGTAGGACTCATGTCGAATCCAAACACATTTGTACCAAGTTGCGTGCGAGGACGTCCGTCAACCGTAGCATTGCTCTTAAAAAGAATTCCCTGCCAACAAGGGTTTTCTGATGACTGTTGCTCAAAGAGCTTCAAACCCAAACTGTAGTAATACGAATACGTGGTTGCTCCAATTCTAGGAGTCCATTATGGGGCCATGATGTCGCAATCAGATTGACGGATTCTTTCGATATGGCAATCCCATTGAAAGCATCACAAGTACACAAATGTATAAAGATCTCCCACAAAGTATTTAGAATCAATATATATATATATATGCGACAGACGGGACCATTTCTTCCGAAAACATTGCATAAATTTTGAATGCGAAATGAAACAGGCCCCTTGTCCTGAAAACCTCGTGTATAAGATCTCCCACCAGGCACATAGAATCAATATACGACAGACTGGACCGTTTGTTCCGAAAACATCGAACGAGTTTTCAATGCGAAACGAAACAGATGCCTTGTCCCAAAAAGTAACGAAGCAAAGTCGTCATGTGGATCTATAGGGTTGCCATGCTACCCAAGCAACATAACCGAATAAAAAAGAAGCTTCAAGTCCTAATCAATTGGGATCGGCTACATAAACTCGTTACGTTCTGTCGAGGGCATCATATTCTATGATATCCAAAATAAAGTCTAGGTCTTTTTAGATTACCGCCTCTAAAGTCGATTTTAATGTAGCCGCTCGACAACTGCACCGATGTACGATAAAGTTAGCTACATTACTGATAGTGAGATGGAGGGGTAACTACATTAGGTGGCCAATAAATTCACTAAACAGAGAACAAACAAGTGGGGCTAACACGAGAACATGAGCGGCCAAGAATAGCCCCAAACCCATTGTAGATTGCAACCATTGTCAAGGCAATAAATTCCCCTCTATGATTGAGACACTCATTTTATGCGTAGAGGTATTGCCATCCACTCAGTTCCTTGCTAGGTTAGAACAGGCAAGTCCCTCAAGGCTGACTCTCTCAACTCCCTTTTATGCCCTTAACTTCCCAATTTCAGCCCCTTTTTATTAGTGGTGATTGCTATGCTTTTGGGAGCTTATGCCAGAATGATTGAATCATGACATCTTCATATTAGTCCATACTGTGATATTCCCAGTGTTATGTTCCCCATTAGAAACAAGTAACATAGTAGATAAAGAATAAAGTGGTCTACTGCTACTGCTAGTAACTTGAACTCAAGGGTTTTGAGTCATGTAGGTTGGTTTTTTGTTCAAGTTTCTTTCCTTGGCTAAAGTCAGTATTGTTAGCTGTAGTTAATCAGGTTTGCAACCCAGTCAAATGCATGGAAGTGCATGGTGCCTACAACTGGGCTACCACTCAACTTGCGGTTTTTCATTCAAGTTCTAGGTTAAACAGAACAGAGCATAGAGCCAAGTTTTGTTTCTTAAAGAAAGGTCAGAGGTCCAAGCTCCAAGGTTGCCGTGGAGTCCCAACATTGTCTGTCTGTCAGCTAGGGAAAGAAATTAGACAAAAGCATCTCCAATCCTTACCCTTTTATACTCCAATGTAAATTTTGAGGAGAAATCGCTTAAAACTCATTACCTCATTTACTCACGCCAACACAATTTTGAATTTTACTCAAATTCTTACCAGTTTAGGAGACTCAAATTTGCAGAAATTAGTAAATGCTATTACGTGTCTTCAAAATGCACAAATGTTCCACAAATAAATTTTCTACTGCAATTTCTATTTAGATGAGAGTGTTTCCATTGGTTCAGATCAAGTTGAGTTTTATTTTCAAGTTTACACTAAACTAAAGTAAAAGTTTGAGTAAGGATTGAAAGGCGGAAGACAAAAGACACCATATCCTATTTGATAGAACTACTAGTCTACTACACCGAGTCTCTTAGGCCACTTGGTGTTTGACACATTCTGTATGGTTGATTTGTTCCTAGAAGAACACTATTCAATCACAGCCAAAAAAGGGTATCTGCAGAGAGAATAAACAGACAAGTTCCTCCATTATTGTTGGAACAAATGAAGGGAGGCTTAACTAAGCACACCGCATAGCCCAACGTGATAAAATGACAAGAACAAAGTGTTCCCCAAGTTTAGGTCATAGGTTCAAGCTTTATCCACATCCTTTTGGCTTAGACAGAGTGATAAAGTTATAAGAGCAAGTCTTTCACAAGCTTAGGCCATGGTTTCGAGCTTTATCAACATCCTAGGACATTATATTACGTGTTGACGTGTTTAAGACGGTAGCCCAAAAAGAAAAAAAAAAAAAGGAGCCAACAAACAGTTAATGGTGTTATTTCAAATTTAGCATTTTACATATTTATATTTGATTGGTAATTGAGATGAGTTTTGTCACTTCCCCAAGGATTGTCATATGACGACAAAGCAAGATTAGCGGTAATCTTGTGAGACTTTTCGGTCTCCTCAATTTTATCCACAATATTAGAAGTAAAATTTTATCCCTACCTAACAACACACTAACATTAGTTCACTACTTATTTATTCGGTTTTCTCTAAGGGAAGAATAACCAACCAACAGATTGCTTGCTCTTCCAATTTCCTACTAGTCTCTATCTCTCACAGGAGCACACTATGTCCAGATCAGAGCTTTTCATTATTATGAATTTTTTCCACTACAATGATTCGTAATTTTAAATTGGTTATTGAAGTGTTGGGACACTACAATTGGTTTGTGAGTTACTTCACTACACAAAAGGAAGCTCAAAGGTCATTGTATCTTGGGAAAGGAGTACTAGTCAACCCGATATAAGAGGGGGTATATCGTTCCTAAGAAGAGCGCAGTTTCACATGACTCGACCCCACAGGCTTTTCTAAACCCTTGCTTGTTGATATATTATATGCTTATTTTGCTCGATAAATAGTGTTCGAAAGGAAGGACAATAATTGTAGATATTTTCTCCAACAAAAGGTCCATATGGGTTTAGGTGGAGTTCATAAGCATCGAGTAGTTCTACTTAAACATTGCTATATGTCCTCCACTCCAAAATATGAAACTGTTAGAGAAAGGATAAATGTGGAAAATGATGACTAACCCGGAAAGAGGTTCAGTAGGACTAAAAATGCAGCACTGAAGACCATGAGCCCCACAAAAATTATTGCCCTTCCTTTCAGAGCCCCCCGGTAATTTGCTGAGTCCTAGACATGGTACAAGGAACGTTATTACAAATTTACAATTGATACAAAATGGGTCAGAAAAGGAGGAGGAGATATATTAGAAGGAATGAAAGAAAAGTGCTAATTGTAATTAGCACAAAGGAATAACAAACGGCAGAGTCAAACAACCATACCGATGAGCTTTCAAACTAAAAAGGACCGATGATCATGGCGTGTCGAGTAACCAAATTGAATTGCAAATTTTTGGCTGAACAAAGACAAACACTAAACAGTGTCTTCCATAAAATAGAAACTAGTATGCCAGTATTCAACAACCACAAGTACAAAGGTGCAATGTTTCACTGGTATTGAGTCGAAATAAACACAGTGATCAGCCACAAAGGCGTAGAGACTGTGGAGAAGAAAAGCGAGCCTGTTGCAGATCTAAGACAAAGCCACCTTTATCGAGTAGCAAATGTGAATGAAAGCACAAGTATCTGTACCCGGGATTTAGAGTAACCCAACTAAAATCCAAGCTCACCCAAGGTCCATAACTGGTCTTATGTGGCATCAGCGATTTAAAATTCACGATTGAGGGATTGTCACCTGACCATAGGCAGAGAACTCCAAAAATTGCAGCATTACCAATATAACATAGCAAAGAGGGAAAGCATTTCGAAGAAACTGGAGAGAGCATAATACTGTCACAGTAAGTCATTGTATAAAAGGATATTCACGCCTCTGAAAAGCAACCAAATTCAATTTGAACAACCCTCGTTGAAATTGAATAAACAATGTGTCAACAGAAAGCTATGCAGATGTGATTGAATAATGAACATGCTGCGAGTCAACAAATGCCATTATGAACCAAGCTGGAAAATGAGAAGCAATTTCATTCACTATAACTAATTAGATATCATCGTTGCCAAAACGTCAATGAAGATCAATATCTAACGTCTACAATCGAGAGCCCCTACAACAAGGGCGAAAGCCACGCGCTCAACGAAATCTATCTAAGGAGCAGCAATATTTGAGGGACATTAACCTTTCGCATGTGTGTCAATTACTCATACATTTGGTGATGTATTTGACAATACAATCGCATACTTCTTTTATGAGTAGGAAGAAGACTACAACTTGAGCTGCCTCGGTTGGGAACAGCGAGGCTTGATATGATGAATACAAATCAGTTAATAGCCAGTGTTTGAGCATGACCAGAGGACTATTTTCTTCACTATTGAAGTTCTTGTGAAACCTTTATAGACACTGTCAGTCGCTTCTTGAAGACATTCAGGAATGAAATCATCATAAACCTTCTTCACAGACTGGACACATCGAAATGCCCAAAACTCAGCAGAATCTGCCTGAATGATTAAGGCTGATCATCAAGTTAAAAGCACCTCAAACAAAAGGATGCAAGGAAGCAAGGGAGGTGGCAAACAGCCAATCATTGTCGTACGAACAGAACTTGGATAAAGAAAAATCATTATAAGATGCCACTCTAGTGTTCAGCGACACCAATTTACTTCCTGGCTTTTCTGTGCCCAGAAATAAACAGTGAAATAGTTCCTCCAAAATATGAGGAGCATTTCAAACTTTCCAAAGGCTCATGTGTTCACAGCTGTAATGCAGGCACCATTGCCACTCCAAAACTTTTCATAACACAGTTCCCAAGCCTTCCTAATCTCATCTAATTCTGCTTCTTTAATGCTTGTATTTGCATCCAATGTCTCAATCCATCCTTTCCAAGGAGATTTTGAAGGATCCAAGAATTGTGAGACTTGAGGTAACATTACAGAATTGTAGAACTCATCAACGACCTTCAAAATTTCTTCTGATTCAACCAAAGACAGCATTTCAGGCCTTGTAACATTGCCAGGTCGATTTCTCAAGACAAAATTGTTTCCCCTCAAAACTAGAACTTCAGATGGGGCCAGGGGTAAGATAATCCGAGCAAACTTGGCCAGTGACAACTTGAGAACATCTCTGGGGAGCAACTTACGCTTGACAGCAACAGCCGTCCCAACCATTTTGCGGATCTGCACAAGTGAGTTATGCAACGCTTAGAACTACATAATTAGGTAACACAAAACTGATTGATCATTCTGTATTTGATTTTACTCAAGAGATGCGAAGTACTGTCACAGTTCGTAAACTTTTATTTTTTTGATCCACACAGTTCGTAAACTTGACCTCAAGCAATCTCAGCTGGGTAAGAAGCATAAAAAAGGTAATTTTTCTTGTCAATCTGAGTCATATACGTAAATAAGGTAAGCCAAAGAGAGAGGGAACCAAGCATATTAGCAGATGTCTAGACCTTCCAGCAATAATGACTGTGGCGGAATCTGAGTAGCTTTAGGTAAGGGTTAGGTTTAGGGCTTTCTTGGGTTGGGCTCGGCCCTTTCTTGTTTGGGCTGAGCTCTTTGTTTTTCTTGGGCTGTAATTTCTAATCTGGGCAGTTTATGGCCCTCAGGTGTTTGGGCTTGGCCCGTTTTTGTTTTTTGTTTTTTTTTTTTGGAGTTTGGCCTTTGGCCCTCCTAGGTGTTTGGGCTTAGTCCATCTTGGTGTTTTCTATCAACCCTTGGTTGATTTCCCCTCCCCTCTCCCCCGCACTTGATGTACCCATTATCAAGATTCCTAATAATATTTTGTCGTTTCAAAAAAAAAAAAAAAAGACTTGCGAAATCCATAGCCATAGGAATATGTTTGAGGATCAAATTAAACCTAAAATATGCTCCTTGTATGTATCAATTCAACAATAACTTTAGACTAGACTAAATAATTTCATTTCTTTGATGAACAATTGAAGTGGATGATGTTGTTTTTCGCGATAGACTACTAACACGGAACACGTACTCTTTGTAGACGTTTGTTTTCCCAGTTGCACCCAACACTAGATGCTCATACTACAACAGCTAACCAGAAAAGATGGAAAAAGCAAGCACTACCCGTTTTACCCCCCGAGACTTACTTGATGTAACATGAATGATTCCCCAAAGATGGAGATCTCAACATAATTCATACCAAGAAACTGCTCAAGCTTTCCACAAGAACAGCGCAAAATCTTTCTAAAGTGGGAAGCACTGAGTCTGTCTTTTTCATGAGGTTCATGTAGCCATCTGGCACGAACTGCTAAAACAGGTTCATGGTCCTTCAAACTATTCCCATGCTCATCATTACTATGTACAGGATGTTTGTCAGAAGCAATGGGTCGTGATATACCATTATCATTTCCCTGGACATCCATTGCAGCCATGTCATCTGCACCAAGAGTTTCTTCTCCATCACTTTGATCCGACTCAGAACATCTTGCTTTTCCGTCCTCTATAGATAATTGTTTTGCAGAATTTCTTTTCCTATATTTGGATCGTATTGTATAGTTGTGGAATGGATGTTCTCCCTGCAATACAGTTCAAACAAAAAGCAATATTGTAAACGTAACGGATGGTCCCCCGAACAACCAGTACATACATTGCCTATTTTCTGCAAAGACCATGAACCTGTGAAAGTATCTTCCATGTATCTTTTTGTATTGTTTTAATTAAGGCATAGATTAGGGTATCATATCTCATTGTATCTCCAATTAAGGCATAGATTAGGCGTATCTTTTTCTGTATCCTTTCTAGGATTAGTTTCCCTCTATTTAAACGTTTGTTAGCCTTGATAAGCAATACAGTTTTGTTTATTTTCTCTCTCATTGGTTCTGTCACATGGTATCAGAGCCTAAATCCTAGGCTGTTCCGTTAGTCACCCACAGTCAGTATCTCCCTCTCTCCCTCAGTCTAACCCTAATCAGTCAGCTTAACGACCTGTTCTGAAAGTCAGTAACTTCAGACCACCGGCATTTTGACCCCAATAAACCTCCTTCATTCGGTATTCAGTCCTGTCCGAACCAGATCTGAAACTCAGCAGTTTCTCAGACAACTCCGACAGTTCTTCGACTTCAAACTTCGTTGCCAATCATCGACGAACTCTGACAGCCCTCGAATCTGCCTCCTCAGTCTTTTATATCCTTCTACAGGCTTCACCCATCACTCAATCACCTCCGGCGAACTCACCAGAACCCCAGAGCACCTCCAGCGACCACTATAACGACTCCAGCAACTTCCATAGCATCTCTGGTGACTCTTCTCTGCATCTGTGTGGTAATCGACAAATTTTGTGCACTGCTACGCATTGTTTGGCAAAAATTATACTATGCCCTTGGGGCATGGCCATGTGGTGGCCCAGGGGCTCTCTGCACCACACAAATATGTGGGGCCACATATTTGTGTGGTGCAGAGAGCCCCTGGGGCACCACATGGCCATGCCTCAGAGGCATGGAATAATCTCTCATTGTTTGAACTGTGTTTCACTTTATTCTTCACTTTTTGGTACTGTTCAGCACTATTTTGCCTTATTTGGGTACTGTTGCGCACTGCTTGGTACTGTTTTACACTGTTGCGAACTTTTAAGGTGCTGTTTGGACACTGTTCGGCACTATTCTGCACTGTTTGGGGCTGTTTGGTACTAATCAGCACTGAACGGGTGCTGTTTTGCTCAGTTTGGGACTATTCACGACTGATAGGGCACCTATTTAGCACCATCTGGGTCCTGAATCATCTGTTTTGGCATTATTTTGTCGGTTTCTACTATTGGTAGTATTCCATCTTCCCTTTTATTTGAGCAATTTGAGCAATATCAGGTTTTAATGGCAGTCATTCGGCAGGATCCATCACAAGCTTCTTCTATGGTTACTACTCAGTCAGGTTTGAATGGTTCTTATACCACAGGTATCTTATCCACCACTTGGATTTTTTATTCTGGTTCCTCCCATCATATGACTCCCAATTTGTCTCTCCTAATTGCATTTCCCCTGCCTCCCCAATCAGTATAGCCACTACAAATGACTCCCCTGTGAATGTTGTTTCCATTGGTTCCATTCTTCCTACCTCTGGCTCTTTCTTGTCGATCTCGAATGTATTCTATGTTCCTCAATTGTCTTTAAGTCTTCTTTCTATTAGTCAATTGTCTGATTCCGGATGTGATGTCCTATTTTCCTCTTCTGGTTGTGTTGTGCAAGATCAGGTATCCAAGAAACAGATTGGGACCGGGCGTAGAGTTGGTGATCTCTGTATTCTGGAGAGCTTGCATGTTCCTATAGAATCTACCTCCACAGCCATGTCATCGTTTTCCCTAGATCGTAATTCCTCCCCCTTTCATCTTTGGCATTTTAGGACATTTGTCTAGTGAACGTCTAAAACTTTTGGTTAAATTAGGTCTTTTGGGAAATATTTCTGTTAGTGACATTTTAGAGTGCAGTGGTTATATATTTGCAAAAATGTCTGTTTTGCCATTTAATAGAAGTATCTTAGTATCTACCTCTCCTTTTCAAGTCGTTCATAATGATCTATGGGTCCATCTCTGGTTGCCACTAAAGGTGGTTTTGTCTATTATGTCTCTTTTGTTGATGACTATAGTAGGTATTCGTGGGTTTACTTGATGACGCGCAAGTCTGATTTCTTCCAAATTTATCGTACTTTTCATGTCATGGTTCAAACCCAATTTTCTACCACTATTAAAATTCTTAGTTCTGATTTGGGTGGGGAATATCCTCTCTCTGAGTTAGTTGTATTCTTAGATACACATGAGACTATTCATCAATCATCTTGTACTAACACTCATTCCCAAAATGGTAGGGCTGAAAGAAAGCATCATCACCTTCTTGATACTGCTAGGTCTCTACTGCTGTCGTCCTCCGTGCCTTCAGTTTTCTGGGGAGAAATTGTACTCACTGCAGCCTATCTTCTGAATCGGATGCCCACTCCTTTTTTATCTAGCAGTTCTCCTAATGAGCGGCTCTATGGTCAGGTTCCTAATTACTCTCTCCCTCGCATGTTTGGTTCTACTTGTTTTGTCCTTCTCCCCAAGAAAGATCGCACTAAGCTCAGTGCCCGTTGCGTCTTATGTGTCTTCTTGGGTTATGACATTAATCAAAAAGGCTATCGGTGTTATGATCCTGTCTCAAAAAAGCTATATGTCTCTAGGCATGTAACCTTCTTAGAGCATCTCCCATTTTTTACTCTTCCTCCCAAAGCTGCTCCCATAGTCAAAGAGGATTTGATTCGTATTGACCCATTCCCTATGGGTGTGCCTATAGAAGAATATACCTCCACACTTGAGGTGTCTGATATTTCTGTAGCTCCCTCAGTTTCACCTCGTCAAGCTCCTATTTCCCTGCTCCCCACGGTCTACTCCCGTCGTGCAGCTTTTCCACCTCCTTCTCCCAACCCTCCTGCCCCACAATCTGTCTCGAAGGATCCTGATCCGCTTGCTCACCAGTAGCCTACTCGTGAAAATCGTCATCTACCAGTAAAATATGTCTTTACTAATACTTGTTTCTCAGCTTCTTATCGTTCATTTCTTTCTCGGATTCACACTTATTTTGAGCCTAAGTCCTATAAAGAAGCTTGTAATGATCCCAATTGGGTGGATGCCATGAATGCCGAGCTCACTGCTCTTGCTTAAAATCATACTTGGGAGTTGATTCCGCTACCAGACGGTAAAAATCTTATTGGTTGCAAATGGGTCTACAAGGTCAAGACTCATTCTGATGGTTCTTTGGAGAGGTATAAAGCCCGCTTAGTTGCTCAGGGGTTTTCTCAGGAGTATGGGATTGATTATGAGACCTTCGCTCTTGTTGCCAAAATGACCACTATTTGCACATTGATCTCTGTCGCTGTTGTGAACCAATGGCCTCTTTATCAGTTGGATGTGAAGAATGCGTTTCCCAATGGGTATCTCTCTGAAGAGGTTTATATGCGTCCTCCTTCAGGCTTCTCTCATCCTTCTGGTCTTGTCTGTTGCCTGCGTCGTGCTCTATGTAGCTTGAAACAGTCCCCTCGTGCTTGGTATGCACGATTTCAGGATGTGGCTCTTCAGATCGGTTTTCAGCCCAGTATGCATGACTCTCCTCTCTTTCTTTCTCCGTCACACATCTCATGGTCTGGTTCTTCTCTTATTGTATGTTGATATGATCATCACTGGTTCTGATCCCGTTGCTATTAATGAGGTGAAAAGTCATCTATTTCGTGAGTTTAAGATGAAAGACTTGGGCCCTCTTCAGTATTTTCTTGGCATTGAGGTTGCTTCCTCTCCTAAGGGGTATTTCTGGGACAGTTGAAGTATGCTCCTGATATCCTTCATCGTGCTCGTCTCACTGATACCAAAACTTTGGACACCCCTCTTGAACTTCATGCCAAGTTTTCTGCTTCTGATGGTGTTTCTTTTGAGGATCCTATGGACTACCATGAGTTGGTGAGTTGTTTGGTTTATCTTACTTTGACTCGACCAGATATTGCCTATGCCGTTCATATCGTTAGTCAGTTTGTTTCTACTCCTCGGTCTACACATTGGGCGGCCCTGTTACGTATTCTGTGTTATGTTCATGGAACTCTTCATTAGTGTCTTCTGCTTTCTTCTACCTCGAGTTTGACTCTCCAAGCTTATGTTGATGCTAATTGGGCCGGTGATATTAGCGACCGCAAATCCACCTTTGGCCTTTGTGTCTTTTTGGGAGATTCTCTTATCTCCCAAAAAGAGAATCAAAAAGCAAAAAGCAATCTGTTGTTGCTCGCTCTACTACTGAAGCTGAATATCGTGCTATGGCTCACGCTACTTCCAAAATAGTGCGGCTTCGTTGGCTTCTATCGGATATGGGTGTCTCTGTTTCCCTTCTTGCACCTCTTTATTGCAATAACAAGAGTGCTATTCAGATTGCCCATATCTTCCATGAGCACACAAAGCATATTAAAATCAATTGCCATTTTGTTCGTCAACATTTTTAGTCCGGCACCATTACCTTACCTTTTGTTTCGTCTACACTGCAGTTGACTGACTTCTTTACGAAGACCCACACTGCTGCTTGTTTTTGCTTCCTCCTTAATAAACTCTCAATGCTCTCTGCCATCGCATCCTAAGTTTGAGGGGAGTGTGTGAAAGTATCTTCTATGTATCTTTTTGTATTGTTTTAATTAAGGCATAGATTAGGGTATCATATCTCATTGTATCTCTAATTAAGGCATAGATTAGGCGTATCTTTTTCTGTATCCTTTCTAGGTTAGTTTCCCTCAATTTAAACGTTTGTTACCCTTGCATTATATCTCTCAATAAGCAATACAGTTTTGTTTCTTTTCTCTCTCATTGGTTGTGTCACAGAACCAACAAGTTCCAAAATATCTCAATGACAATGCATGATTGCTTTCATCTTAATGATCACACCAGAAGACTTTTTCATGCAATCCCAACTATGTACTGAAACATCTGTAGCAACTAAAGATTTGAAATTACATTCTGTGTTTTGGCTTTGCTAGGGTACAAAAAAGTATCTTGGCTATGTAACTAGCAACGTTAGGCACAAACAACACCAAAAAAGAGGAAATTTGAAGTTACCTCAAAAGTATTCAAAATATGATTGAAGTCTGACAGATGATAATCAATTTCAGATGGGGTGAAATTATTTTTTATTCCAATAATTTCAGCAGGCAGCAAGTAAGAATACTTGCGGATGTTGCATTCCCTTCTAGCATCAAAGCTCCTGAAATAGGTGATCAAAAAAAAGGAATTAGGAAGTATACCCAGAAAATGGGAACATCAAATGCTAAAAGTCACTAATAACAGTGGGGTACATAGAAAAAGAGATCTGGTGCAAAAAAAAAAAAGGGTCATGATGCGCCATATTCGTGCAAAATGAAGTGGAGGATGTCAGGAATATCTAAGGAACGACTTACAAGTATATGCCATAGGGTAGGATCACGGGCTACTCACAAGAATATGGTTCTCAAGATAGTAATTCAATTATCACAGGCCCAATCCAAAAAAATCTACCAGAACTGACAAAAGAAAGTTTAGTAGAAAGTGCCAATGTACCATACATTGTACAGGCTTAAAAATCTGATGAACAATCTCACCTTTGTGAAGGCAAAATGCTGAAAACTTTGACAGTGTTAGGAAGATGAGCATTCACATAATTTGCAAGAGCAATGCCATTAGGGTTTTCCTTCCATGCATTTTCAGGAACTTCCATTTTTAGGGATATCATGGTTGCCAAGGAGTGAACCTAAAACAAAAATGACCAGAGACATGTGATTACTTTACGCATCGATTGAAGTCAAACAAAATATTTTGTTGGTAAAACAGGGGCAGGCAATATAAGCAACATGAAGGCTTTTCAAGCGACTCACTCCTTTATCAGTTCGGCTACTTCTGGCCCATCCAATCTTATGCAAATTCCCAAAATTACTATCTCGAATCCCACCAGCTTTAAAAATGGCATTTTCCAATTCTCCCTCAATGGCTACATTACAAAAAATTCTCAATGCTTTAGAGAAATTCCAACCGCAGTAGCTAGGTGGATGAAATATGTAGTGTAGTCAAAGCTTTTGTCAAATTCAAAAGCGGAAAGACACTAATTAATGAAGAATAATCACATATATACAGAGCAAACATTTATGATACTCCTAAGCAAGACTCACTTACGATGCCATCGGAAATGATAAGCCATATGAATCGAGGCCATTCTTTAGTAATGATCCAGAATAGTATAAACATAAACTTAAGTTTTAGACTAAGAATGTTAGACCGTTAAGTCCATGCAAAATATTTAGAATTGAATATTGCCACAACACGTAGACAAAGAAATAAAGGATATCACCACAACACTGAGGTAGCAAATTTCAAGTTGGAAAGATGGTCTATCAATGAACTTCATTTAGAATGAAAATGAAAACAACAGTTAGCAGGTTTCTGCGCGAACACATGCCAGCCCAGCCTAGTATAACCAGAAGTCTACATGAAATTAAGAAATACCGAAGCCATTTGCCAAAAACAAAACAATTTACATCATGGGGACATAATAAGCTTAAATGTGAGAAAAACAAACTATCCATACGCAATTGCATCAAACAAGGTAAGCTTATTAGCAACAGGGTAAGAAATTTAGTCAATTGGTGTCGTTTATATTTTTTACCCAAAAAGATGGATTGCTTCAACCAATCTCTACAACATTAAATAATTTAACATACTTGCTTATTTTCAATTTAATCCACCTTACCTCATTTTCCAAAAACTAAAAGCCTTTCTTAATAACTTTTTTTATTAGATTGATGCTAAAGTTCTCCACAACAAGATCACATTGACCTCAAATGATGGCATTACAACATGAAAACCAAACGAGAAGATTGAACTCGACCTCCTATCAGATGACCTCATACGTCATTATCCAACGTGGCCCCGCCCATATGACAAAAATTTCTGAAACGCAAAACTTTGTTCTCCTTTTTCCATCCATTTCCATAGCAATCAAAGTCCAGTATACTTCTTCCATTCTCTTGACTAAGTTCAACAAAAATAAATGGAGCACAAAGGGGGGCCGCAAATCAAACTGAGTTGTTCGCAAGCAGCTCGGGTTCGGCTTGGCTTGACTCCTTGGTGAACGAGTCAAGCTCAGCTTGCATCTCAAGCTTGTTTAGTAAACAAGCTGAGCTCAAGCTATTTGCAACTCCGCTTGTTTATAGAGACTTGTTCCGTAAACGAACGAAGCTCGAACACCTCAATACTAAATGAGCCAAGCTTGAGCGCAATTTTTTGGGCTTGACTCAACTCGTGCAAGACTAGTTTTCAACAAACCAAGCTCGAACACTTCAAAGCTCGGCTCGGCTCGCACGAGAAGAAAAAGATGTGGAAAAGGCTTGAAAATAGGTCATAAACTTAAGCTTTAGACCAAGAATGCTAGCCCGTCAAGTGCATGCAAAATATGTAGAATTAAATATAACCACAACACATTGATTGAGGGAAAAAAAAGGGATATGACCACTACACTGAGGTAGCAAATTCCAAGTTGCAAGGTCAATCAATGAACTACATTTAGAATGCAAACAACAGTTAACAAGTTTCTGCGAGAACACATGCCAGCCCAGCCTAGTATAAACCAAAAGTCTACATTAAATTAAGAAACATCGAAGCCATTTACCAAAAAGAAAACAAATTACATCATGGGGACATAAATTATAATAATAAGCTTAAATGTGCGAAAGACAAACAATCCAAACCCAATTGCAACAAACAAGATAAGGTTATTAGCAACGAGGTAGTAATAAGATAATAACAAGAAAATACCATCTGTATAGGTTTCTAACTTTCTATATGTCTATATAGTAGATATAGGCAATAGCTTCCTAGTTAATCCTAACTAGCGTCTAATGTTGATTTTTTAACACCTAAAGAGGCAGTTCCAGTGGACCAACTACATCCACTAGGCTTAGGTCAGGGGAGCTTTGCTCTAATCTACCTTCCCATAAGTGGCCACTCCAGAAATAACTAGTGTCTAATGTTGATTTTTGAACACCTAAAGAGGCAGTTCAAGTGGACCAACTACATCCACTAGGCTTAGGTCAGGGGAGGTTCGCTCTAATCTGGCTTCCCATAAGTGGCCACTCCAGAAATTTTGTCAATTGGTGTCGTTTATATTTTTTACCCGAAAAGTTGAACTGCTTCAACCAATCTCTACAACATGAAATTACTTTTAAAACTTACTCATTTTCAACTTAATCGACATTGCCTCATTTTCCAAAAACTAAAGCCTATTTCTTAATACCTTTGCTTACTAGAAATTTTTTTTTTTTGAACCGGACTTTTGCTAACTAAATTGATGCTAAAGTTCTACACAATAAGATCACATCAACCTCAAATGATGTCATTACAAAATAAAAACCAAACGACAAGATTGAACTCGACCTCCTATTAGATGACCCCATACTTAATTATTCAACGTAGCCCTGAGTCTGCCCATGTGACGAAAATTCTGAAACGCAAAACTTTGTTCTTTTTTTCATCCATTTTCATAGCAATCAAGGTATATTCCATTCTCATGACTATGTTCAACGAAAATAAACGGAGCACAAAGACCGCAAACGAAACCGAGCTGTTCGCGAGAGGCGAGGCGAGGCTCGTTATGGGCTCGGGTTGGCTCGACTCATTAGTAAACTGAGACGAGCTCGAGCTCGCGTCTGAAGCTCCTCTAGTAAATGAGCCGAGCGCAAGTTATTGTAACTCGGCTTGTTTCGTAAACGAACCAAGCTCGAACACCTCAATAGTCAATACTAAATGAGCCGAGCTTGAGTTTGATTTTTTGGCTCGAGCTAGACTAGTTTTTGAACAAGCCGAGCTCGAACACTTTAAAGCTGGGTTCGCAAGAGTGAGTTTTTGAATGTCTTACTGGACAGTGACGGTACATCTTTTTGCAACTGCAGTCCTGCAAATTTGAAACAAATCTAAAGTCAAATACAGTATCTCGAAACTAGTACACTATATACAAACACTGCGAGGAGTATATATACGCAATGAGGTGTAGACACAGGAGAGGGAACTGGCCTCTATAATGAGTTCCGACGTATCCGACCCGCATTACGACTTTCTTTTTACGGAAAGGCTCCCATTTATCGCCGCCTACGTGGTGGTTCGCGTGGTGCGAAGGCGGCGGCGGCGCAGGTGAGGATTGGGCGGCGGTGGGCGGTGAAGAAGCGGAAGAGGAGAAGTAAATAGGGTTTGAAAATCGGAGGATCGAAGCTGGGATTGGGGAAAGTTTAGAGAGAGAAAATCGGAGGTAAGAGACGGCGGCCATGCCGGTGCGAGTAGAGCGCCACCGGCCGTTGTTCGCTGGAAGCTGATGTAAGGGCTTGTTAACGAATATCGGGTACGAAAGAATAAATTATATACACAGTTATAAATTTTGGGTTTTCTATTCGGGGAATGACTTCGGTGTCCCCGGTCATTTTAGGGACACCGTAATTTTTGACATAACAAAATCATTATGAGCATAACCAAATTCATTATAAGTATAACCAAAACCATTACAAGCATAACCAAAACCATAACAAGGCATAACTTGGTTGGTCATGCCTTGGTTGGTTTTTGGTTATGCCTTATTATGGTTCTATTATGCTTGTAATGATTTTTGTTATGCTTGTAAAGGTTATGTTATGCCAAAAATTATGGTGTCCCCAAAATGACCGGGGACACCATAGCATCATCCTTCTATTCGCAGCACTCTATTTTCTTTCATAATTTGTTAAAAAATTTTAATTATACTCAACAGTTAGTTATCAAAATTGAGATATATTTTCAGCATTCAATTATCAAAATATAATATTTTTTTCAACAGATATTTACCAAAAATATATGTTCGGCAGTTGTTTACTGAAAGTTGAACATATTTTCGACATATAGTTACCGAAATATAATTTTGTTTTCAACAGCAATTTACCGAAATATTATTTATGATTTTTAACAACTATTTACCAAAATATAGTGTGTTATGGGAGAAAATAAAGGACTGCGAATAGCGGCGCTCTAAATTTTTGTTTCCTTCAAAGCAAAATTTAATTAATTTAGAGAAAATAAATATTTATATCGGATGCGATGTAAATAATTTAATTTCTTTTCAGTTAACTAGTAGTTTTTAATTGACTAAAATCAGATTAGTGATTAACCACATTTTGAGTCACTTGAAAGATTTCAAGAAATCGTTTTGGACCTGTTTTAAGGTGGACCAGGCTTAATTAAGCCCAATAAACCCAACTTGAAAGCCCAGCATCTGGCCCAGAAGTTCAACACATAGCCCGACTTTGCGGCCACGAGGTTTAAGATGTTAATAAAAAATTGCGGTCATGTGGTAATACTTTGCGGCCTCGAGGTTTAAGATGTCAGTAAAAAGTTGCGGTCACGTAGTAATACTTTGCGGCCACGAGATTTAAGATGGTGGCCATGTGGTAATCCTTTGCAACCAGACGAGAGAGTCAGACCCCGTTCGTCTCGTTTAAGATGTTAGTAAAAAGTTTCAATCACTAGTAATACTTTGTGGCCACGAGATTTAAGATGGTTGCCATGTGGTAATACTTTGCGGCTAGACGAGAGAGTTCAGAAATTGATCTCTAGTTTTAATAATTGTGCCTAAAAGCGTTTACAGTACAATCGCTTTTTGTACTGTAGAGGCACAAAAAAAACGAGTTCTGTAAAACGTGTTTCCTCGTTACACTTCATGCATTACATTGGCCATTCATCGTCATCTTCTCTCAACACGAACATTGAAGCGCCACTTTGTCAAAACCCGTTGTTTATCGGTTCTCCAAAATCTCTCATGTTCTCTCTCTATTCTCTCCCTCTATATGTGTGTGTGTATTCTTGCACCTGTATATACCAGTGTGTGCATTCGTGCGTGCCTATATCATCTATACAAGGGGTGGGAATTTTCGACACAACACGAGAACACGACATGAACCCCACACGAAATTTGAAGATGACACGACACGATAATACGAAAAGTTAAACAGGTCGAATTAAGATTTAGTGAATTCTGACACGAATACGACTCTACATCTATACTTCTCTGCACATGTCTTTACAGCTGAAATTAGGGCCCAAAATTAGACGTACAGTGCTGTATCGACGCCTCTCCAAAAACAAAAACAAAAAGAAGAAGAAAATTTGGAGAGTGCTGAACGAATGGGAGAGTGTTGCGTACATTTTGTCGAACCATGCAATTGAGCTGATCTAGTTGGGGGATTGGTTGGGTAAATTAACCTAGATTAAGGATTTAATTTTCATGTTCCAAATTCGGTAACATATTCATTCTCAGCAGCTTCTACATGGGTCGATCCCCACGATTAATGCTTGTTCCGCTATTTCTAAGCTGAAATTTGTACTATAAATAACCTCATCCCAATCATTTTAATAGATCAGAAGATTGCAACGATCTTTGTAAGTACGTGCAAAGTTTTAAGTTTACACGTGTGTATCGGGACTCGGGAGATGGAAGTTTATCGTGCACCCGGCACAATACGAATGATAAGCTAAGTAGTGATATTTTTCTTCGTCGCGCGTAGTTACAAACTAGCAGTTGGGGGCACACCCTCCGTGTTTGCACATGGAAATGCGAGTAAAAATATTTGGGGAATGAGAGTGTGGATGGGTAGTTAGTTCTTTTCAGGGTTGGGATAAGTGGTTGAGTTTTAATAATTTTACTATTTTGCTTAAAAAACATATTACACCAAAAGCTCTTCTCCCTTTATATATTAAAATGGATCGCATGTAGTTACAAATCATGATGATGAAGTTAAGTGTGACAACCCGAATCCACAAGCACCTCTATTCCCAAAAATAACATAACTGTTCTTTGTTCAACTCATAATTAGAAAATAAAAAAAAAATACATTTGTCTTCCAAAATCAGCATAACAAACTAACCCCAAGATTATGTACAATTTCCTTTGTAACTTTACAACTGTTGCTCTAAATAATTAAGACAACCAATGAGCCTAAACGCCATGCACACGCTCGTCCCGTGCTTCCGTTCTCGTGCTAGCAGAATAGTCAACCTGCAACACGAACCCCCAGGAAGTATACAATACGACGAGAATAGATATGCTCACAATAAACGAGACCAATCAAATAGCGACACGGAGTCAACAACAAGCCATATAATACGACCTCATAACAGGTCCTCCTCAGTATATAACCAGTGTCCGGCCTCACTTGCCACACCCAGCCTATAATGAGGCTTCTCGGGCCGTTAGCACAGTAGGCAAATTCACTCGGTCACATACTAAACAGTTCCACGGCACCCAACCCCAACTCACCACATAACTCAGCTCAGCAAATGAATTCAGATGATTCAATAAATAGCGTAACGATCGAGCAGAATACAAAAACATGCGAAAAGAATACTCCGGAGATTTAGAGCATATTATATACTTCCTGGCTTGGGTACCTTAATCTGCCGTAGACCTTCGCCACCGTGCACCGAGATCGCATGCAACGCCGCAAAAATCTGTCATTACAATTCCCACTATTTCCTAGCTCCATCTCTCTGAAGCCCTTTTATTTCTTTTGTTTTATTGTCAAGGTCTTCTCGCTTATAAGTTAACCTTATTAACTCACCCCTCACATGCACACATGCACGTGTAGTGCTGCTTAGGAGTAAACACCTCTTCCTCATACACGTGTACTAGAATTAGGAAATACTTTTGTCCATATGACTTAATTTATCAAGTACGGTATATCCAAAATACTTGAAAAAAAACATTTTTCTTAAATACGGGGTATTACATTAAGAATTGGTGTAACAGAAGAAAAGGCTGAGTTATGAGGTTTTCTTATTATATGTTAGGAAGACTGTGATTTATTGCTATGCTGCAAGGGGAAGTTTTTTATGAGGCTTTGTGGTGTCTTTCTTGATGTTTTGTTAGGCTTAAAATGTTTTGGGAGGCTTAAAAAGCCATGCTGGATTATTTTTTATCTTTATTCAATTTTTTTTTGTATTTGTTAGTTTTTTGTCAATTTCTTGAGGATTATTACTTTGCCGTAACAAAAGGAATCTAAAAAGTAAAAAATTACGATCAAAACTCAATTTTTTTAATAAAGACTAAAAAATTGGCTTATTGGCTTATTTTTGTATTTATTCAAAAAAATTTGAGTTTCAGTCATAATTTTTTGCTTTTTCAATTCATTTCGTCATGACGAAATAATAATCTTTAAAAAATTGACGAAAAACTAACAAATGCGATTTTTTTTTAATGAGGACAAAAAATAATCTAGCATGGCTTTTTAAGCCGAACAAGGTACATAGAAGAGAAGAGCATTCGGCTTTAAGAGGCGTGTACGGTAGGAGTAACATTTTCTAGATAGGTATAAGTAATTCTATGTGGCTATTGTTATTTTTAAAATCACTTTCATTCTGTTAAGCTTAAGATTGAATGTCATTATCTCAATGAAAGAGAGCCAATTAATTGTTACTATTGGAATTTGGAGACATGATTGGGTTTGCGAGGGAAAAGCCGCCCCCTACTTTACACGTACTCGTCAAGTAGAATGACCGGAGTTATTATTTCGATGGTCACAGTCACAGACTCACACCTATGAAAATGATATGATTAATCAGTTTTAATTACCTTTCAAATTTGACAGCCTAAAGAACAAGCATGCATGTATATTTTGACGGAGAGAAGATCTTATTCACGGAGGTGCCAAATCATAGTCGTTTGTTTCGACGATTAACGGTTCAGATTTTAATGAAATTTTTTTGGAAAAGAGTTTAAAATTTGTTTAAAATTCGGACTGTTCAATACGCTTTGGAAGCGAGCGATATCGATGGTGCTCCGTAGAGACTTTTTTCACGAAAAATACTGTAAAAAAAGATTTTCTCTCGGACGGAACAGATGGAGTCGATCCATTGGCTTTTCAAGAATGTATGGTAATTAATGAAATGTATCAAGGATAATAAGTGTTGACAAGTACTAGTAGCTATTTATGAGTAATAACTAACAGTGGCATTAGAAAAATCAAAAGCACAAATGCATGCACAAGTTATCAAAGGATTTGGTAGCATGGTATAGTAATCTAAACTGCTTTTTCAACTGCCTTGGTGGACACCTACAGGGAAATTGACTGGGATAGCTGCCTATTCGATGAAGAGTATCTTACAAAGAACATTTAATGCATGGATAATTACGCACTCCTAACTTCAGAAAAGTCAAATATGGGTGTTTTTTCCAGTTGTGTTTAGTCATGGAAGAGAAGCCAAATCTGTCCTAATAACTAGATCATGACAAACCATGGGCATGGTCTGAGTACATCTTAATCAAAGTGTCCTAAAAAGTCGCTAGGTGGTAAACGGGCGGCCGGACACCACCTAGCGCCTAGGCCCATTAATCGGCGCCTAGCTAGACATTAGGCAGGTTTTTTATTTTTTATTTTTTTATAAATATTCTCTCCTATACCCTCACCAAGTTTTGAGAGCAAATACAACAACATAAGTAAAACGAAACATTAAATATGGCACGCCAATAAAAAATTACACCACCGAGCCACCTAATCGTCCGCCTAGCCCCCCTTAGCCACCTAATCAGTCTAGCGCCTAGTTCTTAATTTTAAAAAATTACACCGTTGAGCCGCCTAAGTGTCTGCCTAGCCGCCTAGCCGATTAATCGTGCCTAGTGACCGATTAATCGGCCCAGCGCCTAGACAACTGCCTAGGGCCCTAGGCGCGGCAGTGGGGTACTGCCTAGCGCCTAGGTGCCGATCCTATGCAATCTTTAAGAACAATGGACTTTTTTTAATCTAACACTGTGGAAGTGATTAAAACCCATGTCCATGATAGCTTGAGACACTACCCTTAAGCCAATTTCAAACCCATGTCCATGATTCAAGTTTAACAAATATGTATAACAGGTAAATATATGGCATGCGGCTACGTAGGATCGATCCAGAATTCTTTCTGCACCGGTACATTTACCGGGTAAATAGTAGGTCTCGACAAGTTACAGCAAGAGCTAGCCGGCGGCTTCGCCAAGGAAAAAGTGGAAGGTAGCCCACTGCTTCCCTTTTTGCATCATGCCATATTTGCCGACATGTAATTCATATATGCATACAGAGTTGTTGTTCTTTAAAGGGTCTTGCCATATTGTATCCGTAAGCTATTAGTAACAATCTGCATGATACGACTAACGGTAACAGATAATCCCGACCCGTTATTTCGCATTGGGCATGCTGGACCAGATTCCGTATCGGGGTTTCCTATAATATGCAGAAGGGGCTATTTGGGGGCTCTGGTGCGTTTTATAGCTGGTTTATTTCGTACTCGGTCTCCCCTTTGTCGGTGTCCGGACGGCGTGCCGGGCCCACCAAAGGGGAGACGGCCGACTAAAGAGAAGACAACCATTCGGATGGCGCGTCGGGCCCACTCCGGTCACCCGACGATTGTATCCCCTTTGGTCGGTGTCCTTGGTTTTCTCGCTTTATCTTTGTCCGCGAACATAGGCTTTGAAGCTCAACCTCCTCTATTATTGAACTTATTTTATGGTTTTCAGAACTTGCATCTACGTTTAGATTTAACTTTTTCTATCCGCACTTTTCGATTAACTGGATGCTATTGTATTTTATTGGAGGGAGGGCTAATTCTTCCCCCCCTTTTTTTTTTTTTTTTTTTTGTGTGTGAACTGCTCACACATGGTGATAGACGCGTAAATATTCACATAAGTGCCTCTAAATTTATCCTCGCTAAGTCCATTTATATTATTACTTGGTGCTTAATACTTGATTTTTGTGTTTTAGGTACTCAGAGGTTTTAACATTCTAATGGACCTTATGAATACTCCAACTGTGCATGTAAATCTTGGAGCACGTAATCTTGGAAGTGAATTGGATGCAGAGGAATACATGAATCATTTGTACAGGGGAAGTGCTACAATACACACCTCTTATTTGGGTGTGTATCATATACATCCTCTTTAAAACACACTAAAATGTTATGATTCCCAAAATATTATGAATCTATTGCTAAAAAGTTACGAATCATATTGATGAAAAATTACGAATTTTTAGTATAAAAGTTACGATGCGAAATAAAATGTTATGAATGACCGGTCCTACAAGTAATTTTTTATGAGGTGGTATAATATGAACCACACAAGAGGTACATATGGTACACACCTTAAAAGAGTGTATTGAAGACTTTCCCTTTGTTGCATATTCATGTTTGGTGGGCCCAAACACTTCGTACTTTAATTATAATTGGACCAAGTAAAAGAATTGGCCCATGCCAATTCTCGGCAGTGGCATGGCCCACGAAGTTTGGAAAATAGGGGTTTTCGGAAGTCGGCTACAACAACATACATAATAAAAAGAGAACAGTGGGCGAGGGAGAGAGGAGTCCGGAAGAAAAAAGAGAGAACATAGGGCTGCGCATGTGGCGGACGGACGAATTCGGGAAGAAATTAAGAACGCAGTCACCACGCATAACGGCTGGCAACAGAAGGCTGAGGATTGGTTCATATATTAAATTGAAACCTTGCTTCTCTCGTATGGAGTTTTATTGTTTCGTGATCATTTATATTTACTCCATGTCCGGCTAAATCTCTTTCCTAGGGGTAGATGAAACACGATTTCCAAGTAATATAGTTTATGTTTTGTTTGAGGTTTTTTCTATTCAAACGATGGTTGTATTAATTAAAGATTATATTTCATTGGTAATATTTCTTTCCATTCAATCTATTGTGTTTGTTTTTCCGGAATTCAAGCACTTCATACAACGGTTTTATTGGTTCGTAATAATTGGGTACGATGGGCTATGCTCCGTAAGACGCGTTGTGCTATTAGACGATCCGTGTCATAGAGACGGGTCGTACTAGTAAGACTGTTCGTGCTAGGCGGCGATATCATATGCTATTCGGTGATTTATGATTATCTTTAGGTAACACCCTGTGGGCCCGCGAACCCTAAGGTGTCCGGTTTGATTCGAATAGTTAGCCCTGAACATTAGTATAAACTATATTGGAAGGGATCGGGTGGATTCGAAACCCTACGCCTTTTCTCTCATAAAATCGCTTTACTTTTAATTGCTTTACGTTAATTAGTTTGCATAATTTTAGAAGTCAAACAATTAAATCTCTTTCGGAATTAATCTAGAAATTAATTGGAACAGTTCCAACTTAGCCTTCGTAATTCCTGAGGACGATACTCAGAGTACTTACCGCTATCTTTTAAGTAGTAGTAATTATTCTGTTTTATTAATTATTTTTGATACGGAAACGAAGCGATCACATGGATAGTTATTTGAACATGTAATTCTCAATTAACATAACAAAGAAAGGTCTGTGAGCTAGTTTGAAAATGTCGTCGTCTTCTTTAAAGATGATAACAAAAATTAAAAGGATCAATGGCACACTGACAAAAGTCACCCGCGAACCCCTCCTAGAAGAAGGCAAGAAACCAACCAAATACACCACACGAAGGCACATTAGTTGGGGTGTCCATTTTTTTTTTTTTTTTCTGTTCGTCTTTTAGCTTGTATATGAAGTAACTCATGTGTTGTGGTGTCCAAAGATTACACATGCCTTAGATTTACCAGCTATTCCATGAAATTAATGACGTAGTAATTAAAGTTTGTTCTTATTTTCTCAAAGAGAGAAAACGTGGTGTTGAATGAGTTAAAGGGACGCGGGGGCTGAAGGCTTCTCTTTGAACAGATCGATGAGGTAACTAAAAGTTGAAAAGTCTTGACTCCGTTCAGTTGCCAGGAAAGTACAGGAAAGGATAGGAAAATCAACTTTCCCATGATTTTTGTAATGTTCAGTTGGCAGGAAAGTAGTGGGAAACATGTTTTTAAGTTTTCCTGCAGGAATTACTTTCTTGCAAAAGTGATCCTGCAAAAAACACAGGATTTTGCGTCGCGGGAAAAGGAAAATGAGTGAACACTCACAAAATTTTTCCGAAAGTTTCTTTTTCCTGACAAATGAACAACTAAACCTTAATTATTCTTGCAAAATTCTTTTGTCAAATGAACACTTACAGGAAAATAATTTTCTTTTTCTTTTGCTTCACCTCACTTCACTTTTCCTGGGAACCAATTTCCCACACAACTTTCTCGACAACTGAACGGAGCCTTAATTGGAATCTAGATTTCCTTTTCATTACTGCTTTCAATTATTTTGTTGGTGCTTTTCTTTACATGAAAATAACTTTTTAATTTCCTTGACACGAAATGACATACTGTACGTTGTCTATCTTTAATCATGCAGTCCTGCTACATACACAGCAAATTGTGCACAGATTGTGCATAGATTTTGTTTTGGGGCCCACCACGGGTCCCACACAAATCATCCGAACCGTTCATTAAATATAAAATATGTTTTTAAGGGTTTTCGTAAAAAATAAGCTCAATCGAATGTCTATAGGGGCTTCATCTAACTATCTAACTTTTCATTCAGATTTATGGATAATGAAAAGTTATATGATTGGGTCGAGCACCTATAGGTATCGGATTGAGATTATTTTTTATGGGAACCATTTGAAAAAATATTTTACATTTAATGAACGGCTCGGATGATTTGTATAGAACCCGTGGTGAAACCCATAATGAAATCTGTGCACAATCTGTACACAAATTGTATGTGTGTAGTCTTTCTGTTAATCATGCATCGTAGCTCTAGAACAGTAGAACTACAATAATCCATGAACATCTCTCTCTCTCTCTCTCTCAGAACTAGAATAATCCATGACCATCTCTCTCTCTCTCAAAAACTTGGCATACTGTTTCTCAGTCCCCACTTCCTTCATTTGTGGTCTGATGTGATTGGTTCAAGTGTTTTTTTTATATTAAAATAGAAAAGTCGAATCTCTTGATGGCTAAGCTTTGCTACTCCCAATTGGATTGTTTGATTAGAGATCACTAACTGAGACTCATGTGCATTTAACAATGGTTTCAAGCTAATGATTGATCCCCTAGTTTTCGAAAATCTACCCGTCTCTCGAAAAGGTTAAATTTTTAGATTGGTGGGTGATCGATCGATAATTTAGTAAGGTAGCAGTAGAGAGACTGATTTATATTCTAACGTCGATAAAACAACTAAGATATGCGTACGTATTTAACCTGCGTATGCATGTTAAAAACAGATAATGAGTTTGTGGACGAGAATTTGGCAGAAGACTAAAATCTAGACCCTCACGGAACCTTATCTATGTCAATTATTTTGGAGGCATTTAACCCAGCATTGAGTTGACTTTAGAGAACCAATGGTTTTGTACTGTATTCTTTTAAGCTTTTATTAATTTGTTCACAACTTATTTCGATATTTCTTACTTTTTGTTCAGGTGTTTCTCATAATTGTTAGATTTAATCATTCGTCTTGAAAGAGACGAATTGAAAAAGTATAAAATTATGGATTGATGTTGAAAAAATTTAAATAAGATGACACTTTGAACAAATAAGACAATTATTTGATACGTAAACATAATCGTTCATCTGTCTTTCAAATATCTGTCATTCTACGCCACACATATAATTTTGATGTTCCTTTCGTCTATAATTCATCCAGATGGGGCCTATCCTCACAAATCTTTTGGATTTCCTTCACCCATCTAAAAAATGAATTAATTCCATGAGGGAATGATGTAAATTGAAATTCCCGCACCGACAGTATTTGTATTCACGTTAAGGCCTCGTTTGATAAAGTGATAGATGAATGGAATTCGTAAGGAGATGAGATTAGAATTTGGATTGATAATGAGAAGGAATTAATAATGAATATGTTTGTTTGAGATGAGATTTGTTGATGGGGTTATTAATATTATGTTTGTTTGAGATATGATTAGATGATGGGATTAAATTGATAGAAGAGATTGGTAATGAGAAGAGATTGATAATGAGGAGAGGATGGATTGGGATTACCAATACCATCTCCAAGAGGGTATTCTTAATACCCCCTAATGGCTGGCTTGGACATCCCAATGGACTAATAGTCCGAACCTTTTTTTGTTATCAAACAAAGTATTAATACTCTCGTGGGATTAATACTTTCAAGTATCTTTCATACTTGTATGAGAGCCCGTTCCAGAGCACTTTCTTAAAAAATAAGTACTTATTTCACATTTTCAAACTCAAAAATAATGTAAATGAAAAATAATTTTTCAATTTTTTTTGTACCTTATTAAAGATCTCAATGAGATCTTTCAAACAAGATCCATAATGCATATTTATAAATTTCAATAAGCCCATTATTTTTGAGCTTGAAATTGCTTTCTTAAAAAATAAGTACTTATTTCGCGTTCCGGAACGGGGCCGAGTCATACTACATCACATGTATGAATGATTGATGTAAATTGAATTCTATTGTCCTCAACCTTGTTTTATTCTATTGTTAATTTCTTTGTCGGGCGCTTTTCTTGTTTTTAGCTTCTTATATTGCGTATATATTAGAAAGGCAAGATTGATCACGCGTGACCACGTACCTTCACCCATCGGACAATACAAATGACCACCTTCACCAAGACATGTACGTATGCATATCTGTGGTGGTGGTGGTCAATCTTGGGTGAGCTCGAAAATTAAGTGGTCAGCAGGAGCAGAGTCATAGTTCTTAAGTTGTGGGGATCAAGTGATGGTTAAAAAATGACCTACTTGGGAATACATAAGGCCGGGATGAAAGAATAATAGAGAATATCTCCTACATTTCAGTATAATGATTGATCCTTAGTCATATGCTTTTAGGTGCTTTTTTGCCATTGGTTGGGTCTCGGGTGTGGTGTTTCTTCTTTGGGATTTTATGCCTTAGTTGGCTTCTTGTCATTCTCGGGTGGTTATTTACCCTTCTGGTTCCTGGCGGCATATAATTGATGTGGAAAGTAAGGGGTGCCTTCTTTTATGGGTTCGCTATTGCTCTGCTTTGATGTCCCGTGCTTAATTTGGATCCTTTTAATCTTTGAAATAAATTTCTTTTTTGATGTTTAACAAAAAAGATCTTGTACCAGATATCATGTTTGCTAAAGCAGCAGATGATGTGTGAAAGTTGTCTCAACTAAAATCACACCCATTTCTTTTGATAAGTCCACTTTCCCGTGCATTATCAAATAGTTAAATCTAGGGATGGCAACGGGGAGGGTCGGGGGTGGATACCACTATTTCCGTCCCCAATCCCCGAACCAAAACTCATCCCCATCTCCGCCCCGATCCCCACCAGGGATTTATTTCTACCCTCCATCCCCGCCCCAAACGGGGAACGGGGATCCCCACGGGGATTCGGGGATCCAAAGATTCCAAAACTTTTTAAGAAAATAGTCACCAACCGTTAGAAAATACAAACCTTGAAACTAAATTCCAGAAAAGAAAAAAATTCTAGGTTGCCATTACAATTTACAAACCAAATGCCAAGGAAAACAACCACAGTTGCAACCATAGTGTCATTACAAACCAAATCGAAATAAAAACAGTCAGCAGATAATCAAGGAAAACAGCCACAGTTGCTGCCATAGTGCCATTACAAATCAAATCAAAATGAAAAGAGTCACATATCTGTATATATATACTTGGACAGTAGGACCAGTGGGGTCAGGGGTGGGGATCGGGGAACCCAAAATTAATAAGTTAATAAGTTATGTATAAATAAATATAATATAATTGTTATATATAGGAGGCTACGGGGCGGGGATGGGGCGGGGAGGGGCGGGGATCGGGGAGGGGCGGGACAGGGCGGGGATGGGGCGGGCACCAACTCATATCCACCCCCTACCCGTTCCCCACTTTTTTTAAAAAATTATCCCCATACCCTACCCGATCCCCAAATAATCCCCGAATCCCCTACCCATTTGGGACGGGAAACGGGGAGGGGCGGGGCGGCCGAAATTGCCATCCCTAGTTAAATCTTATAAAGTCGCAACCAGTTTCCAGTTGTTTCATTTTGTCTTGGTCTTCTTCCTTCACCATAACAAATTAACAATATTTGATTTAATCATAACAAACATTTGATTGAAAGCTATTCAAATGAACCCTCCGAAATGTCAAATCTTGATAAATTTACGTACCTGCTACTGCAGACTTTCAAAGAGTTTTCATTTCACGTAACCGTGCTCTAGCCTCTTAGGTCTTTGTTTATATAGCAATCAAATCCATCAATTTTATCCCTCTCCTCCTCTCCTTTTTCTTTTCAATCATTCTATCACCACACGCAATTACACACTTAATCACACACCCACTTAATGACGGATTCATGATTTCTATAGAGATGGGTCACCTTTTAAGTAATACAGTACTTTTTTTTATCGGAATTTTTTTTTGTTTAGTGTCCATAGGCAATTCATGGTGAGAAGAGATTGTCTCACCGACACCATGAATACAGAAGACACAAGAAACAACATGAAAAAATCAATAAACTAGTAAAAGACATGTTTTGCGTACCTGACTGAACCAAATTTTCAGACTCAGACGAGATGATGAGGGTTGAAAACTGATCGAGATGATAAAAGTTGAAGAGAATTTGATGAGTTTCCGCGGTTTGGTGATTTGGGTGAGACCGATTCGTTTTAGAGAGAAGCCTATGGTGGGGCTTTAGTCCACATTTGGGTTCCCTAAATTTAAAAAAAAAAAAAAAACGCAACATGAAAATTGCCGGTGGGTCACGTGATCCACCTGTGCTCAAGGTGTATACGCCTCTACCCACACTCATAATAGAGATAGAGTCCGCACACACTACACATCTAATGTGTATGGAACCCACTCCTATTGTGAGTGTGGGTGTGCATTTGGGTGTAGTATTAGAATTATTATTTTCTTTTTGTCTTCTTTACGGTAAATCTCATTTTACTCTGTCTTCTCCGTAGACGTAGAATTGTCATGCCATGCACAAAGTCTAGAAGATTAGGTAAAATGCCTGCGCCAAACACATCCCAAGAGGTCTCTATATATAGCCCGGAAGCTGGCCTTGTTTTCTCAACACGTTCCTTCAGTACCAAAAAAAAACTAACTCCTTGCCCTTGGTGTTTCTTAATTCCGAGTGCAATGGCTTCTTCATCTTTTTCCTCCTCTTCTACGGCTACTATAGCATTTGTTTTGCTGCTTGTTTTTTTGGGCAGCTCCTCTGCTCAACTCTCCACCAACTTCTACTCTAAAACTTGCCCAAAGCTAATGACTACTGTGCAGTCGGTGGTTAAATCTGCCGTGTCGAAGGAAAAGCGCATGGGCGCTTCCCTCCTTCGCCTCCATTTCCACGATTGCTTTGTCAATGTAATTTCTCCTTGTTTAGTTTTACATGTGATAGATGATTAAAAAAAAGCTGCATGTCGTTGTGAAAATCGTTTTGTTCGCCCGCTTTAGAGGTGGGTAAGATCTCCCCTCGTCTCTAACTTACCGTAATGATTTGATCCCTTAGAGAGGAGGGTAGGTGAATAGGTGAAAAAAATTCAAACTAGTCATTCACACCATGCTAAATATGGTAGGAAAACTTATATTCACTTGAGCACAAAAATGTAGTGATCACCATTTCATTATTCTTGACACTACTATTGCAGCACCAAATTAGCAAGTTGACATGGTATTCTGGCACGAAAAAGTACTCGTTATAGGATGGGGGATGGGTGGAGCTGACCTGACTTACCTTGGTTGGTTGATGGGGGACAGTCGGTTGTCGGCCCATCCAATCACTTCTGTGCAACTTCATAGGTAACGCAGTCGGGAGCACCAAGCGCACATGCCTGGTGCTCCTGCGCAAGTACTGCATAACTTCTCGTACGTTACGAGATTTGACTTATCTTCAGTGTTGGCATGGAGATGTCATTTTAAACGCTTCTCTCCAATTTCAATTCTTGCTACAAGTGTAGAGGAGCAGAATACAATATAGGGGTCCAATATATTAAAACAAAGATATATGACACAATATATATCTTGTTATTTGCATATTGACAATATTGGCTTGCTTCATTGACATATTTCTCAAGGTAAATTCAAACAAAGGCTCTCTTTGTATTTCTCATGGGATTCATATTATCTCATGGCTGGTATGTATGAATAAAACAGGGTTGCGACGGGTCAATACTTCTGGACGATACTTCGTCGTTCACAGGGGAGAAGACCGCTGGCCCCAATAACAGATCCGTGCGGGGATTTGATGTGATTGATGATATCAAGTCGGAAGTAGAGGATGCATGCCCCGGCGTAGTCTCATGCGCCGATATCGTTGCTATCGCTGCTCGTGACTCTGTTGTCCTTGTAAGTTAATTCTCCCTGTCTCTACCAACTCTTCTTGGATTATTGAGCCCTACTATGAAGTTCCATCAAGCGGGTAAAAATCTACGACTATAAATAGTTGCACAATTAGGGTCTGCGCACCCCACGTGAGAAAGTTTGTGTAGTGTGTGTGGGGTTGTAGCACTATGGAGGGACTATTCGATAGTGGAAAACGAATGCGTGGCTAGATGGGGTAAAAATTATTTTCATATGGAAATACTGTTCTTAACAGAAATTTTGGTGTAGAATACAGTACTCATTGATTCCATAATGATTGTCAATTATTTAATGTGTTGTTAGCTTGGAGGGCCGGGTTGGGATGTGAAACTTGGCCGCCGGGACTCGAAAACAGCCAGCTTGTCGGCGGCAAACAGCGGCGTAATCCCACCTCCCACTTCTACCCTCAGCAACCTCGTCAACAGATTCCAAGCTAAAGGCCTCTCCACCAAGGACATGGTCGTTTTATCTGGTACTCTCTCTCTCTCTCTCTCTCTCTCTCTCTCTCTCTCTCCTGGAGTAGTGTTGTTTTATGCCTCGGCGGCCCTCGCCTTCTAACCAGTCTTCATCACGTGTGGAACCAGGATCACACACAATAGGGCAAGCAAGGTGCGTGCTCTTCCGAACCCGCATCTACAACGAGACCAACATCGACTCTTCCTTTGCAAAAACAAGGCAAGGCAGCTGCCCGCTCACCGTCGGCTCCGGCGACAACAATCTTGCCCCTCTGGACGTTCAATCCGCCACCGTTTTCGACAACAAGTACTACAAGAACCTCATCAACCAGAAGGGACTCCTCCACTCCGACCAAATCCTGCACAACGGCGGTTCGACCGACTCCCTCGTGGAGAAGTACAGCAAGGATTCGGATTCCTTCGACTCGGATTTCGCCGCTGCGATGATCAAGATGGGAGACATTAGTCCCCTCACCGGATCCAGCGGCGAGATCAGGAAGAAGTGTAGGAAGGTGAATTCGTGAAGAAAAGAAAAAGGCTTGCAATTGAATTTGATTGTCCTGAAAATAATGTAACAGCCATAAAATGGGTTGGCTGCTGCTGGTTTTTTCTTTTGTCTTTTTCTTTTGTCTTTTTTGGTTTGTTTGTTGGTTTGATGCATGCGTGTACTGGATTGTAAAAGTAGGAAGGAAACTAGGAGTTCAATTGCGATATTTATTTTTTGTAGCGGGCATAAACTTAGTTGTCTGAATTTTTATGAATAAAACGGACCTTGATTTTAATTTCTTGTTGCATGTTTCTTCTTTTTTTGCCAAAGTGGTGGGAATTGTATTATATCAGAAAATAGCGCGAAATTAGAGGTGTTCAACGTGTGGGGCTCACCCCCTTTGTAAGTGTGTGTGTAATTGTAAAATTATTGCTTTTTTTATCGTCAGGAAATAGAGGTCAATAATCTATTTACAAGCTCAAGGAGCTTCAAATTTTCTCAATCAGCTAGCTAGTTCTCAACGGAATTCGGATCCTCTGTGATGATTTAACTGTGAGAATCTTGTGAGGGTTTTGCTAAGAAGCTGATAACACATTAATGAGAAGATCCAATAGTCCACAACAGCTCTCTTTGTTTCTAAACAAAACGACACGACGCCGCTTCAGGGGATAAAATTCTAACGGAGAAAAATACAAACCGTTTTCTTCTTCTCCGTCACACAGCCGTTAGAGCATCAGCATTGGAATAAGCAAATGTAAATAATCAAAACATGCTACATCAGATTTTGATTATCCATTTAGAGGTTACTAGAGTTAACGTTAAATCCCATATTGGTTATTTTTTGCCCATAATCAAAACCAATGGACCCTCAAAACTTTTTTCCTTCATTTCACGCATACTCTTTGAAAAAAAGGGTTTTTGAAGGAAAAAAAAAGAGTTTTTCGAAACAAAAAATAGTTTTTCAAAAAACACACTTTGTTCGCTTAAAAACTATAAATACAATTTTGAGAAATTTTGAAAGAATTGTATTCACACATAATTTTAAAATTTTAAAAACTACAAATACAGTTTTTTAAAAACAGATCTTGTGTCAAAAATAATTTTCTATAAAAGAGTTTTGAAATTTTAAAAACAGTTTTTTGAAAAACACACTTTATTTACTTACAGTTTTTAAAATTTTTGAAAAAATTGTTTTTTGTAAATAAAAAGGTTTCTGAAAAAAAAAACAGAAAAAAAATCTAAAAGTTACAATTTTTTAAAATTATTTTTTGAAAACATTGTTGAGAGAGAGAGAGAGAGAGAGAGAGAGAATGTCTTTGTGTAATGTTAGTGTACTTGATTGAGAGATAAAATTTGGTTATTGACAAAATATTTTTAGTTTTGATTGTTGAAGAGCCAAAATTTGATGAGTTGTTAAGAGATTGCTAGATTTGGTTATCCAATATGAGCACTTTTTTATCTAACATCGATAACTTTAACAATTTTTTATTTTGCTTATTCCACTGTAAATGCTCTTAGTTTCTTCTTTACAGAGCATCCGGATCCGTTTTCAACAAAAACGCCTGTAGTTGTTAGCTCACCGTGGAAAATGAACACCTGATTTTGACAAATATGTGTTCAAACCGCCGGATTTATTTCTAACTTTCTCCATTGATTGTCAGTTTTCCAATCTTTTCTATATCCAATTAGTTAGAATGAATGGCCATAGGATGGCCCTTTGACCCGGGCCCTTGCCAGTAGGGCTGCAAATGAATCGAGCCGCTCGCGAGCGGCTCGCTAACGGCTCGTTCGAGCTCGGTTCATCAAGCAAATGAACGAACTCGAGCCAAAATTTTCAGCTCGTTTCATAAACGAGCCGAGCTCGAGCCACTTGATGCTCGGCTCGTTGAGCTCGCGAGCTGCCATATACAGTACATACATATACCAAACGAGCCATTCGAGCCGAGTTCGAGCTTACATATACATATATATATATACACATACATATACCAATACCCATACACGTACCGAACAAGCCATTCGAGCCGAGCCGAGCCGAGCTCGAGCTTTTGAATATCTATTCGAGCCGAGTTCGAGCTCACACATTTCAGCTCGATTCGAGCTCGAGCTGAGGAAAACTAAGGCGAGCCGAGCTCGAGCAAGGCAAAACTCGGCTCGACTCGGCTCGTTTGCAGCCCTACTTGCCAGCCAAGCAGGGTGCTGAACAGTATGCAGTCGTTCATCTCAGCATCGACAATTCAGATTAAATCTGAACACATATAGATCTAAACAGTCCATTGCTCAGTCAAGATTCAAGCCGTCGATTCTTGAGATAGATGGCCAAATCGGCCACTCAGCACCGTTGCCAAACAACCTCGCTTGGAAGCATTTCCCGACCACAGTAACCAAAGCACAATAGGACCCTCCAATGGAGTAGTTATTGATAGGAGTGTAAATTATGTTCGCAAGTAGTGGAAACCGTCGCGGGGTTTCCACCACCGTCATTGTGAGCCCCACCATACTTTTATTATAGTAATATGAATCGTGCATCTTGTAATACTTACAGAGTTACTTTATGTAACATATCAGCTTAATAACATCGATAGATATATCAAAAATTTATAAACTAAGATTAATTTTTACTCCTGTAAATGATGATGGGTGATTTTAATACCAAATATTGTATTGATCTATCAATGATTATTGAATCAATATTTTTTTTTTACAAATTTTACTCCTGTTAATGGTAGAAGATGAACATAATCGATTATATAGGGAATGGACAACATGCGGGCTACAGTTGCTGGACTTGACGGCCCAATCTATTAACTGTAACACTGGACTTTTTATTTACTTGTGCTATCAACAACTTATGGGCTCAAACAAATGTTTTTGGGCCAGTAAGTAGACAGCTAGGGTATCCAGAAATTTAACAGGTTGGTTCTACAACAGCGGCCCAAACTCTCCTAAGGTCCAGGTTTAAAACCTAGCAGGTACCATCAACCCTTTTAAGAATCAATCGGTACGGTGCATTTTCCGGCTTTAATTAGACTTCCCGCAAGTAAGTGGTAAGATTGCGCTTGTAGAATTAGTTGAGGTGCACGTAAATTGACCCGGACACCTAAGTTATCAAAAAAAAACAGCTGCCCAAACTTCAGTCTGATTAGCACATTAGTACCTTAGTGAAAAAAAACTAAGTTTTTGACTTACTATAAGCATATTATTGATTACACTACTTTTCGTCTAATGAAGAAAATCTTAGTAAATAAACTGCTGCTGCCGACTTGCTTGATAAAAATATCAATGTTTTCGGTTTGTCAAGGACGAAGATTAATTGTCAAAAAAAATTAAGTCAACTTCCTTAACGCATTGGAACGATGTTTTTTTTCGTGTTTTAATTTATTTGACAGCGAAGACCTTGAGATTGAAGATTCATAATTATTATTACATTAATAATACGCTAGCCTGCACGGATGCTTAAAACAAATCTTTTCAAACTATATTTATTCAATAATTAATCTTCGCTAAATTTTCAAAAGCTTTTTTTTTTTTCTTCATTTAAATATTAGTAACAACATGTCGCGCGTTTTTTTATACTAGTATTTTATAAATTAACAGGGTACTTAAATTTTTAAAAATCTGGGCATTGAATCTATCTAAGTGCCCCATGTGATGACTTAATAGTACTAGTAATAGAGGAACAGTGTTGAGCTGTTTCCAGTCATTTGTTAAGAAAAAATTAAGTCTGATCACCTCATTTTCTAATGAATTAATGTCCCATTTTTCCCACTTAATTAGCTTTGATCATAATTTGGTTTGAGGATTTTGCTTTTGTATAAGTGCTTAGGAGTTAGGTCAATGTGGATTAATCCAGGGTGGATCCGAACGCAGAAATTAAATAAAGAAATGAATTGAATAGCATAAACGTAGGAGAGCGCTAGATTTACGGGATTAGGAGATACTGCGAAGCGGATTTCCTTGATTCACCCGGCGTGTGTTTAGGTCAACGGTGGTTAGAGTTGTTTCACTGGGGGATGAAGAAAATTTAGAACACATAAGAGTTGTCCTGTTACCATCATTTATGTTAGGAGTTTGTCCGATGCATCAATCCGTCACTGTTTGCTTCAATTTGTGTGGAAGTGACGGCAAAAAGTCCACCATATTACTTGGGCCCAATATATATTGAATAACCCATATCCACTTAAAAGGCTAAGCCTTGTAAGTGGTGAGACATCTAATTGTATATTAAGGTCCAACTTTTTTTCTGTTGATCTGATGTGAGACTCAACGTTCACACATGTTCTAACAAATCTCCCCCTCATGTGTGAACCAAACATTGGGCCTTAACCTCTCTCTGCATCCAAGCTCCCCCTTGATTTTGATCTATAACTCTCAACCCTATCTCCCGAACTAGGCTTATTCTGCACCCACTCAATCGATTCAGATCGAGTCATCTCAATTAAGAGCCAATGTGCCTAGTCACCGGCACCATGCTCCCCTACGAGAACTCCATTGAGAGCCAACGTGCTCATTCACCAGCACCATGCTCCGCAACGAGTCAACTCCATCGACAATGAGCCATCCAATACAGCACTCCAACATCGAGTCACCTTGCTTCATCGAGAGTAACCTATTTAATGGTGCGCTGAGAGTCTTCCCGTAGATCGTCAACCATCGGCTTTGATACCATTTGTTGGGAGTTTATCCGATGCATCGACCCGCCATTACATGCTCAAGGCCCAATTTATGAGGGAGTAACACCACAAAGAGTCCACCACATTACGTGAGCCCAATATACATTGAATGACCTATATTCACTTAAAAAGCTAAGCCTTATAAGTAGTGAGCCATCCAATTGTATATTAAGGTTCAACTCTTTTTCTGTTTATCCGATGTGAGACTCAACGTTCACATATGTTCTAACAATTTATGCCTATGGTTGCAAATCTAGAAGACGAACAATCATAACTCAAAAATTGTGATCGATCATCATGGACTTAGTCACATAATCCTTCAGAACGGTCTTCGCTGCCCGCACTCAATTCTCGCTCTGCTCTCACACCCTCAATCCTCATACTCGCGAACTCTATTAATTGTTTATTGGGGTTTTGAAAAATGTTTTCACGCTCCCGCTCGCGCGTTATAACCAAGTGGCTTTCATGTGAGTTCCAGGTAGCTCATGTTGGTATATAACCGAGTGTTTTTTTTTTTTTTGTCATTCGTTAATCCTAATCTGCTTTATCCTAGGACACCGAGTGGCTTTCATGTTGTCCAGGTTGCTAAAAAAAAAAAAAACACTTTTTCTTTCTGAAGCTTCTTTTTTATCTTTGAAAATCAAGTGATTGTGCCATGCATCTTATTTGCAAGTTTGTTTTGTTTTTGTTTTTGTTTTTGTTTTTGTTTTTTTTTTAATGGCGGTGGTGACTGGTGAGAATCAAACTTGCAACTTTGGAGAAGTTGTTTTCCCTGCTGACCTAATATCTCTTCAAGTTTTTTAAAACTTCTAATCGGCAAGAACAGATCGAGTAACGGATGAGCCTGGTCAACTGTCCGGAGTGGGACTAAATCAAAGTAGTTTCTTTTTCCTTCTCAAAATCGTCAAAATTGGTACGCCAATTCAACCGCGCGCTTCCAACACCAATCCTCCAAGATTTTCTTTTTTATGTCGGAAGACTTAAATAATCATCCTCCTAAAACTGAATGCATCTATTTTACCTTTTGTACCGGATATAGATGCACAAGATCATCCTCATCTACAAATTATACATGACTACTATGATTTTGTGCTCGTATAGATGGATCGAAAATATCCAAAAATGTCATTTTTATAACGCGTATTGGTTGAATTTGATATCACCTAATTTCATATGTGATCAAAAAAATATTTCATGTTCAGTCACGCTCAGTTGAAATTCGGTGTCCGTCCTAGCCGGTTGACATCTGAAAATCAAATAGAAATTTTCAATGGAGACAAATCGTCCCCCCGATTTATATTGTCATCACTAGATTTACTATTGTATCACAAAATGTCAATAACCCATTCCCTTGGTCCCCAACTCCCCATATATTTGTCACTTTCAGTATTTGAAGCCTTTCAAAAAGTTGCGCATATCTTTCAAATGACTTAATAGACAAAGTTTTCAAACCCATAAAACAAAACATTATAAATTATATATTAGTGAGATTACTACTTTTTTAGAGACACGAATGCCAAAATCGACATATAAATTTGGACGGGGAGAGTAATATATTCTAGAGAGTAATGTATTTCTTGGTGTGCAAAAGAGATGAGATTGGACGCACGAATGTATTTGTTTGTGTGGAAGTTTTGTCTCTCTTTTTTGTGAGAGTCTTTAGTTTCGTCTTTGAGCGAATATTACGTCTACAGATTGTGTTCTTTCAGATGATGTTACTTCACAATGACATTCGTGTCAACATGTAGTGCTCTACTATCCTCTTATATATGATGTCTCATGTCTTTGCTAGCTGGAGCAACTCATAGTACCTTGTCAGATCTGTAGCTTTGTGAGTTCATTGGTGTGTTCATACTTAAATGAAGTTCGTCTGATCGTCTAAATATTTATTGTTTTTTTTTTGGCTAGCACTTTATCTCTTTTTGAGACTGCTGGTACGAAATATGAAATTTCAACAGAATATGCGTCAGGCAATGCCTGGGTTGGGGTGAAAGACATCAACCGCCTTGTACTTTTCTCGCTTCGTATCAGTTAAACGATTAGTTTGACTTTATTCAAAATATTTATAATGAATTTCGTTGTGTAAGTGCTCTAGACTTACATCAATACAACTTCTAAAAAAAAGGAAAAAAAAAAAAGAGTGATCAGGGAATGAAGATGCGTAAGTCTTGTAGAGCATTTTATTTCCCAAGAAAGAATAGTTTTAGGGATTGATTACCACGTTGAATATTAGACAAATGCAACTACTTGAAGCAACCACGACGCGAGACCAAATTCCATCACCACTCTGTAGCTACGCTAGCTACTGCATTATACGAGAAGTCTTTGGTCGCAAATTGGGTACCACGTAGCGGTACTTAGCGCGCATCCGAGCAGTCCAAACGTATTTTGGACGGTTTAGAGCCGAACACTCTCTCTCTGATGCATGTTTGGGTACCACGTGGATTATACCCTATTTGCACCCAAAAACTTCTCGATCGCATTATACATTACGGTTTTTGTGTGCTTATCAATCTCAAAACTGTCCCCAAGATTGTTTTTCTTTTTTCGTTGTGATGAGAATCAAAATTTCGAACTTCAATATAAATTCTTTACTTGTTGTTTTGCTCTCACCCGCTGTCAAGGACGTAGGTATCTGTATGGGTGGGGCCCGGGCCAACTCCCACTTTTTAAGAATTACCTTATATATAGTATATATAAGGCATACATTTAATAGTCATTATATACGATAAGGCCCCTCCAAACTTCAAAAGTAAAATAAATATCAAATATGAAAATAAATGGGGTAAGATGTAGCCAAAAAAAAAATTACTTCATTGTATGTCCATATACATGTTTTTGCCAAGTATGAACTGAAAGTGGCTGTGTTGTTTTGTTTTATAATATTATTCATTAGATTTCATGCTTGAATTTAAAAGTATATATAAGAAAAATTTTAAAAATCAACAACCATGTGCATATATGTGGATTCTAGGTTCTAAGCTTCGCTCCCCGCTTTCCAAATCCTAGCTCTATCCCTGCCCGTTTTCACGTTCTCACTCTGCTAACCCAATCATAAAATAATATACATGCACATTATATAGTTACAAATAATTTTCTTGTTTATGTATATCCATATGTTTTTTTCTTTTTTTGCTAACCAAATTTTTTTATTAATCTTTGAAGAAAGTACAAAGATTAAACGGATCTCAAGCCATATGTATTATTATATCCAGTTAAGTGCCTAACTATCTATGTAGTCTTTTAACCGACCTACTCTGGGTGAAATCTACACGCCAATTAAGGCCCTAGAAACATCTTGCGTTATAGTAACACCATGTTGGCATACACACAAAGTTAGGGAATCAAAATAAGTTACTATACCCGGAATTAAACCCCGGGTACAGAACTATTCGAAAAATAAACGTAGGGTCGAATTTTAATTTTGGTACATTGTGGGCCGTATCCAAGGGTATGTATTGGTCGGACGGGTCACAGTTACTTGCTTATGATTACAAATTTTTATACAGAAAATGATGTGACAAGAAAATTAAAATCGAATGGTGGTGATAGAAACTGGAACCAACTTATAATGGAGTATATTCCATAAGAATTTTAGCTTCGACAAGCCACTTGGAACAATTGAAGTAGCCAACCCAACGGGTTTGGTTAAGTGTGTATGAGAAAGCAAATACATACATATTTATCCTCCATGAGATTACATTTTCGACTCCCGCATAGGCCAAACATTTTAAACCTTGGGGTCACTGAAAGGGTTTGCCCGGTCGTTTAACTCAGGATCCGGGAATTAGTCGAGATGTGTGCAAGTTGGTCCGAACATCTTATTATAAAAAAAAAAAAAAAAAAAAAAGTGAAGTAGCTAGCACATCCTAGGAATGCCAATGCCCCTCGTAGTTTAAAATTATAACATTCGTGCACCATCATCTACACTAATACAGTATTTAAGAAACCGATACAATCACACTGGCAGTGACGGGCTACCATCTACTATAGCAAATTCTTTTCCACAATAACCATTTAAACACAAAGAGAAAAATACGTAGCAATTTTATAGTGTATGTTTATGCTCGGTTGTTATTTTCAAGGTCTCGAAATTAGTCGAGGTGCGCGCAAACTGACCCGGACATCCAGTTATCCAAAAAAAAAAATTTTGTCAAACTTCAACCTGCAATTAATGTCTCCATAAAATAATAAAATGGTAAATGGAACAAGATGAAGAAATGTGGTACTACTACGTACTAGTATTTATTGTTTCACCAAATTGTGTCAACAAAATTTCCAACCCATGTATGGGGAGAATCACAAAGACCTTAACCCTTTTGTCCCTTCAATGCCTTTTAATAGTCCTTCAAGCAAGCCCTTAATTTAAAGGGCACAGACTCAAATGCATGTACAAATGGACTCAAAATCCAGTCAAAGCATAGTAATTCCCCTCACGCGCAACGAATTCTAATGGTACATGCACCACATAGATATGGAGACTTCTACCAATGCTAGAACTTACCACACATTTGGCTATCATCTAATGAATTCTATCGACGTTATCCCGCGGAGCTCATGTAACAACCTATGATCGGTCTCCATTCGATTCACAATCTCCCACTTATTGATTTCACAAACTAATCAACAGAAACGTTTTTGAAAACTGATATATTTGTCACATGATACAGTTTCTCTCGAGTTACCAGAGCTCTACTCGTCGTGAGATGAGTTAGTGCGCCCGCTGGTAACTAAAGAGAAGCCCAGCTAGCTGCTTAGCCAAAATAAGAAACACTGTTGCTGGGAATGGAGTTATAGCTCGTCGTGGTGGCTACCGGCGATGTGTACAAAGAAGGAGAAGAAGAAACAACAACAGAAGGGGGAGGCGGCCTTGGCTGTGGTGTCGGCGGGGTAGGAGGGCGAGGGGGAGTTGGGGCTGCAGGCGGCAGAGCGGCCGCCACCGCCATGTCCCCGGAAGTGGCTAAAACGGCATGAGTAGAAGCCATGATATTACTGGCAGCCTCTCTATATTTGTACTTCAATATTTCACCCCTTACTGCATTAAGTTCCGCTTGCAAAGATTGAACCTGTTGTTGCAGAGCTGAAATTGCTCCCATGCATCCGTACACCGGATCTCTAAGCCTAACGTTAGCTTCATAGACTAAACTGTTCGCGGCATCGGCTCTTTGGCTCTCTGGTACCTCCTAAATTGTTCATCAAAATGCAAGAATCGAAAATCAGAATTACTTGCTAATGAATCTAAAATGATATGACGCCAAAAAAAAAAGTCACAACCGACGCATTTGAGATAAAGGTCGAAAGTGTATAACTCAAAGCCCTAATATCACGCCCATTAAGGGTATGGATTACGGCAAGGACTTGATCCTTGTGTTTTAGAGAGCAAATTAAGATGGTACCACTGTCTCAAAGATTAATAAAAATCATTTTTATTGTTCTAAAATGATATTCCTTTCGTTTCAATTTATTTGTCTAATCTTGAAATTCCAATTTATAATAGAGATTGAATGATTACTTTTGAAAAGGTTAACTTTCCAAAAAGTACCCTTCACTTTTTGGTATTTGACGAGAGGACACACACTCTCTAATGCATATGAGAGAGGGCATCAAGGAAATATTTCAAGGTCACAAACATTTTGAGACACAAGAAAATCAAAAGGGGGATAAATAAATCGGGACGGAAGAAATAAAATGGTACCACATTTGATGTTTTTATTTTTCCAATTGTCATTTTATAGTATGTGTTTTTAAAACCAGAAGAGTAATCATATCACTCATTGCTTTTCGTTTTCGGATGAAGACAGATTTGACAACAAATGTTGATGACATCGTTGCAGTGTTTTCCAAGAAGCGGGATTTTTTTTTGTCGGCAACAAAAAATTTACAGATAACTCAATAAAGGGTACATCGAGATAAGATGTG
This sequence comes from Rhododendron ovatum, assembly GCA_019656835.1. NCBI lineage: Eukaryota > Viridiplantae > Streptophyta > Magnoliopsida > Ericales > Ericaceae > Rhododendron > Rhododendron ovatum. The sequence goes on along the minus strand of CM033792.1, from coordinate 5,873,700 downwards.
AACACACTAGCCACAATATGGCTAAGCATGAGACCAAGAAAAAGAAAACATCCAGCAAAGAGCTGAAAGAAGGAAGCAAAAGCTGAAAGTGGGTTTTTCTCATGATTTTTTGTTCTACAAAAAATTTCATGAGCAGTTCCGCGTAATATTCATTGTTTAATTTCTGAACAAAAATGAAACGATAAAACAAAATCATAGCGGTTCAAAATAGGATTCTTGTAGCCGACTAGATTTAAGGTTCTCGATTCTTTTTCGAAAACAATTGTTTCAAAACAACTCCCAAAAGATAACAAACAAAAAGGGTTTTCCTTGTTTTCCATGGATCCCAAACTACAACAAAGCCTGGCCTAATTAATTAAGGGCCTGTATGGTCATCCACTATTTTATCTATCTAGTCGTCTTATTTGATTATTTTGAGTCTAAATCTAGGCAATATATATACATATATGTCTAGATTCAGACAGAAAATAAGTGCATAATGAGGACGAATAATCTCCAGTTCCTTTTTCTGATCAAAAAACGAGGACAAATAATAAAGACAACGAGCAATGGTAACCAAACAGACCTCTAAGTCGGGTAGAACTCGGCTTACCATGAGCATCTTGGAGACGTTGCTAGCGCCAAAGACTTTGTGAACCGCGGCGAATTTGTGGGGTTCATGTGGTGAGAAATAGGGAGAGAAAGGGCACTCCTCAGCACACCTTCGCCTCAACAGCTTACATGCAGCACAAGGTGTGATGGTGTTGAGTGTCGAACCCAGGATATGCCTTCTCCCCATTTGATCAAAAGATGCCGCATCTATCTCCCTCTTGATCTTCTTTCCTATCTCATCAAATCTCTCCCTGCGAAAAGTCAAGCCAACTCTGGTTAATTGTTGAAGAAACAAGGGTTCTTGATTGCTGGAGAACTTAAATAAGTTAGGGTTCTTTCTTTTGTGAGAATATGTCAAGTATTTTTGCTAAAATTACAACGTGAGCCCGAAGGATGGAAGCCTTCGTCGAACTTGTCTGCGATGAGAAAACCAGCAGATGCATCGACAAACACTGACTGGCCGGGGAGGGAATTATCCGACGTTAAATACATAAAATCTGGAGATGATTATGTTTCCAGAAGCCGTACCGATTGTAGGAAAAATCGTTTGGTTTCCCTTTCCATCCAACAAAGGTGAAACGAGGCTCCCTCCCTCGGAATACTGTTTCCAGAATCTCAGCTTTGCACGCAAAATACTACAGTATTCGTGAGGAATAAAAAGTGTTTTTTTTTTTTTTTTTTTTTGATCAGCGGACTAGTAAAAGTTAACACCGACCAGATTTGCGTCAGTATCTAATTTCTAGCGTAACTGTTTCAAGGATACAATCTTTTTTCCCTCCCCAAACAATTGATTCTTTTCCAAAACGAAAATCAATGAAAACGAGTTTCAAACATAGTCCACATAGAAACAGTGCACTAAAGAAATCTTTGAATTTTTTGAGAGAATAAATTCTGAAAACTGCAAACAAACTAAGCTGATGAGTATAATTTTGCTAGAGAGAGAGAGAGATAGAGATTTGGAAAATCTTAAACTAGGGTTTATACCTTTCTCTGGACATTAATCAAGCATGCCGTGAAGCTCTACGGGGATATAGATGGATGGATCGGTTGGAAGAAGAGAGTTTGAAAAGGGAGAGAAGAAGAAGCAAAAGAAAGAATCAGAAAGGGAGAAAAAGAGAGTGCTTAAAAGGCAAGGTAAGTAGGAAGAAAGTTGGTCAAGTGGATTTTTGAAATTAGGAAACAAAACAAAAAAAGGGAAGTATATTATAATAGGAGAAGGTTATACATATTCTTACAATATCATATTACCTTGATATTGGACAAATGAGAGAGAGAGAGAGAGAGAGAGAGAGAGAGAGAGAGAGAGAGAGAGAGAGAGAGAAAATGCCAGCTCTGGGTCAAGGTAGCCCACGTGTGAGTTCGTGCAGCTATTGACTTTTGAAAGCAACCAATATTTGGAAAAAATTATTTGCGTAAAGTCTAGGATCACGGCTCCATTTTCACCGATCGCTTTCACTACTCTATGTGGGATCCATTTTGGGACCTACAAAATACCTCAAAAAAATATTTATAAATTTTAAAATATTTTTTTATGTAATTCTATAAAAAAATCAGTTCAATTGCATATCGTATGTTTTCTAAATTCGTATGGACAAAATTGTGTAGTTTCGCTCTACGCTTTTAGAAAACATACCTACCAATATGCGATCAAATTGATTTTTTACAGAACCTCAAAAAGAGTATTTCAAATTTTATGAGAATTTTATGTGTTTTTGTGGGACATAGAATGGGCCCACATGGAGCGATGGAAATGGAGCGGTAAACATAGCACTGATTTGGGCCTTGCTTCAAACCTACAGTACCTAAATAGTTAGAATTTGGGAAATGATTATTGAACTCCATTTTTAACCAAATGCATTTGCATTAATTTTTTTTAATGTACTTATAAAAATATGACTTAATTGTTATTCACATATTAAACTTTGGAGTCTTTTTTAACACATGCACGAAAGGATAGATTTTGTAATTCTTTTGCATAAATAAAGACGAAATAAATGCATTTGAATAAAAATGAAGTGTAGAAATTAATTTCCCCAAAAATTCTGTATTCCATCAATGCTCCAAGCTGTATAGAAATTAACAAGCTAGTGGTCATGGCATTATTTTTCCCAAGGCTAGTTCTAGAATAATTTTGCACTTGTCTTTGGTCAAGCCAAGTGTCTACATATTAGTTTTTGAAAACGGGCTTCTCTGTGGTCAACTCACACCCAATTGAGTGTCGTCTAAGAGAGAGCCAGAGGATCCAACGTTGTGGTTTTTTTTTTTTTTTTTAAACTCGACGTCGTGGATTCATTTGGAAAAATTGTACAAGAAATTCGACCGGAAAGAAACCTAACTATAGGGATTTTAATTTTTTTTTTTTTTGGATTTCGTCGTTTTTCACAAGATTAGATTATTAGACTTCTCAGCCTATTTATATAGGCTTGTCAACCCTAATTGTAGAAAATTAAAATAGCATTGGAAGAGGAGCTGACCATGTGTTAATTAATTGCTCATGTAGTCCAATAAAATTAACGTAGAAATCTCACAAGTAATATTAATTCTGCAGAGATGGAAAATCGTTCAAGTGGGTATCTCTATTTGTTTTAGCGGATCGATATGACCACCGAAATGGACTACAAGTCTAAGGTGATTGCATATCCGATATTTTGTTGAAATATTTTTTTAATTGGGACTGAATTTCCTCTATTAGATATAATGATTTCATAATCCAAAAAAATGTGAGATAAACAACACCATGGGGGCTGCATTATTTTGCTAATAAATAAGTAGTTACTATATCAACGGTCTAACTTAAGGTTCTGTTCGTTTGAAATATAAATTGTTACCCAGACAGCAACCTAGAGGGGGGGGGTGAATAGGGTTGCTAATTAAAAATTACTATTTAAAAAATACAAAGGCAAATAACCAATTAGCAAACATATAGAGAGAGTTAAGAAGCGCAAAACCAGTTTATAGTGGTTCGGTCTGAATTTGTCCACGGTCCAGCCTACTCCACTTCTCTCCAAGGCAATCGCTTGAAGGTTCCACTAAAGAAAATGGAATTACACCAATAAGCCTTGCGGGTGCTTACAATTACCGACGCTCCTAGCTTTCCAGAGGAGCTAGACAACCGCAAAGATTTAAAGTACAAAATCCTCAAAAACCCCTTTCCAAAAACAAAACCCCTGTTTTTGGAATTACAAATCCAGTGTTTGATTTCTCAAACACTTAATCTCTCAAAAGATAATAGAATTTGTAGCTCACAATTACAACACTCCTCCTCAAGGAGTATAACAATTTGCTCGCAAATCTCTCAAGGTAATTGTATGAAAAAAATGAAGTGTAGGAGAGAATGAAAATTGCTCTTGTAATGCTCTGTGTATTTTCTCTGTTGTAGCTTGGAGGTTTTTTTCTCTTCTGTTGAAACTTCCTTTTTGTAGCAAAGAAGAAAATGACCGTTCAAAAACATTTCCGTTGATCAAAAGTCTTCTAGCAGAATACTTATTCTTCATTAGTTGCAACTATAGACTTTGAATTTTTGGACCGTTTGAAATTTGTCCGTTGAGATGCAAATCTCATTTCTGCTGATTTTGATCTTCATTCATTGCTAGTGATCCCTGAGCCATAAAGTCTACACATGCAGAGATATTGTCTTTCCTTGAGTGCAATAGAAAAATGTTGAGCCATATTTTTCAACGTCGAGTATTAACTCCCAAGCTTTCAAGCAAACATTTCAAACTAAAATCTCTCAAGTCAACAATGGAAGCAAACATTTCAAACTAAAATCTCTCAAGTCAACAATAGAAACAAACATTTCAAACTAAAATGAAGAAACTGGCCGACCATATTAAAAATGTCCACTGTATAAGTTTTTACTTTTGGGCCACATGGGTTTTGATTACATGTATGCACATAGGCCAAAAACTGATTTTAAAAGGAGTTCTTTTATTATGAGCAAGATAAGAAAAATGGGGCCAGGAGACTTTTCTTTCAAAAAGAATTTGTACACGAGCTGTACACATATTATTTTGGCCACACACAAACAAGGATTTCTTTCTTTTTATGGGTGAACATCTATTAAGATTTTTACCCTTTCAATAGAGATTTTATAAGAGGATTTTAATCATGCATTTTAAGAAATCAATTTTGTCATAAAACTTAATCAAAATATGTCAGAAGACTTTTCTAACAATCTCCCCCTTTTTGATGATGACACAAAATATGAATTTTTAAAAGCAGTGATAAGTAAAGATTGAGCAAATGCTCCCCCTTCATATATGCTCCCCCTCAACATGTGCATTAAAGTCAATATGATTAACGAGTAATAGCAATAATCAACAGATCATAGCAAAAGCAAATTTTAAATTAGCTCACAACGATAGCAAAAGCACAACGATAGCAAAAGCAAATTTTAAATTAGCCCACAACGATACAATAGCTAAAGATAGCAAGATAGATCAAATCTTTTTCTCCCCCTGTGACATCATCAAAAACAAGTAAAGCGTAGAGGAAAGAAATATGGCTATGGTTCCATCACCATGCCTCTCTTGCTCCGTATCACTCTATGTTGAGAGCTTGGCGTCTGCGATTTTCATATTCTCGGATAATGGCTGCTACAGCAACAGCCACAATTCCAATCCAGTACCACAGATTATCCACATTTACATTCCAACCGAACCATGGTGGTATTCGTATTGTAAGTAACGCACAAAGCAGAATGAAAATAAAGAGTTGCATCCAAAGGTTTTGGATAAACAACCTGAACTCTGCTCGTTCGGCATCTCTTTCGTAAAACTCAAACGGTAACCCTTGCGGTAAGTTTGCCATTTCTTGATTTGGAAGGATAGAGATTTGGAGAGATTTAGGCCGAGAGAGAGAAGGAGAGATAGATAGATGAAGAGATAGAGATTGAGTTGTTGAATTTATAGAGTATGAGAGAAGTGTTGAGAGGGAAAAAAAATTTGAAATTTGAAATTTGAAATTGAGGATAGGGGTTGCCGCGCCGAATAGGACAAAAATAGGGGAAGAAAATTGTGTTCGGGTGTTTATTGCTGTGTCCCCTCAATGTCGCATAGAATTGAGTGTAATATGTTCGGAGTGATTTATTAAACACTATGATGGTAAGTACTCCAAAAAAAATGATTAGGCAAGTAATACTAAATTTAACTAAAAATCCCAAAAAAAATATTTAGAATGGATTAGACATCCCGAGTTCTCTTCTGATAAAACAAAATTGTTCTTCAATAAGGGGTTTTGTAAAAATATCTGCCAATTGCTTGTCGGTACTGACAAAATCAAGAACAATATCCCCTTTTTGAACATGATCACGTATAAAATGATGTCTAATTTCAATATGTTTCGTTCGAGAATGTTGAATGGGATTTTTTGTTAAATTGATTGCACTTGTATTATCACATTTAATTGGAATATGATCATAATGTAGATTAAAATCCTCCATTTGCTGTTTGATCCATAATAATTGAGCACAACAACTACCAGCAGCTATATACTCAGCTTCGGCAGTCGATAAAGCAACTGAATTTTGCTTTTTACTAAACCAAGATACTAATGAGTTTCCAAGAAATTGGCATGTACCACTAGTGCTCTTACGATCAGTTTTACTACCGGCATAATCAGCATCAGAAAAACCAATTAAGTCGAAAGAAGTATTTCTAGGAAAAAATAACCCCAAATTAGGAGTTCCTGCAAGATATCTAAAAATACGTTTTACAGCTACTAAATGTGACTCCTTTGGGTTAGATTGAAAACGAGCACATAAGCAAACACTAAACATGATGTCAGGTCTACTAGCAGTAAGATAAAGAAGTGAACCGATCATACCTCGATACATTTTAGTGTCTACTGATTTACCATTTTCATCTTTGTCGAGTTTAGCGGTTGGGCTCATTGGAGTCTTCATGATTTTGGAATCTTCCATGTTGAATCTTTTGAGAAGTTCTTTCGTATACTTTGCTTGATTTATAAAAATTCCATCTTTTGATTGCTTGATTTGGAGTCCAAGGAAAAAATTAAGTTCTCCCATCATACTCATTTCAAACTCCCCTTGCATACACTTAGCGAACTCTTTGCATAATTTTTCATTAGTAGCACCGAAAATAATATCATCAACATAAATTTGAATAATAAGCATATCATGATTTTCGGTTTTTATGAAAAGAGTCGTATCTAATTTTCCTCTAGAAAAACCATTTTCTAATAAGAATGAACTAAGTCTATCATACCATGCACGTGGAGCTTGTTTTAGACCATACAAAGCTTTTGAAAGCTTATAAACATGATCAGGATATGAATGACTTTCAAAACCAGGTGGTTGTTTAACATAAACTTCTTCGTTAATAAAACCATTTAAAAATGCACTTTTCACATCCATTTGAAAAAGTTTAAAATCTTTGAAACATGCAAATGCAAGTAGCATCCGAATAGCTTCTAGTCTAGCAACAGGTGCAAATGTCTCGTCAAAATCAATGCCTTCTTCTTGATTATAGCCTTGTGCAACTAATCTAGCTTTATTTCTAATAATGTTTCCTGATTCATCCAATTTATTTCTAAAAACCCATTTAGTGCCAATGATGGTGTGATCGTGAGGTCTAGGCACTAAATTCCAAACTTTACTTCTCTCAAATTGACTCAGTTCTTCTTGCATAGCTAAAATCCAATTTTCATCATTTTCAGCTTCAAAAAAAGTTTTAGGCTCAATTTGAGAGACAAAAGCTAAATTTCCACAAATATTTTTAAGGGATGAGCGAGTAGATATACCTTTTGAAACATCTCCAAGAATCAAATCTTTTGGATGATTTTGCACAAATCTCCATTCTTTAGGTAGATTTTGATTGCTGATAGGGTCTTGTGATTGATCAAGAGCCACATCATCCTTTGCTTGAGTGCTCTCTTGTTGTCTTTCACCATTTTCTTTGCTAATAGTTAAGTCTTGCACTTCTTTTATGATATCTATTTCATCATTATCAATAATAATCTTGGCAGTAGATGGATTAGATTCATCAAAAGAAACATGAACAGATTCTTCTACAAGTAAAGTGCGTTTGTTGTACACTCTATATGCTTTACTTGAAGTTGAATAACCAATAAAAATTCCTTCATCAGATTTTGAATCAAATTTTCCCAAATGATCTTTTCCATTATTTAAGACAAAACATTTACAACCAAAAGCATGAAAGTAACCAATATTGGGTTTTCTATCGTTCCATAGCTCATATGGTGTCTTTTTGAGGATAGGTCTAATCAAGACTCGATTTAGAACATAACAAGCAGTGTTAACGGCTTCTGCCCAAAAGTATTTAGGTAGAGAGTTTTCACATAGCATTGTTCTAGCCATTTCTTCAAGAGTTCTATTTTTTCTCTCAACTACTCCATTCTGTTGAGGTGTACGAGGTGCAGAAAAGTTATGATCTATACCATGATCATCACAATATTTTTCAAATAAAAAATTTTCAAGTTCTCTACCATGATCAGTTCGAATATTTGAAATAATAAATCCTTTTTCATTTTGAACTTTTCTACATAGTTTTGTAAAAGAAGGAAAAGCCTCATCCTTAGTAGTTAGGAACATAACCCATGTAAATCTAGAGAAATCATCCACAACAACAAGACAATAGTATTTGCCGCCAAGACTTGCTGTTCTAGTTGGGCCAAATAAATCCATGTGTAATAATTGTAATGGCCTTGCAGTTGAAATAACATTTTTAGATTTGAAAGAAACTTTTGTTTGTTTACCTTGTTGGCATGCATCACACAATCTATCTTTTTCAAATTTGATTTTTGGAAGACCAACAACTAATTCTTTTCTAGAAAGTTTTGAAATTGCATCCATGTGTGCATGTCCAAGGCGTCTATGCCATAGCCAACTATTATCACTCATTGCAGAAAAACATTTTACACCTTGTTTACTCAAATCATTTAAGTTGAAAATATAAACATTTTCAAGTCTTTGGCCAACAAATAATGTTTTGTGTTCTTTGATACTCTCAATGATGCAACTAGATTTTTCAAAAATAACTTTATTACCCTTATCACATAATTGGCTAATGCTAAGAAGATTGTGTTTAAGACCATCAACAAATAAGACATCTTCTATAACAGGAGAAGGAGATATACCGATATTACCTATACCGATGATTTTTCCTTTGCTATTGTCACCAAAAGTTACAAATCCTCCATCTTTTGGAGTTAGAGAATTGAAAGCCTTTTCATCTCCCGTCATATGCCTTGAGCATCCACTATCAAGGTACCATTTACCCTTAGTTGATGTGGATTTGAGACATACCTACAATAACATATCAAAACTTGATTTTTGGTACCCATATCATCTTGGGTCCATGTTGGTTAGCTTGAATAGGGTATGTTTGGTTCTTTTGAACCCAAGTCTTGTTAACATGAACAGATGAAAGTTTCTTCATAGGGCATGATGGTGAAATATGTCCTTCTATACCACAATAATGACAAGTAATTTTAGGACGAATAGGTGAAGTGCTTTTATCAAAAAGATTTTTGTAAAGATTTTTATGTTCGTCAGGATTATAACCAATTCCAGCTTTATGAAAAGAACATCTTTGTTTTCCAAGAAGTAAGTCTAAGACTTCTTTACCTTTCGTTAATTTTTCAAGAGATTTAGTTAAATCATCAATTTGTTTATGCAAAAAATCAACATTTGAAACTTTTCTCAAATTCTCATTTTCTTCTTTCAGAGCATTTCTCTCTGTAATTAAATCTTTAATTTGTTTATCAAGAAGATCAGTGTTAGAACTATTTTTCAAATTTTCATTTTCTTCTTCTAAAGCATTTTTCTCGTCAATCAAATTATTCATTTCATTTGAAAGTTCTTTGGCGAGTTTCTTAAAAGCTTTATTCTTTGATTTTACTTTTTCAAAATCAACTTGCAAACTTTTAAAAGCATTTTGTAATTCATCAAATGAAAGAGATGAGGAGTCATGATATACCTTATTTTCTTCTAGTGCCATTAAACAGAGGTTTGCCACTTCAGCTTCCTCGTCACTTTCTGAGCTGCTGTCCTCACTGTTGTCCCAAGCTGCTACCATTGCTTTCTTTTTATCCTTTTTGCTGAACCTTTTGAACTGAGGACAATCAGCTTTCATATGCCCTGGTTTTCTGCATTTGTAACAGATCATCTCATCACGTTTGCCATCATCTTCTTTGTTCTCATTCTTTTTGAGAAATTTCCTTCCTTTCCATCCATTCTTTTTCTTGAGAAATTTCTTGAAATTCTTTGTGATTAAGGCCATCTCTTCATCATCATCGCTTTCATTACTTGCTTCTTCGGTATTCTTTGATTTACTGGTAGTACTTCTTAGAGCGATGTCTTTTCTCTTTGTATCGACTTCCTCATTTAGCTTGCGATGTATCTCTTCTGTCATGAGAGTGCCCATAAGTTCATCCATAGTACATTTGGAGAAGTCCATGGTTTGCAAGATGATTGATGCCTTAGTATCCCAAGACTTTGTCATGGACCTGAGAATCTTTCTTGCCATTTCTGAGTTAGTATAAGATTTACCAAGAGATTTTAAACCATTAACGATATCAGTAAATCTAGTGAACATATCAGAAATAGATTCTTCAGGTTTCATTTTGAACAATTCATAATTGTGTACTAGAATATCTATTTTTGATTCCTTCACTTGACTATTTCCTTCATGAGTAGCTATCAATTTATCCCAAATTTCTTTAGCAGTTTCACAAATAGAGATTCTATTATATTCAGCAGAATCTAGAGCACAATATAAAATATTCATAGCCTTGGAGTTTGATTCTATATTACGCATATCTGCATCATTCCATTCAGCCTCAGTCTTGACCACAGAGGTCTCTCCTACAGTTTTCATAGGGATGTTAGGTCCGATCGTGATAATTTTCCATAAACTATAATCTATGGACTGGATATAAATTCTCATCCTATTTTTCCAGTAGGCAAAGTTTGTTCCATTGAACAAAGGTGGTCTGTTGGTTGATAGGCCCTCGATGTGTGATGATGTGGTTGCCATAATCCCTCTTAGACTGTAAAGTCTTTAGACAAGAGTCCAAGCTCTGATACCAATTGTTACCCAGACAGCAACCTAGAGGGGGGGGTGAATAGGGTTGCTAATTAAAAATTACTATTTAAAAAATACAAAGGCAAATAACCAATTAGCAAACATATAGAGAGAGTTAAGAAGCGCAAAACCAGTTTATAGTGGTTCGGTCTGAATTTGTCCACGGTCCAGCCTACTCCACTTCTCTCCAAGGCAATCGCTTGAAGGTTCCACTAAAGAAAATGGAATTACACCAATAAGCCTTGCGGGTGCTTACAATTACCGACGCTCCTAGCTTTCCAGAGGAGCTAGACAACCGCAAAGATTTAAAGTACAAAATCCTCAAAAACCCCTTTCCAAAAACAAAACCCCTGTTTTTGGAATTACAAATCCAGTGTTTGATTTCTCAAACACTTAATCTCTCAAAAGATAATAGAATTTGTAGCTCACAATTACAACACTCCTCCTCAAGGAGTATAACAATTTGCTCGCAAATCTCTCAAGGTAATTGTATGAAAAAAATGAAGTGTAGGAGAGAATGAAAATTGCTCTTGTAATGCTCTGTGTATTTTCTCTGTTGTAGCTTGGAGGTTTTTTTCTCTTCTGTTGAAACTTCCTTTTTGTAGCAAAGAAGAAAATGACCGTTCAAAAACATTTCCGTTGATCAAAAGTCTTCTAGCAGAATACTTATTCTTCATTAGTTGCAACTATAGACTTTGAATTTTTGGACCGTTTGAAATTTGTCCGTTGAGATGCAAATCTCATTTCTGCTGATTTTGATCTTCATTCATTGCTAGTGATCCCTGAGCCATAAAGTCTACACATGCAGAGATATTGTCTTTCCTTGAGTGCAATAGAAAAATGTTGAGCCATATTTTTCAACGTCGAGTATTAACTCCCAAGCTTTCAAGCAAACATTTCAAACTAAAATCTCTCAAGTCAACAATGGAAGCAAACATTTCAAACTAAAATCTCTCAAGTCAACAATAGAAACAAACATTTCAAACTAAAATGAAGAAACTGGCCGACCATATTAAAAATGTCCACTGTATAAGTTTTTACTTTTGGGCCACATGGGTTTTGATTACATGTATGCACATAGGCCAAAAACTGATTTTAAAAGGAGTTCTTTTATTATGAGCAAGATAAGAAAAATGGGGCCAGGAGACTTTTCTTTCAAAAAGAATTTGTACACGAGCTGTACACATATTATTTTGGCCACACACAAACAAGGATTTCTTTCTTTTTATGGGTGAACATCTATTAAGATTTTTACCCTTTCAATAGAGATTTTATAAGAGGATTTTAATCATGCATTTTAAGAAATCAATTTTGTCATAAAACTTAATCAAAATATGTCAGAAGACTTTTCTAACATAAATCATTTTCCTGTAAAATATTATACCCATTTTCTAGTATTTGGTTGACAAGATAGGGGTAAAACATTTTACTCTGTAAAACTTTTTCCTGCAAATGAAGAAAAATAACTTCCCCTCAAAACTCCCGTAAGTCATTTTACTCTCTCTCTCTCTCTCTCTCTCTCTCTCTCTCTCTCTCTCTCTCTCATGAAGCATATTTATTTCTTTTGTTCTTCTACTGATCTCGCTTATTATAATATATGCATTTCCATAGCAATCGATTGATAAGAGACTACAAGTAGATTGAAGTACTTCCGTATTTGTTGGTGAACTCATCCGGCAATTAGCACATAATGATTGTTCAAGAGAAATTTTCATTGTGATATCCTTATAACAACCAAACACCAAAAAGAAGAAATTGACAAGTTTTGTTTTGGCAAAATCAATTTGCATAACAAAATATTTTACAGAGCGGAAAATATTTTCAGTTGAAACAAACGAATTATAATTGTAAATAGATTTTTTTAAAAATAGGAGTATAAATATATATGTACTCTGCGCGTATTAATGAGCCCACACTTCATCAAATTAAATGATGCCACTTTATGGATTAATTGAGAAATGGAAAATTGTAATGAGAGTGTTGATATCAGGGTTAGGTGAAGAAAAGGAGGGAAACCCTAAAAAGTGTATATTGGGAGCATTGTGGGGTGCAACAATTTCAATAAGTAAAAAATAAAAATACTACAGTACTTGCTTTAAATGCAAGGAAATGAAGCCATCAGTTTTTGGTTTGACCCACATTTTAAGGCTAAGAAGTCGCACCCTTGTTCTTTATTTTCCATTCCCCAAACCTACTACTACTGCTACTTGTCTGTCTACACCTGGGGTGCTGGGTGCTGTAGTGCATCCTCCGCATTATACATGTAGTACGGTTGATTCGATCGTTTATCTTGACAATAGACATGCAGTTAAGATTTGTAGGAACTCAAATTAAATCTAAACCGTTCGTGTCAAGATGAACGGTCGGATTGGCTATCGTGTAGTGCGGCGGGTGCACTACAGTCCTCCCATTCCGGTCTCCTTTCACAGTTTCACTAAATTTTCTTCACCCCTTTCAAATCACCGATTTCAGGCTTTGCCTATCATGTTGACATCATTGATACAAGACCACCCAACTCAACCTGGGATAAGGCGGGAAATAAGTTAATTTACAAGTACCGGCATAAGATGACTTGGACATCGTAATTTATCGGGAAAAAAAAAAACCCCAAAGATAAGTGTTTCGGGCTAGAAAAAAAGTATCATTCACTCGCCTGGAGTAAGCGGACAAAATTGTTTTCGACGAGAGATATATATTGGCTTGTCTCGTAGATAAACATGATTTCAATAGTACTCCACATTTTATAACTCGTGATTAAGTTTTTTTAGTAAGTATGAAGACTACTCGACGGAGCTAGCTATTTGATGGCTATGTTTCATAAGTCGTTCGAGACTGTGGAATACGGTGGATACCAACCATTTATAAATTAATTATAGTACTCCAACTCTATATCTAACCCAGACAAACATTCACAGGTTCACTTGATGTATCAAATAGTCAAAATGATAAATTGAATAAATGAAGTTTAAAAAAAAAAAAATGTCGGTGCCAATTTTTCGGTGCAGCTTGAAGTTTTCATGCATACGTACAAGTAAGAAATGTTTAGATGTCTCGACAATTAAAGGTCAAATTTTGTGTTTTTCTTTCCGTTGTGGGACAATATTCACAGGCGGCTCTACATGTGGTTAAGGGTAGGTATTCAAATGACTTGACATTTCGTATATTTTTCCAAGGATTTAGTCTGGTTTCTGTCCGGATTTAATCTGATGGGTTTTTGATTTCCATCAGTTTTTTATGCTGTGTTTTATATGAAGCTCCGCCATCCCGAGGCGTCTGGTGTCTGGGTACTATAACTCCACTAATGTCGATCCTTGTTGTACGGTGTGGAATGAGCGATGTCGCTCTTGCTTAGGCGTTAGACATCAGTTTCGCCTCTTTGCTTTTTCTTTATATTGTTAGCTTTAGAGTTTAGTTGTGTCTCTGTATCTTTGTATTCAGGTGGGAATCTATTACTCCATATGACTTGATTTGTATTCCGGTGATGATCTGAAGATGCCGTATGGCTTTTATAAATGGATATGCTTCTTCCATTGAAAAAAAAAAAAAAAAACTTATTCAATCAACTATGAACACCAAATTCATTTCAATTGGAGCACGTGATAGTCTACTGCCCAATCTACCCGATCTGAAACCATTTTCGTTGAAAGAAAAGACGAATTTCTTAGTTTGGAGAAGCAATTGAAGGATAAAGTTTAAATGTTATGCCAAAATTGGCAAAATAAATATGGTTAATTGTTTCAAAAGCAATATACCAATTTATTATTTTAGTTATGTGTTTTTTATTAGAACTGATAGCCTAATATGAAAAGTCCAAGAAAAACTTCTGAAACCGCCACTGTGGACAATCGAAGAATATTACATCGTCACATCTCACAACACACCATTATCTATAGGGTAAACTCTCATTCCATACCCGCGGCCTACAGATTGAGTCTACACACTCTCAACCCGACGGTTGAAGAATTGGAGAATTAGATGTGCCTAGCTCAAGTCAATGTTGTGCCAAAGTTTGAGATTCGATGATCAAGAGAGGTACAATCATACATTGTTGTTGGATAATTCATACCCGGCTCGGCAGTTTTATGTATTGGATAATTCTTAATTGAAATATCGAAGAGCAAAACACGAGTCGAGTTCGAGCAGCTATTTCATACTCTTTAAAAGTGTAATTTTGGTTTGAGCCGATAGCCATTGCTGTAACCTCAATTGAAGTCTTAAGGCTGCTTTTTTTTTAACTTATAAGTCTGGAACTTACTTCGATATTTTTTACTTTTCGTAACTTTTTATTTAGCTTTTCGTTGTAACTTTTAGAATTAATCGTTCGTCTCGACGAGAGGAATCGGAAAAGTATAAAAATACGGACTGATGTTGAAAAAATTTAAATGATACGGCACTTTAGACAAATAAGACAGTTATTTGATACTTTTTCCGTCTTTAGTGAACTTTTTTTTTGCTTTCAGTCATAATTTAGTACTTTTTAGGCTCGTCTCGTCAAGATAGATGATCAAAATCACGCAAATCTAACAAAATTCAAAAAAATGAATAAAACACACAAAATGAAGAAATAAGTATAGTCAAAAAGAACACAGCCTAGCATTCAAGTTGGGAATTCAAAAGGCAAGACGTACACGGGCTGGCTTCGACCCATGCTTCATTTTTTATGGGCTAGCCCGAGCTCGCCAGCCCCTTGCGCGAAGCCCATGAAATCAAATACGGGCCGATCTCTGAAGGCCTCGGCCCAGGTCGTATCCCAGACACGCCTCATGTTTGGTGTCCCAAATACTACTTTTACGCAGAAATTCTCACCAGATTATTATTAGGAAATTAATTTTCGTGCTTCACTTTTATACGCAGGCGCTCCACTTTCAACGTGACGTTAAAAAGTGAAGCGCCTGGGTACAAAAATAGAGCGCTAAAATCAGCATCCTTATTATTATT
Source organism: Rhododendron ovatum (assembly GCA_019656835.1). NCBI lineage: Eukaryota > Viridiplantae > Streptophyta > Magnoliopsida > Ericales > Ericaceae > Rhododendron > Rhododendron ovatum. Next base: position 5,858,107 of record CM033792.1, on the reverse strand, counting down.
GCAGATGCATTTTTTAAATCACGAACCACAATGATATGGGTTTTACTTCGAACATTAAAAGGAACACCAAACACAACACATAATTCTGCACAGTAAGTTTTGTGAAAATTCTACTTGCACAACATTACATTATATACACCCAAACAATCTCCATTGTTCCACATAGGATTAAACGTTTCTAGCCGAGTCTAGTAGTGTCGTGTTCGAGCTCAGTTCATCTAATAATCGCGCTTGTCTTGGCTAGCCGAATCTGGTAGTGTCGTGTTTGAGCTCAGTTCATCTAATAATCGCGCTTGTCTTGGCTACACGATTGAACAAGCTCAAACAAGTTGCAAAATGTCCATAAAAAACCTCATGTTCATTTGCTGATGATAAACCTCCAAACCTACTCTGTTGTCCATAAAAACATGATTCAAAAATCATATCATAATTTTTTTTTCCAATGATACCCCCAAACCTACTCTGTTGGGAAATCTATTTTGCGCGCACACGTCTAAACTCTTTAACTAAATGTGTACTTATACTAGAAAATATTGGATTGATGTGGACATGTGGTGAGGTAACAAACCTCCAAACAAGTACTAAAGTAAAGTTATTAGTGAGTGAAAACATTAATCTGTAAAAATCCAAGCAGCGAAAATGGAAGGAAGCTCTATTTTTTGGACATATTCTACTGGTCGTACCGGAAGAATAAAGTCTAACCCAAGAGGTTGGTTTGGTGGTCTTGGCTTTGGACTTACATATTTGCTTCCTCGTAAGGTTCCAGGGTCGATTCTCTTTACCAACAACTATTGGGGCCACCTCATCCTTATGCGCAAGCGTGTTAAAAGGCTATAAAAGAGTTGTAGGGATTAGTTCGAGGTGTGCGCAAACTGACCCGGAACAATGATAACAATAGCTGTTTTGATTACACAATCGAACAAGCTCAAACAAGTTGCAAAATGTCCATCAAAAACTCAGTTCATTTGCAGCCTTGGGCCCAAGTACTGAACTGCACTGGTTTTACCAGCACAGGATGTCAATAGCTTGGTTCAGAGCCTTTTCTAGCCCCTAGACTCAAATGAAGGGCTGGAAAACCCTCAGAGCAGAATTCAAGCATATTGATGCTGGGATGCAAAATGCACACAATTGCCTTTCAAACCCATATGGCTCACGTGGTCTTCACCCCAAATTCAGGATCCTAATTAATGAGGAAAGACCAGATCCCACATAGTCAAATGGGTAAGCTCCCAAGTATCTGACACAGCACAGGTTTTAACTCATGGCTTTTAATAATTGCCATCCGAAGTTTCCACATGACTTCTTCTGAATCTCTCACATTCACATGCATTCATGCAAAGTCAAACAAGTATCTGTACAGACTGTACCATATATACTCTCCATTACATTAGAAAAACAGAATTTCCATCACCCCAGATAATGCAGTCAACCAGACTGGTCTTGTTTATCGAACTCTAAAGTATGATCACAGTTGTGGGATCACAGATCTCATTTGCAAACTCCAAAGGATTCCCAATCGTAATTCGTAAAACGATTCGTAATAGCTTCAAATACGATTCGTAATAGCTTCAAATAAGATGACAATGAAATACCACGCACGTAGTAGGTTTTGTTAGCTGGATTAGAACTGCATTTCTGGCATGTGAATGTAAAGAATCAGTGGAGAGATAACTTAGCAAGTGGACAACCATCCCACAAACATGAGATATACAACACTTTGGGGACATGGTATTCATAACCCTTCACTATTGCTCCGGTGTGATCACTCCCTCAATAGTATGGCTGGTGGGAAATGAGAAAACTACCAGTGATTCAAAGATGCCAGCTTTCTTACAAAACATACCAGAGGCTAGTCTCCCGAAGATTTGAGTACCAAGTTCAACTAACTCATACCGAGCAATAAGAGGGAAATTTTTCTTATGAAACCTGACTGATGCTAAGATTCAAACCGTTTAGTTGTTTTCTGCGTTATAAATGGACTCTACTATATATGTGAAGTACCTACGTTAGATATGAAAGTAAGAGTATGAGGTATGTGTGACAACAGTAGAGACAGATTGCTTAGCAAAAAAAAAAAAACTGTAGTGACAGATTTATGCAACAATAATGTAGAACACTAATTGGGTTCATTCATTAACCATTTACAAAACTCACAAATGAACTATATCACCTGGTGAACACATTTCGTCCTAAGAAGTACGAAGTCAATGAAGAATAGTAGAATACCAAGAAATAAGAATATTTGTGATATCCATTCCATGATCATGTCAATTATAAGTTTTGACTTTCACACGCATACTGCATACATACTTGTTGGTCTAGTATCAGAGACTTGTAATTCTTCCCATTGGAGTGATCTCCATGTTCAATTTCTCAGACCTAGCAAGTAGATAATTGCAAAAACAAAAGGCCAACAAGAAAAAGGAAAAGAGCACCTTAGTCAAAGGCCAATTTTCATGGACTATATATATCATGCCAGTAACATGATTTGCAAATTTATTTTAGTAGAGTAACACTAGCCTATCACAGTATATCCCTCCATTATATAGGATGGTTAGGAAAGCATATTTGAACCTAATCAAGAACAAGGGGCCTTCAAACTTCCGTGAATGACAATAGCTCATGCCAATTCGCCAAGTAGTACCTTGATTATGTTTGAAGAGAAGCCGCGGGACCTAGCATTTGTACCACGACCAAGCCCAAAGCACAATGTTGAAACAGGTGATCCGAATTCTTCTTCCTTTTCAATCCTCAAATGAAAAGCCAAGCTTGGGTTTGGCTGTCGTCGTGTATTTGGAGTAGTAAGTGGAGAAGATGGCACAGAACGTGACCGTGAACGAGGTGATGACGAGAATGATGAAGAAGGAGATGGCGGGTGACTGGTTTTCCTCCAACTTAGCTTAGGTAGAACATTGTGGAAAAGGTTGGGTTTTGATTCCCTTTTAGTGGGTTTTTTTGTGGATCTAGACTGGAAGGAAGGTGGTGGTGTAAGAGGAGGAAGTGGGTAGTCGCGGAACTCGACTCTAGGCGTCCCCGGCTGAGATTCCCATGAAAATGGTATGCCAACTGAAGCAACCCCATAGTACACTTCCGAGGGGTTGGTCACTGAGATCTGCTTGGATACGCTACTGGTAGAGACCTTGATGGACTTCTCAGGAAGATTAAGCATCTTTTGTTTCAGGTGCAAGCAACAAAGAAGTGCCTAAAGAAAAGGAGGGAAGATAGTAGAGGGATTCAGCTAGGTAGAGGGGTTGACATATGTAGGTTCCTTGAGTAGTGTGAAGTGGCTAATGTTCCTACACATGAATCCCTACCATGCGTATACAACTTGAGCGGCTTATATACCACCAGAATTTCCCGAAGTGCGAGTCTGTTTTTTAAAAAGCTAAATTTACGCATCTACAAAATGGGGTTGACATTTATCTTTCATTTGAAAAGCACTGGTACTAAACTAGTTAACAAGAAGTTAGATTGAGATGATTAAGGAAGAAAAAAAAAGGAAAAAAGAGAGCACCATCATGGATCAGGGCGCCCCATTACATTGCATGTTCACAAATTTTGGAATGAAATTTCTCATCTGATCCCATTACACTAAATAAAATAGTATACAAAATAAGATATGCGTGCAGTTTAGACTTTTCTTGTTTTGTATGAGTTGAAACCAGGTATTTTGTTTACTGCAGTGGAGTCAATGTAATAACCAAATAAAACACATATATCTTTTCGTGTAATTTCATTCAGTAGAGGCTGGTTTATTTTTTCCGGGACTTGCGAAAAAAACCAAGCTTCGTTTGACTCCACTAGACAAAAATCGCCATCACCACTGTCATGGATGATGCATGTGAATTCCTAATCACATGCATCTTCAAGAACAAAATGCACCATCTTTACATAAATAACGCTCAAGATATTTATACATACACGTTCTTGCACACACATATATTCATGAGGAAGCACATGTGAGACTTGCATCATTGTGGTTCCCTGAATTGTGGAGAGTGCACATGTTGTTTCAATGGATGAGAATAATCTATCTTACCATGCCCTATGCTTTGACATTTGAAGAAACACAGTTATACACTTCCAAGAAAGCAATAACTTACCGCCATTGGTTATCTCTCTGCCTGCACAGCTACTCTGTGCAAATCGTCCTTTTCACAGCAGATTTTTATTCAAAGCGTTTTTTTTTTTTTTTTTTTTTTTTTATCGGCCATTTTAATTCAGAGTTTCACAGCTTGCAGTAGAACTAGTAGAGGAGGCTTCACCAAGTCAACCTGCAAAACCAGTTGATAGAAATTTCGTAAACTAAAGAAACAAGACCATATAGATGTAACTCAAACATCAATATGTAAAATCAAGCATTATAACATAAATCATGCCAATCCAAGGGGAGAAACTCCCAAATCCGGCATCTGAAGCTCTAAAAAAGTAAAAAGTATTGGCAACTCCCAAGCTAAACATTTTAAAACTCGAAGGAAAATTCGGCAGTGGAGTTATTAAGCCAAAATTAGCAGCGAAACTACGGAAAAATAAACAATCACCAAAAGATTGCATTTATTAAGCCATCAGAACATAAATCTAATTGCTGAATAATAAATAAACGAAAAACTCTTTAACCAACATTTAACAGAGGCTTTTACTCAGAAATTAAATTCAGAAGTCCAAATGAGGTTATAATTTCATGACTCATTGCAACTGCGTAATAGGCTGAAGTTTAATTACTTTGTAGCATAAGATGAAAATTTCAGTCAAAGAACGATGGATAATCCCGAAAACAGCATCCAAACTGATGACACCGCTCGTGCAGAACCTGTGGACCAGAGTCACTATCCCTTTCTTTAGCCTGATGACTTGGGAAGGTTAATCTGTTACACTGCTTCCACGGTTCCAGGAAAAACTGGGTTAATTTTTTATATTCCTATCCCCAAAACAGTTGACTTGAAAAAGACATACGACAAAGACAAGACCTAACTTCTAATAACCAACTTCATCAGTTAATCAATTGTCCTACCATCCTCAGCACCATCATCGCCATTGATTCGGTTAAATCTTATGACCAATGAAGGGGACTTTTCCGGAAAGTGTATTTGCCTCTATCATTAGCTGGGGTAGTCATTCATCAAATCAACATACAAGAAGATGAACCATGCCCAGAAATCATAGGAGCTGTCTGTAGCACTTTACCAAGCCTAACCCAGCCTGAAGTTTCAATGCTGGGTACTATTTGTGCTGTCATATCAAAGCAAAGCAGAACAGAGCAATTTTTCTAGTAGATTGCAAAACCAGTGCTTTAACCATTTGTTAGATCATGCTCCGTAAGTCCATATGATGCCAAAAAGAGTTCAAATAACCGTCTTTAGACTAGGAACCCACCAGCACACTCAAATTGAGCACATTTTTTTCCCTCTAATACAAATCTCCATCGATGACAACTGCAGCATGTGCCATGCTTGTCTTAAACCAATGAGCTGCTTTAAGGTCCATAAAGCATGAGTCTTCCAGCATTAACAAATTCTGAGGGCCCAGATGGGCACCGGCTTTCACACCAACAAAGGATCTCTAAGAAAAGTAAAGGCAGTCTCACTTCCATTCCAAACTGCAACTCGCCAATCTAATCACCAGTATAATCCTTGCAAGAGCAAGACCCATTGGTGATATGGAGAAAATGATTTGAATCCCTAACAATTAGGTCGCTTAACTTGATACAAGATTCATAGGAGAACCCTACTCAATTAATGTCCGCAGGTTTATTAGCCACCAAATTGTCTTTCCAGGTTCTGTGTTCATAAGTCCAAAAACAACATCAATTCTCTCAACCTATGACATCAAATATGCTCTCTTTCTCCTCTTCATCAATGTCATGGAGGAAAGAAGCTTTGTCTGGCTCATGCCCATTCCCTTTGAGTTTCTCTTGTATCTCATCTGAAAATACATCAAATTGTGAGAATTCAGGACGTGAAGGGTCCCCTGCCACAAACTCATGTACTAAATTGTCCACCTCAATGGAACTGCATCCAGGTGTTTTACGCACTCCGCTCTCATTCAATAACTTCCGGCAAAAATTCACATCATCCCAGCGATTCAAAGATGCATATAGATTGGACAAAACTACATAATTTCCTTCATCATTAGTTTCCAACTCCAACAGATACTGGGTTACCTGTTCAATGAATTTGGTATCCTTGTGGACCCGACATGCTCGAAGCAGGGTTCCCCAGACGACTGAATTTGGCTTCATGGGCATGGTTTTTATGACATCCAATGCCTCTTGAAGTAACCCCGCTCGACCCAATAGATCAACCATGCAGCCATAGTGTTCAATTCCAGGTTGAATCCCAAAAACACTACTCATATGAGAGAAATATCTCCTACCTGCAGAAACTAAACCAGAATGGCTACAACCAGACAAGAGCCCAACGAACGTAACCTCATCTGGCTTTAAATTTTCCTTCTCCATTGCAATGAAAGCATTAACTGCTTCTTCTCCATAACCGTGCATTCCCAAACCCACAATAACAGAATTCCAACAAAAGGTGTTCTTTACAGTAAGGCCATGAAATACATCAAGTGCAGCTTCTATACTCCCACACTTGCAGTACATATCTATAAGAGCATTACCTAAAACAACATCAACTTTGAAGTTTTTACTTCTAATGTAAGCATGTACCCACACGCCCATATCTACAGCACCAAGATGAGCACATGCAGATAACAAGCTGACCATTGTTACCTCCGTCGGCTTCACATTCTGAGCCTGCATTTGTTGGAAAGCATGCATTGCTCTGCCAAATTCTCTTGATTGAACATACCCCGCAATCATGGTATTCCATGTAACAGAATTTTTAACCGAACCCATCCGAACAAACAATTCCTCAGCATTCATTAGCTGCCCCAACTTACAGTATCCATCAATTATGGCATTCCATGAGACCACATCTTTGACAGGACTGCGGTCGAACATCAAACGGGCAGAATCGATTTGACCCAACTTACAATAGCAAGTGATCATTGAATTCCAAGAACAAGAATCTCGCTCTTCCATACCATCAAACAACCTCCGCGCCTCCTCGGCAAACCCATGCTTAGTAAATCCCGATAGCATCACATTGTTTGCCACAACATCTCTTTCAGTCATTTCCTCGAACACCTTTTCTGCGGACCTCAAATCCCCCACCTTTGCATAGAAATCAATCAACCCAGTTTGCAAAACCACGTCAAAAAGAATACCCATTTTCAGTAACTGACAACGGAACGATTCCCCTAAATGAGTCGCACATAGACCAGCACACGCCCGAAATATCAAAGAGACTAAACATTTATTAGGGAACAAATAATTCTCTCTCAGCCCATTGTAGAAACCCAGAAAATCTAGCCAATTTTCAGATTGTAACGAGAGTTGAACCATGGAATTCCATAAGAAAGGGTTGTTGGGTTTTGGTAGATTTCGCAAGAAAAGCAATGGGTAGTGATTAGTGTTGTGGGTACGGTAATAGGATGTGAGGAAGGTGGTGAGGAGGGGAGTGGAACTGAGACGTCCACTGGTGAGCAGTTGAGCGTGGATTTGTTGTAATTGACGGAGGTTTAAGAGATTGTTGGTCGATAGGACGAACGTTAGGTAATCAATAGCAAGTGATCGTAGAGGTCTTGGAATTGAATTCATGTGAAAAGTGTCAGTTTCGTGGAATCACTTGTCAACTGAGTTTCATTGCTCGTGCACGGCACTACGGCAAGGCCGCAAGGGACGACAGTAGGTCTGTAACTTCGCGTGCAAGAAACAAATACAACTACTAACCAACGAATTGACTATTTCAGCGGTGCTGCCCCACTGCATCAATTCACCAATTCACCGCCCCAACCACCACTTATACAAAACGGGGATCGTTTTGGGTAAAAGTCATAATTTTTTAACTTTTTTGATTTGTCTTGATGAGATGAATAAATAATTTGTAAAAGTTAGATGCAAAATTCGAAAACTAATTTTCTTTGAATAAAGACAAAACAATAAAAAAAAATTCAGAAATTCTTGCGTGGTGTTCCACTAATGCTGTGTTTGGATGAGTTTTTGAGAAATTTTTTATAAGAGTAATAAGTTGAAGTAGGAGTAATGAGTGAAGAGAGATAAAGAGTAAAATAAAATAATAATTAAAGATATGAGTAATAGGTGAAGAATAATGATTGAAAATAAGGGTAATAAATATTTTTTGAGTTGAAATTATCCGAAAACCTCGAGGCGGACGTACATACAATTATAATTGGGCTACCCAGGTGGAGTTAAAAAAGTAAATAATTTATATATAAAATTTTAGTCCACCTCATTTTCTTTTTTAATCCAACTCAGCCTATATAATTATTTTCATTGAAAGAGAACTTTTCGAAAAAATCGACTCAGATTCGATAATAAATGATTTCTACTATCTTATAAACAACATAGGGCACAACTTCAATAGAGTACGTTTTTTATACTTTTCTTTTATTTATTTTTGGACATTTACATTTTTTTTTACTTGGACATTAATTATAAAATTCCTTTTTGGTTCATAATATATATATTAGTTTATTAAATTTTGGTTTAGCTTTGGACAAATTAAATTACTAGTTTCATCCTTGGTTGACCTCTCAATAGGAGTCGAACACGCAATCTCTCACCACCAAAGGGCATAACCGCTTGAGCTAGGCCAAGAGTCATTGCAGTGGCAGCTCTAAGAATTCTTTGAAGGGTGTTCAGAAATTACACTATACTACCTCGAGAAATCACAATGATATATAAACAAAAAGTTATATATTAATATCTACAATGCCACCCAAAAATATAAAGTATATGAGCTATTAAAATTGTGCTTGATGATTTTTCATATTTTGAAACCGTTGCATAATAGCATCATTACTTATGGTATCAAATATATCCAGGGGCGAAATCTACAATTAGCACGGGTGGGTCACGTGACCCACTTGCAATTTTCGGAATATTTTAAAAAAAAATATTAGTGTAAGTAATATATACTTAAACTACACAAAAAATAATAGATATTTCAGCTTGTAGCATTGGTAAGTGCTTCGTCCTCCATGTAGAAGAGTTGTGTTTGAGTCCTTATAGTGTTGTTTGACTCTTTTTTGGTTATGATGCTTAAATGGTTTTAAAACAAAAAATCTTCCAATTTTTTCAAATAATTTGGGAGTTGAACCATGCCCAATAAGTACTTATACTTAGTAGTAGAATTAGAAAACCAAAAGTACCTTTGTATGCATTACACAAAATATAATATATAATGAACTACAAATACACAAACACTAATATTTCATTAATTTATTCACTATCCTTCGTTTAAGTATATTTACCAAGGTTGTGCTTCCAAAGTGACCCATCTACATGAGATTTCTAAATCCGCCACTGAATACATCACTCTCAATATAAGTAACCAAGCAATTCCCCATTTTTCTTTTACCACCTCTTTTTCTATTTTTTATGCATTGTTATTTTTTGTAGTAAAGTAATGGCTAAATAATGGTTTTTGGGCTATTTTTTGGATGGGTGATTATTTACATATGGATTGGGTGTTCATTTACATGTGGGCACAAAAAAAAAAAACTTGGGTGTTTATTTGACGAGTCCTGCTATTGGTACCAACCAATAGCGTAGGGAAAATGTACCGACGGCCGCGCCGGGCCGTCTCCGGCCACCGGACGTCCGATCCGAGCAGTCCAAAATTTAAAAAAAACTAGTGAGCCCATGCAGGAATTAACGGCATCCGACGTGCGTATACATGTATATACGGAAAAAAATGGGGTGTTTGGATCGAGCACCTACGTACGTCGGATGCCGTTGATTCCCGCGTGGGCCCACTCTTTTTTTTTTTTAAATTTTGGACGGCTCGAATTGGCCAACCGGTAGCCGGAGATGATCCGACGCGTCCGTCAGTACATTTTTTCTATGATACCCGTCGATACCAATATCATTTCAGTTATGCGACCATGAAAATGATCACACGTAGAGCCGCCAGTGTGTCATTGGTGCTCAATCTTGCCGACATTAATAATTTCTCGATGGGCCATGGGACACACAAGTTTGCGGAGCACGCAACTCGGGATCCTCATTAGAAAGCCCAACAGGACAACCCGAATGAAGAATATTCCAGATCCAGCTGCCCATTTGCAACTCATGGTCTGCCTAGCTCTTGATTCGTTACTCCTCTTCCACACACGTAATCACCTACATATATACCCATGTATATATAATGACTTCGAAAATGACCCATGGGGTTTTTATTTCTGTAAATACAAACTTGTTCTCCCTCTCTCTCTCTCTCTCTCTCTCTCTGCAGTTCGTGGATTGCTCAGACGTTTCTCAGCTCTAACAATATTGTAAATAGCCCAAGAAGGTAACTATGTTCCTGTTTCTAAAGTTGGATCCTTTGTTCCTGTTTTCTTACTCACTATTTGGTCCTGATTGATCTTTTGACTTGGGTTCTTCCGAATTTCTTCGATTTGTATGTGAGCGTGTCCAATTAGGCTTGTGGGTTGTTTGAATGGTTGTCGGAATGGTTTGTTCTTTTTTTTTTTTGGCATTTAATGCTGTTGATGGATTTAGGTATTGGAAACATAATCCATCTGTTTCCCTATTGACAGTATCTGATGATGGAATTCTGTGTTTTGTTGGTCTAATGATGAGAAATTTTGTATTCTGATAATAAGGATATTATAATTAGGTAATGAAATTCTGGGTTTTAAATTTATTGATTGATTTGAAACTTGAACAAATTAAACATGGTTATCACCGCGCTTTCGCTCCCTGTAATTTTTCAGCTTGGCACAGCACCATCCCCCAGGACGGTTGGTGAATTTCATGTTCCTTCTTTCGTGCCAGTTTGGCATGACAACACGAAAATCTTGGTTGACATTTGATGATGCAAAATTGCAGCACAAGATTTTTTTCATTTTTCATTTTTTTCCGGTAAATACAGCACAAGATCTACTTGTAGGAGGTAGTCCTAGGAGACCTTGGTTGTGATTTTGGTTCTGGAGATCTCTGTTTTATGGTTTGTTACCAGAAAATCTGAAGGAACCACAATTTTTTCATCTGCATCCACTTGCTGAAATCTTCTACTGTTCCGGCATTCAATGATGTACATAAATTGAGGCTCTTATAACCATCTGCAATCAGCCTTTATTCTCCATTCTTTTCATCACTTTTGCATTTTGTTAATTTATTGCTAACATAAGTTATAACATCTACTTTTTTACCCTTCTGTCCAGGTCCAAATCTCGCATTCAGATATTTTTTCCCAGCATTTTCTAGTTGTCTGTAAAAGAGAGAAATCTTGGAATGCTGAAAGATGTGCTTGAGCATTCGGAACCCTTCCTCTGAAGTCCACAATAGTTTCACCTTCCAAAAGCCGCTTTACTTCATCTTCGATGAGACAGGCCATTTAGCTCATTCATTACTTGGTGCACGTGTTCAAACTCACAGTGTGACAATCAGTTATAAATGCTTGAAGAGGGTTGAGTATATGCTACCGTTTATTGCTCCGGCAAGGTAGGCTTCATATATCATATTAGGAGGAGATAATAACAGAGTATTGTATAGTCATATATCACATATTTTTGTCCTGGTATGGATAAAAAAGGGAGTGTGTTGATGGAAAGATACGAATTAGGTAGATTACTAGGCCAAGGAACCTTTGCTAAGGTTTACTTCGCGAGAAGTCTCAGAACTGGCCAGAGTGTGGCCATTAAAATGATAGACAAGGAGAAAATTTTGCGGGTAGGGCTTGTTGATCAGATTAAACGCGAAATATCTGTTATGAGACTGGTTAGGCACCCTTATATTGTGCAGCTTTATGAAGTCATGGCCACCAAAACCAAGATATATTTCATCATGGAGTGTTGTAAAGGAGGTGAGCTTTTTAACAAGGTGGCCAAAGGAAAGCTAAAGGAGGACGTTGCTCGAAAGTACTTCCAACAGTTGATCGACGCGGTTGATTTCTGCCACAGTAGGGGTGTCTATCACAGGGATTTGAAACCTGAGAATTTGCTGCTAGATGAGGATGAGAATCTCAAGGTTTCAGACTTTGGATTAAGTGCATTTGCAGAGTCAAAGCGCCAAGATGGGCTTCTTCACACCACTTGTGGGACCCCCGCCTATGTCGCTCCTGAGGTGATTAACAGGAGAGGCTACGATGGGGCGAAAGCTGATATTTGGTCGTGTGGTGTGATCCTATTCGTTCTTTTGGCTGGTTATCTCCCATTTCAGGATTCAAACTTGATGGAGATGTATAGGAAGATTGGAAAATCAGAATATAAATGCCCCAATTTCTTTGCGCCAGAGGTACGGAAGCTATTGTCAAGGATGTTGGATCCAAATCCCCATAGCAGAGTTTCCATTGGCAAAATCAAGGAAAATCCTTGGTTCAAAAGGAAATTGAGCGCCAAAGAAACAAAAACAGATGCAGAAAGCACAGAGACAGCTTGTCTGAGTGCAGAATCAACTTCTGGACCCTCTGAGTCCAGTAGTAGTATGCAAGAACTACTGAATCCTGCAAACTTGAATGCTTTTGACATTATCTCATTTTCTTCCGGATTCGATCTTTCTGGCTTGTTTGAGGATTCTCATCTAAAGAAAGAAGCAAGATTTACTTCAAGGAAACCTGCATCGGTCATCATATCCAAGCTAGAGGAAATTGCTAAGTGGTTGAAGCTGAGGGTGAGGAAAGCGGATAAAGGGTTGTTGAAATTCGAGGGAGTGAAGGAAGGTAGAAAGGGTATCTTGTCCATCGATGCAGAGATATTTGAAATCACTCCATCTTTTCATCTGGTGGAGGTGAAGAAAGCTAACGGAGATACGTTGGAATATAAGAAGCTTCTAGAAGATGGCATGAGACCTGCTCTAGAAGACATTGTTTGGGCATGGCAAGGTGACCAGCAGCAACCACTGGAACTCCATCCGCCACCAGAACTGCCACCAGAGCAGCAGCCGCAAGCCCAACAACTACTAATACATCAGCATAAGCTGCAGGATAAGTTACCTTAATAATTATTCCTTGCGATTTTCTATACTAGCTGAAGTTTGTATCATATCTTGCTTTTAGTTTGTATTATATCTTTGTTTTTGGTTTGAATTATTTCTCTTCCAAAATAAACTTCTTGTTAATCCTGAGAGTTTTTCGGAAAGTTTTTCGTTGTGTTTGCTTTCCACACGTTATAATGTAATCAGCTGTGCCTTTTCTTTTGCTGTAATAGATTATGACCGGCTTTCAACGGCCTGCTTCCATTTCGAGTCAAGCGATAGATAAACAAACACATCCCATTGCACTAATTGGTGGCGTTCGTAATGATTGAGGGGTCGAAGACCAAGAATTGAGTTATCTATTCCAAGCAAAATCCTAGTGATTGCAGCTTTCTCCAGACCTCAGGGATAAGCATGAAAAAAATATGCTCGAATGAAATACGATCCCTTTGTCACCCCAGAATGAAGGGTGATCTCGTAGTTCTTGGTTTAATCCTCTGAAAAGTTTGAAAAAAAAAACCTACTTTTCAACCCTACTTGCCTAGGTCTAAGCTTCTGAGCTATCAGAGAAGGAAGTTGATGTTTGTTGGTGATTACACTCTCTGGTTGCATTACTGAAAGGCCTTGACTTATGAAAATACACACCACAACCAGGCGTTCGTAATGCTAAGCGAACCGTATGCATGTCTGACAGTAAAATACTGTCCTGATTCAAAAAGACACTTAAATAATGAAGAAAATACTGGATTTCTGCTTCATCTTCTTTTCCCCTCTTGATTAAGCAATGAACGAAGAGATAAATACGTCTTCAGGTATACCATATGCCAGCTATTATGTTAATAAGGACGTAAAAATCTCAAATTATGTTAATTAGGGCATAGGTGCACAATTCACCAATGGGTAATACATCCATACATATGAACACTCAAATAAGTGTGGGAACCACACACACATTGGTACAATCTGTGTGCAATTACATAAAACATTTATCTTTTACAGAACAGCAGCACTAGCCTCTGTTAATTCTCTTATTTCAGCAACCAAAGGTTGCATGTCCAACAAATCCAAATTTCAAACAAAAATGGGTGATTTCGTCAAGTCAATTGTTTCAGGACCGACATTTGAAACTTTTCTCTTCTTGCTACCTAACCTAATTCTGTGCCCAGGGGTCGGGGATAACAAGTCTATGACATCAACTTCACAAGGGAAAACTGAAGTCAAAATTGAAGGCTCATCATAATCAACAGCTCTCACCGGCCGATCAAGTTCCACCCCATTATTCTCTTCAATCAGTATAACCATCTCTCTATTTTTGCTTCCTTCTGATTCACTAAACGAACTAGTGGTAACGGAAGATGACTCGTGCATTGGAGTTGGAGCTGTAAAAAGTGGATGTGGTCTATCTCCTTCAGTTGAGCCAAGCAAGTCCCCTGACTGTCTTCTGCCAATGATTTCTTGTATCCCTACGCCATTCTGGTTACAAGTAGTCTCTTCAATAGTCCTCCTCCAATCACCAAATTCTGCAACAGTAGATCCTTCACTTCTACATCCATTCTCGCTACTCATAGTTTTGCACATTTCATCATCATGCCTTTCATCTTCATCTTCAAATTCTGCAACAGTCGATCCTTCGCTTCTAGATCCATTCTCACTACTCATAGTTTTGCACATTTCATCATCATGCCTTTCATCTTCATCTTCAAATATATTATTATGACCGGTTCCTGTATAGCAAGGAAGCTCATCCAAGGAACAAACTTGAACCCTCATGTGCTTTGGTAGGCTAGGGCAACCGGCAGAATGCTTTGTGTACTTTGTTGAGAAAAAGTTAACTGTAAGTTTCAGGCTAATCATAAACAGAAAAGAGGTCAGCGACAGAGCAACAAGTTAAAGTGAAACCATTTGTAATGAGAGAAATGTCTTACTTCTCCCAGGCCGGAAGGGTGAGCATTTTGTATCCAAGCCTGATCTTATTGGCTAGCCCAGAGAGGGATTTCAAAGTTGCAGCTGCCTCTCTCACGGCAAGTGACTCTCTTGGGTGCTGCCATGCCCATTCAAACTGCAAAATTTAAAAAAAAAAAAAAAAAAACTTATTCCTGCTCCATGCTTGCTTAATGCTTTGTTCTCTTTGCAACTTAAAGAGAATTTTTCAAAAGATTCCCCGAGATTCTCCCTACTTTCAACATTTCTCTCTCTATCTCTCTCCACTTATTACCCCTACTATTTTTCAAAAAAAATTTCAAATTCCCATACAAACAAAGCATAACGTGTTTGGTTTAATGTAAAGACAGACAAAAGTCACAATATGCTTTTACCACAGGGCTAGGATGACTTTAGCAGGCTTGTACTATATCATCATGTCCCTTCATTCCAAATGAAGGCTAACTTAATTTAATTGGACAGTTGAAATAAAATGCCTTAATTGCAGTCAAGACTGCAACAAGTTTCGGAAATGACATAGTTCTCAAAAACATATTTACATTTATCAAATCACATAGACAATACCCATATGGATGGACAGAATCTTTAAGGAACCGGCTTTTTACAAGTACGAGATACCATTAACTAGGTGTAATTGACTAGAATAGCAAAATAGGTATAAACAAACTAGGAGGATTGTTATAACTACAAACCAAGCACTCCTGTAAAGACTAGGGCTCCGTTTGTTTCGATGTGATTTAAGGGTAAGTCATTTTCATCCAATTGATGGAAAATATTTTACATGTAAAATATTTTTTTTCATTTTTTACACAACCAAACACCGAAAAATAGGTAAAATATTTTACCAGAAAACATTTTACGCCCAAATAAATGTAGCCTAGAGTACAAATGAACAACAAATACACTACATCATATAGTGTTTCATATACCGATAAATGAAGAACATGGCCACAATTTTTACAGATAATATGCATGAGCAGTCAGGAAAAAGGGAACCATTACTATCTCTTCTTTACATGCTATAGTTTTTGCTGACGCTGTGATGAGGGATGACCATTGAAAGGTGTGAATCGGCAATCACCGCCAACCTTCCAAAAGCATGGCTAAGGTTTGCCAGCAGATTAAGTATCGTAGGGACTAACCATCATATGGGGCATAAGTTTACCACTAATGTCACTAAGTAGGTGAGGTCAATTAGAAGAGAAAAAGGGTCCCATGCTCCTCCCATCCTCCCATCCAATCCATAGCAAAACAAACTTTTAAATTTTAATCTAGTCGCCTAATTTGGTGGAAAACAAACAGACATCTAGGATTTGAGTTCATCAGTGGGTAATCTCCATGCGACTTTTATTCCATATGAGATAAGCCAGACCAACTCATAATGGCTACCAACAGACACAAACACTTTGTTCTCTTACAAGTTTTGAGGAAAAAAAAATATTACCCTCTGCACGGCTCTCAATAAGTTTCTCTCTCTATCTATCTATATCCACTCATTACATCAAAAAAAATTCTCAAAACCAAACAAAGTGTTTCAAATGTATGAAAAGAACTACTTAAAAAATGGGTTGCCATAAAAAAATAGCCAAAAGTTTCAGTTACATACTTGCAGCTGCAGAAGTGCTAGTTTCAAATACGAAGTCAAAGAGAAGGTCACTGATAATGTTACCTGAAGAGCAGATACATGGGTAGGGAAACCATAGATGCAGAAAACCATTTCCCAGGGACGCCTAGACTTGGTCCTTGATGCGCCACTCCCAATTTCCCCATTGTGCTGTCTAATTCTACGCCTTGGATTCACCGTAAATCTACCAAATTGGGAAAAACACATCAATACAAGATATAAACACCATTCATTACGTTTAAGATTACAAGGTCCAAAGTCAACATGAACAATCAAGAAATTCCGTGGCCTATACGCTCAGTTTGAATGGCACAAATATTTCAAGGAAATAATAATGTAGTTTAGGATCTTCATAATTCCTAAAGTTTCAAAAAGATTCAAATACGAACCCATCTTTCCATGAAGAAAGACAGGACGAATCCGATCTCCACCCTCCCTCATACTAAGATCCTAGCCTCAATTCATAATGAAGGAAAATGCTGATATCATTAATTTTCTTCAAAAGTTCTACGGACACGTACAAAAGTGCTCCCACGTGTGCAGGCTCCACATCTACCGCGTGACACCCATGTGGGTCGAATGGTTATAAACACATCTGTCACTCAATCTCTGCACTTCAGTCTGTGTCCCTATCATTACTCAATTTTCTTAAATAATATTTCGTGAATAAGATTCCTTAGTTAATCCAAAGCTTCAGCCATTATTAACTCGGTATATTAATTCTAGTAATCGAAATTTCATTTTCAAAGGAAACCCAATCAAAAACATAAACGTGCATACCTAATACACATGTTTTTCATATACGTACAGATGTGCAGAATTGAAGTTTATTGTCAATTGGAAAATGAGTTGAGTAGAGACGAACCCGATGTAGGTACGGCCTTTGTGCCTGGGGCTGAGGGAAGTGAGCAGGTAACAAGCAAAGAACCCTTCTTTTCCTTCTTTCGTTACACCTGTTTCGTCATCTTCCTTTCCCCGTCGTTCTTCACAAGAAATTAGGGTTTCTGAGATCGATGATCCCAACTTCTTTTTCTTCGCATCTTTGGAGATCGCCCGTCGCGAATTCCTTCTACCCATCTCTCTCTCTCTCTCTCTCTCTCTGTGGTCCGTGGTGATCAATTTTAATTTATCGGAGACAAATTCGACCGTTGTAGCAAAGCGTTAAAATAAGCGACGGTGCAGATTTCAAGTCTACCGCATCTCGATACGGCTCCGGATTCCGTAATTTTAAAGGAAAAAAAAAAGAAACACAGAGTGCAGGAAGCGGTTCCAAGTCTACGCCAACTTACTCGTACCTTAATTATTTTTTCTCTCATTCCGGTTAAAATGAGAACATCCATGCCGGAAATAAGAGATTCGCGAGAGATTTTTATTTTTGCAGGCTGACCCCTAGAGGTTGCATGGTTTTGAACTCATAATGAATTTTTAGCTCATCTATGTTGTGACTTGAGTCTCGACAAGATATATAAGTTTGCTACAGGTTAGGTCCAGCTTGAGAAATATTGTTTGAGGGTACCTAATTAGCTATTTAACAATGGTTTAGATGAAATTTTGGCACAAATTTGTCCTCCAAGTGTTCACATACTTTACCCTTTGTGTCAAGTTGGTTCATGTAGTTTTAATTGCAACAAAACTATGATGATTGTTCTTTGATTTTCATGAAAACAATCGAACAAATCCTTGTGCTTTTTCTATCTATTTTAAACCCTTATCTCCAAAAGGAAATCAAATAGAATGTGAAATTTTATTCATATTCAACAGGGAGAAAAAAAAAGATAAAAATATTCCAATAACATGCAACAACTACTAAAAAACTCAAAAACTATAATATAATAATTTTATCAAAATAGTAAATTTTTCAAAACTGATCAAATAACAAATTTGATAAATCTACCAAATAATTTGTGAGATAAGTACATCAAAATTGATGAATTGTCAAGCTTAAAATGATGTATATGAAGGAATATGATGATAAAGTTATCCAAAATCCATACATGAGCAAGAGTGAAAAATTTAGAACGAACTCGTTAATTTATCAGAGTGAAGGCAGTGGATGAGAGAGAGAGAGAGAGAGAGAGAGAGAGAGAGAGAGAGAGGATGTTATGAGGTTAAAACTTTGAACTCAGAAATATTCCATGTGTATCAAATACTCCTTGTTAAAGCAACTCTTGTTAATGACATGGTGGTTAATTCTGTAATATGTTAGTATATAGTATGAACGAAGTTGGTGTTGCTCAAATTTTTAAAAAAACACGATTATATGAAATATAATCTAAAAACACCTTTCTTTATTAATATTAAGGGCACTTTTGTTTTTTTAGACATAATTTTGATTTAATTGAAACTTTCTTTTATGATTCAAATTTAGGGAAATGATAATGCCAAAATTGTTTTTCTTGGTGTCAAAACTCTAGTGCATAAAAGTCTTGTATATTGCAAATGGTACAAGCCTTTTACGCACTAGGATTTTGACACTAACAAAAACGGTTTTGGCATTATCATTTCCCCAAATTTATCCTACGTCTGCCTTCTAAATCAAGACCCCAATGCAGTTATCTCCATATACAAGGGTGTTGGATTGGATAGGGAGCCTGACCTTATGGATTGGGCGTGGGCAGGGCGGAAACAAGTACGGCGAGGGTAGGGGTGCCAGAGATTTTTGGATGCCAGGCGGGTACTACGTCCACCCACATACATGGTACCCGTCAGCAATTCCACTTTTGAACAGTCCGGTTTTGGGAGAGAGAGAGAGAGAGAGAGAAAAGAGGAGATAGAATCGTCACATTTGGGTCGTTCAAAACACCTTTGGATGATTGGGATGAGCTCAGGGTATCGCCACATGGTACCAGCTTGGCAACTTCTCGGGGTGCCATGATGCCCCCACTTTGCTATTTGCACTACATGCAATAAAATGTTACTGCCAAAGATGTAATATGCTGGCTACTTGGCACTCTCCAAGTTTTGAACTCTAGAGGGCTCTAATTAACTAAATATACGCAAATCTTATACTGAATTATTCGTCCTACCTGTTAGGTTTGGCCAACTGGTTAGCTTTCCTAGTATAGTTTTTTAACCTTGCATTATACTGTATGTCTCATAGCTCAACTTAAAAAGTGTAGCAACAATACCAAAATTTTATCTACAATTTGGGCACCCCAAAAATGAATTCTTGGTTCCTCCTCTGGGTATGGGGCAGAAATAAATTTGAGCGGGATGGGATGGGGGGAGGAGAGGGAAGGGAAGACTGACGAGTTGCCATGCAAGACCTTATATCTTCCACCCCACCATGAAAGTGAAAAGCTGAATTGTCAATATTCAGATTTCTCCCACATGTATGGAACCCCAAAATCCAATCTGTATAGCCAGGAATCGAGCATAATGCATTTCCAGAACTAAGTAGTATGAGAAGTTCGAAGTTAAGATGGATGGATACCTTACAAATTCAACAGTTTAGCAATAGCATAACCTAGGAAAAGTCCACTTTAGACATGAAATTTTAAGGGGCTAATCTGAAAACAGAATTTACATTCAGTCACTACAAAGATTCGAAGTCGATACCAAGAAAATGACATTCCAACAATCACTTATTCAAGCAAAATTCTACACATTCAAACCATGTTTTAAGAACAATGCACCAATGACCTAATATAACTATTAGAACCCCGAAAAGACCAAGATAAAACCCAAGGGGCAACAAATGTAGCCGCAAGAACGAATGTGCCTTTTCGAAAGGAATAGCATCTGTATTTAAGCCACCACCAATGAACCTATACAGCTAAGTCCTGCAAATTCACAATTTACTATGTAGTAGATCAGTAGTCCAAGGGATTGTTTAACCAACCAACAATTAACCTACAGAGCTAAGTCCTACAAATTCACAACATACTATATGTAGTAGACATACTATATGTAGTAGACTAGTAGTCCAAGGGGTTTGTCTAACCAAGCCAAGTGTTTCAAAGAGATAAGTTCATCTGTCATCTATCATCCAATCAATCCATAATATCTGATCGCTGGTTGCATACACAGATTTCGCCATTCATCAAAATTCCTCTTGTACATTGTAGAAATTGTCATCACTACATTGATAGTTTACCTCTACCTCATCACGTGTGCTCACCCTCGACTTTGTTTGTGAAGGCTAAATACATCAGGCCTTTTTGCACATTCATTGACCAATAACAAGAAGAAGGATCAGGACAGCGAGCACCAAACAAAAGTCTGAAGATTTCCTAACCAGTAAAATAAGTGGTGCTAACAAACAAAAGTCTTTTGTTGCAGTAGGTAAACCTTCCTACCAGAACCTCGTTGCCCAACTAAACACAATCGTTTGAAGCTCCAACTACTCAAACCATCTCTCAAAATAACATCAGTATTCAGCAAACAATAAATAAGTATTTCCTATCCACATTTCTACTGTCCAACATTCTATTAAGGACGCTCATGCAGCTTGTTATCCTCTTGTTCAAGAAGACAAAGTTCGAGAAGCATTCATAAAATTAACAGGCGAAATGGTAAAGATATAGTCAGCAAGTCACTGATAGGACCTGATAATAATGCAAGCACACTTTCTTGCTTATGGAACAAGAAGAGAGGGGATGTTCAATTGTGCCAAACTGTGGTGCCCGAGAGTTTAGCTGGGAGAGAAACGCTACAACCTTCTCCTTCACAAGCCCATAACCACATTGTTACACAACAAAATCATTCAATCCATGCATAAAGATCAAGAAAGACAAACCAACCACAAAGATCAAAAGATAAACTAGAAACACGCGCATCAGCGCTATTTTACTCCCCTCTCTCTCTCTCTCTCTCAACACAACAAAAACCCCCAAAACTTCGGTCAATCCCCTCCCCTTGGCCCTCACAACACGTGCAAGAAAGGGATTTCAAAGGACATATGCGAGCATACACAACATATAGACTATACTTCTCAAGATGTTTCTCTCAAATTCAAGTACAAACAAATACAAGTAACCAGAACCTTGAGTAAAATCATACTATCCACATTTGAAGAAAAGGCATACCTTCCACTAACGTAAAATCTACAACAATTTCGGTTGCATCATAGTTAAGTATAGGTGAAAATAAAACTAAACGTGTAAACTCGTGGGATTAGAATCAACAAACGCAGCAACAGAGAATAGATCAACAATAACAAGTGGGCCAAACGTATCAGTCGGAGCGCTCGGAAGGTGCAGGCGAAGCGGACACCAAATTCCTCCACAGGTAGCGACCACTGGCCATGTCCACGCAGGTCCAGAACCCCGCCTTCATTACCCCCAAAACCTGCAGTTTCATAAACAGAATCACAAAACTGAAAGAGAAAGGAAAAAAGAAACCCTAGATGTTAACGAAAAGGCGGGAAATTGGGACCTTGGAGGATCCATTGACGGAATCAAGTTTTGCGGAAGATTCGGGTTTAGCATTGAGGGAATCTTCGGAGGGGTCTTGGAGGATTTGGGGCTGAGATTTAAGGTTTCTGAGGACGAAAAAGCCGGCGAGGGTGGCCGAGAGGAAGATGAGAATCAGTCTCAGCGGGCACATTTTTCTCTCTCTTCGTTTAGAGAGAGAGAGAGAGAGAATTAGGTTTTAATTGGAGAAAAGGATGAGTGAGAGTGGTTGGGTCGTTAGGAAATTGTCAACACGGTTTAAGGGTCTGGTGGGAAATTGGGAATGGAATCGTCTCAATCTATGGGTGGACTTTATATACTACATGTGATGAAAATGATTAACGCCGCCCCCACTAACGGATGTACTGTATTAATTAGTGGACAATATAGGATTAATTAATTAATTACACTAGTGTTTATCTTAAGTGCAAGTTGGGATATTAATGGTCCTAATGTAGATATCCTTTTTAATCATTTTAATTTCTCTTAAATCAACCACCCATCAAGGGTGAAAAAAATGTCTAGAAAAAAAAAATTAAATGTTGTGTGAATTACACATAGCACAATTTTTAAGACTATCAAATCTATAGTTTAGAAGTCAGAAGATTGTGTTCTAATCAAGAGGAAAAACTAAGAACATAACAAATTATATTGTGTCTGTGACAAATCTCAAAGACATGTGGGTTGGAACTTAGACTATTTAAAGGTTGTGGGGAAGGTTAACAGACGTAACGTTTGACTAAGTTGACGATTTGACCACCTAATCCAAGTGGGACG
Source organism: Rhododendron ovatum (assembly GCA_019656835.1). Taxonomy (NCBI): domain Eukaryota; kingdom Viridiplantae; phylum Streptophyta; class Magnoliopsida; order Ericales; family Ericaceae; genus Rhododendron; species Rhododendron ovatum. Next base: position 5,835,372 of record CM033792.1, on the reverse strand, counting down.
CGTAGAACTTTGCAAGGGAGGTGGTTCCGCGCAACCTCTACAAATATGCGGCACTCGGGGTGGCAACGCTACCCTCTCGAGACTCACAGAGTCACAAACCTGATATGTTGAGGCTTGTTCCCATAGACCCTCCAAAAAGAAGCTGTGGCCTGAGGAAGGTTGAGATTGGCATAGCCCAAAGATAATGGGCGATAACGCAAGAAGTCAAATGGCTAATATATTACCCATACTTTTCATGTTTGTACAGGTCTTAAGGCAGGACCTAAGAGGCCCTCTAAGGTTGGTAGCGGTATTGGCATGGCTAAACTAGCCATGAACTTGTTTACAAGAAAAAGAAGGAAATCTGTGGTTTGGTGGCCGTAAAAGAAGGGTTACCATTTTCTCTAGGAATTTTTGGGCGGACCTCATACCCACGATTTCTTCTCGAGTCATGTCCTCCTTTTTCACCCTTCTAGATTACTGTATTCATTTTTCATAATGATTAATCATTATTAACCTCAACGATTCTTCCCCCCTTTTCTTTTTTTTGTCCTTATTTGGTATTACCCATTATTCTAAAAGTACGTTACGGTGGGTTAGATGACTTGGATTCCATAATCACAATGATTCACGTAACCTACCTAAACATCATCCACCGGTTCCAGGTTTCATTGGTTGATAATGGAGATCGTGCGTACTTGTCCTACATAGCTATCACTTTGAGAGTCAATGAAAATCTCTCGCAATGACACAATGCTTTGCATTTCATTTTCAAATCAGAAAACAAGACAAATGGACAACCAAACCAAATCAAATCAAACCAAACCTTATCTCATGTAGTCGGCTACATCCAATTTCATATATCGAGAACTCTCACATGTTCATAAATCAGACAAGAAGTTCTTTGTTTACCCCCATGGGTTGCCCTAGTGGTAAGGGCAAACCTGTGCCTGCAAAATGGCATGATTCAATCCTCTCTGGAAGTAAACCATGATTTAAGAGGGAGGCCATAGCGGTGGATTGCTATGCTAGTCTCCCCCGAGGATTTAGTCGAAGTGTGCATAAGCTGGCCCAGACACCTCGGTTCCCAAAAAAAAAAATGGTTCTTTGTTTGGGAATCCTAAATATTCTTGAAGAAAAAAATAGTACAGAAAGACTAGCACATGCAAGGGATACAAAACACTCCATGCATTCTAGAATGTGTTACTGTTGATGTTCGGAAAAACTTGGTTGCCTCCAAGACGGAACTTTCCTGTACTATGTAAACAGATTTTTCAATACATGATGCTCTCAATTTCAGTCTCTGGCAATTTCGAGAACGAAGATGTACGGCTGAAATTTCGAAGCTTGAATATTGCAGAAGATGAAACGTGTAGCCTTTGAATTCTGCTCGGCAAGCTAATCACCCCATGCAGAATCAGCCAAAAATCTGCACAATATAGACAACACTAAACCTTCAATATTATGAATGAACAAGGGCCAATAGCAGATATCAAATACAAAACCAATAGACAGTAATAGTCTCGTGAGTATTTGGGTTATGTTTCTTTATTTCAGATGTTAGTTTAGGGGTCCATGCATCTGCTGCTGTGATGTTTTGTGCTTTTGGTGTTGCATTTCCATAAATTGGTGTTTTTGTGTTTTTGGGTTGGCATCTTGTCAACTTTGATTGTTTGCTTAGCAATGGTAGTGTTCCCATAGTTTTGGGCTTATCTCTCTTTCCTTGTTGCCTTCTTCATCCAGTTTTTCTCGTTGCACTTTATGCTCTGAGTTGATAAAATTTCTTTTGCCACACAAAATAAAACCTAACCAAGTAACCCAACTAGCGAATTCAATAGGCTACAATGCAGGAAGAGGTAAATAATACAAGTCCAAAACTTACCGTATCAGAGATACTGAGGGCTATATAGGCTGTGGCTGTCCGAAAACATGTCACCTGCCTAAATTTTCGAAGGCATTGTGTAAAATGCTGAACGGTACTGAAACACAAAATGTGGACATGTAGATACTGAAAAGAATCAAAAGCAGCAGTTAGAGTTGGGAAATAGCCTCAGGAGGACAGTGAAACCTAAAAAGAATGAACAGGTTAACAAATAGGGGTCAGGTTTTGCAGTTTTATTCAGACATGGTTCAAACTATCAACGTCCATAGACAATTCAGCTCCAATTTAAGAAGTTGATATGTAGAACTGCCAAACTTGGGATATTGTCATATAACATGAAAATACTTGCAAGCTTGAACTCAAAGAAAAGAAATCGAATAAGAGCAAGAAAATAGGAGGGAACAATTTCCAATAAAATGGCAGCTATAGTACCTTTCAGACTTTTGCAAAGCGAGCGATCTTAGCTAGCACTGTTCTTAAACTTCGGATGCCAGCTCCAGTCTTTGAGCTTGCCATCATCTAAAATAAGAAACAAACTGGAACTCTCAGCTTGCTTCCAGGAATAGTTGACCTAAAATATTGAAATAATCCAGAATTTCCTTCATACCACAGGGATAACTGCAGACTTATTGGCCTTGAGGCTCTGCAATTAGAAGTATGCATTAATTTTCATTTTCAGAGGTATATCTTGCACTAAACACTGAATTGAAACAGAAGTAACCTCTTCAATTTGCATTGCACGGCGTGCCACATCAATTGGGAAAACCAAATCGGTCTTTGTTAGTACAATCTGGTATTTAGTTTGAGACCTGCGATATACATAACAGCATCACACACTCTGTATCAACTAAAACTTGAAATTTCCCACCACAACTAGAACATACAGGTGCGTGAGACACACTCAGAGAGAGAGAGAGAGAGAGCACTATGCAGCACACAAACATGACGCATCAGTACTCACATCAATGTCGTGAGATTCATCCCAAAATTACAGCAAAAACAAGAACTTTCAAAGGATGAGAGTCAAGAGGCATGCCAGAGCTACAAGATTCCGAAATAACAGTTCATAAATTATTAAATGGAGTTTCAAATCACAGTCTTAGAACAGACATCATTGAAAAAACAAGAAAGGGCCTCCTATCATACTGCCATTGTGGATTGTAACTTATTCATGCATGCCACTGATCCATTTAGAGGTCTAGTGGCAATAATATGCATCTGATGAACCAAGAGTGAAAACCAACAAGCATATGTATCCATACCTTTCCATCAAGTCAATCAGCTCATGGTCCCTTGGCTTCATACCCCATTTTGTATCAATAAGAAGGCATACTCGCTTTAGACCAACACGTCTTGAAACATACTCCTTCACCTAGAAAATTCAGAAGTTACAGAAAGAACAGGGAGAATCAGAATCAACTGCTGTTCAATAAATAAGCATAAAAAGAAGAATTAAAAACAATGTGGCAGCATGAATGCTTCAATATTTTTTTGATCGCCATGAATGCATTAATCTAATCCATCAGCTGAGCAAAGCAATCCTTAGTTGGGGACAATTTATACACTCACACTCCATAGGTTTCAGTTTCCTACCTAAAGAATGGTCCATTTTTCAACAGTAAATCTCCATGAGAAGGGAAAAATTACAAATCTGACTACCCTTTGTAATGGAGCCAAGTACTCTCCAGATCAATCAACACAGCTGTTCACGCTTATTAAAATGGTATTGACAATTGCCATCACATGCTTGGTATGAGAAAACCATGATAACATCTGATAGATAACATCCAATATCGAAAAATATCAAGCAATCAGCGGCATGAAGTGTGCCAGTGACACAAATGATGCCATGGACCTCCCGGTGTAAGGAGATATTTTTAGACTGTTTGGCCATTTAGTACATGTTCAAAAAAGGATATACAGAAGGAGAGCATAAAAAGAAACCAAAAAATCAATAAGCCCTATGCAATTCCGAGAGTAATGAAAAACTCTTATCATTTCAAGCAATTGGTGGAGGGTTAGATTACTCTCCCTAGACTCACATCTACAGAGACTACAAACAAGATAGCTTTTAACTCACAAAGGACTTCCCAAGCCATCAAAGTGTGTCATCCTGTCCCACCAAATAAGCCACATCAAACAGAGACGAATCATATCCCGCAGTCACCACTCCCACTTCCTGCTTTAGCAGTTTAGCCCTCGCCAAAAGTGAAGAAGCTCAACCATGCCATCCAGAAATACTCATACCACCCACCCTAAAACAGGAGATAGCTAAGCCCCACGGTATAGTGCATATGTTAATGTACCACCAACTTGGCAGTCTGCTTGCACATACAACTCTTCGAACCAAATTATCAATAGTGATAACCTTTCCTTGACAAGCACAAAGGACATTACCTATAGCACGAGTACCCCAAAATGCTTTTCAAGGGAATGAAGAGTTATCACCTCCACATAACATCTCACAGGGACCAAACCAGGTACCAACGACGTCACACTAAACTTTTATGCTTCACTACTTACAAGATGAGAGACAAAAAATGAAAAGAAACGTCTAAGGCAAGAACCAATTGGCATACTCACAAGCTCCTCCCAAGCTTCCTTAACTTCTTCTTTTGCGTAAGCAAAGCCATATCCAGGCAAATCAACCAAGTTGAGCTTTGGTCCAAGCTTGAAAAAATTAATAGTCTGCAGAAGAATGTTTCGGATGGTTATCCATATAACACATACTAAGTTTTCAATTTCTTGGAAAAAGCATCACCTGAGTAAGCCCAGGCTTATCCGATGTCCGTACAACACCCCATTGTCTGGTCAGAGCATTTAATAAGGATGACTTTCCGACGTTAGACCTTCCTAGTAAGGAAAATTTCATTCAGCTAAATATCTCACTAACATTTATCTCACTTCTTGGGAAGAACCGAAATGAAATAATACTAAAGAAAAGCATAGGTATTAGTAAATGCATATAAAGACAAACTTAAGCCCACAATGTAACACCACGAAAGCAAACAAAAAAGGAAGCCAGGATCAGATGACAATCAACAGGTATAGAACACACCGTATAAATTAAAATCTTCCCACTATTACAAAAGGAAAGGACCGACCTCAAACAATAGAAATTGCTTGTTTCAGGAAAGCTCATGAGTTTAAACAAAATTGATAACCACACACCACGAGGGAAACAATTAGAAAACAAGCACCTGCAAATGCAATCTCGGGAAGATCAGGAGGTGGGAATGACGAAGAAATGTTTGCAGCGGCAAAAAATGTCAATTTATTCCGAAATACCTGCCATGAATAGTGAGCACCAAACCACTTATGAACTGAAATGGATAGGGAGCACTGAATAATTAACATTCTCTATCAAATCAACAGTATTTGAAACATCTGTTTAGAATACTCAAGGCTCAGTCATCAGTGTAGATAGGATAAACTTTACATCAACCATAAAACAATGGACAACTTAATTGGAAATTGGCCTCAGAATATTCCAGTGTCATGCTAAGTAATTGAATATAAGAACTTTGGCCTGGCTTTCAGGTCATAAAACTTAAGTTCTTTTCCAAATACATAAAATGTCAAGGACAATCTGTTACACTCTTGCCAATGTCTTGGCTCTCACAAGTAATGCCTTTCTTTGAGCATCTCCATAGTGCTACAAATGCAAAGTTTCTCTGCACCAATTTAACAACAGAAAAAGTGTGATTCCTAGTTGAGATTTGTGTGTATAGCTTCCACAGCCTTGGTTACAAATATATACAAAGCCTAGCGTCTATCTCTAATGGGGTCGGCAAAAACCGAATTTTAACAATAAAAGAAAAACTCGCCCACATTCAGTCATCTTCTCCTTCACACCAATTAAAAAACAGAATTGCTTGTCAAATGGATAACCGCCACTTGACAAACAATTCTTTGAACAATCAAATGGGACGGGCAAGGTAATCCATAAACCAATATAAGTGTTCCTTAAGGTTGCAGATCCCAAACACAATCACTTTTAAACCTAACCCAATAGTTGTGTTCCTTAAAGGAAAGGTCATGGTAACAGCACGAAACTGTGTCGGTGTTTTAACACTTCAGATTTCAGAATACATAATCCCATTTTGTCACTAAATTAACCAATAACCCGTGAAAAATAAGGGGAAAGAAATTGCAAGAATGGCAAACAACTTTGTGAACACGTAAAACAGATAAATACCGGTTCCTCAATTCGCTCTCTTTCTATGCTTGTAGAAGAGGGGATGTTATCCAAAGGCGCAGAAAGCTCAGTGTTGTAGCCTGCTCTACGTAGCTCAATCAAACGCCTACGGCCCAAGAACTGTAGATGGAATTGCCAAAAACCATTAAAGAGAAAAAAGAGCAAACAACATATAAATACGAATATATATGAACATGCAGCTAAAATTGAAAAGGCCTTTCTAAGAGAAATTACATTATCCTCCACAAAGGAAAGGACAGAGGGGCTAGGTTTTATCGCACGAAACTGTGCATTCTTTGACATTTCAACACTTTCATTTTTCTCCACATCTTCTTTCTTCTCTTTGGTAGGTCCTAGAGAACATGTAACCAAGAGCCATAAGCCAAGAAATAACAAACCTATATAGACGCTGAAATCAAAAGGAAAAAAAAAACTTAGGAAGGTGCATATAAGCCCAAATGTTCAAACAGCCTCTGCAACATCTACAATTCATAAGGGGCTGACATGATACTTAAGTAGTCATAAGGATCCAACAACATAAGAGTTTTCTAAGTACGGGCAACACCTCGCCGTAACACCCATCCTCTGTTTCATACCTGATAATTGGTCCATCAGACAATGGTAAAGGAATTCGACTTTCAATGATGGAATAAAGTCCCCAACTCGAACATGTTACCCATTTACCGAATTACATAACAAAAAATAATAGAAACATGTTCTAGAGAAACTGGGATACACGAAATAGAATTGAAGGATTTTGATGGCCGAAATTTGCATCATAAATTTTCACGACATTTGCATGCTTCTTTTTATCAATTTGGTTTCTAAGATACTGTACAAGCACATAACAACTTATTAACACAATCTCACAAAGAGATCAAACAAATTACTAGCAGTGAGCAATATGGGATTGTCAAAAGAAGCTAGGACTCCAAATACAACGCATTCCCTTTACATGGTCCAACAGTCCAACCGATAACATTCAGAATAGCCAACTCATACTTATAACACATTCTCCAGCAAGCTCCAAATCACCATTCCATGAAGCAGAGTTGTGAAATGAGGTAGAAATACCCTTTTAGAGAAATCCAAGAACCAACCACATAAACCAAGTAAATCAAAAAATTGGCTGATATGTGCAATAAATATGATTCACAACAAAACTCAAAACCACTGAATTGGAAAACTAACCAATAGGGACAATGCCATCATCTAGCCGCTTGTTAGTGATATCACTTGGATCTATCCGGATTACTCGCTTGCTTTTTGTTGGCCGCTCTTCATTTTGAGCCAAATCATCACTCCCACATTTCTTGTCATGAACTTTTTTCTTCCCAGAATTCTCAAGAGAATTATCATCCGTGCGTCTGTTACTTTTCTGCTCTGATTGCTTCCTCAAGTCATGTTTACTCTTGGCATCATTCTTCATCAAACTATCCCCACCTCGATCTATTTTAAGATATCCCCTATCATCAATACCCTTCAGTTCAGTTCTCAATTTCCTGCGGCTATGATTATCGAGTGACTCGGTTTCTCGAGCCTTTCTTTCTCCTTTGAAAACATTTTCCTTCTCAAGTTGCCCAAAATCATGAGATTTCCCCATGGTACGTTTGTCTTTACCAACATCATTCTCCACCTCATTCCTCCCCTTGGAAAAACCTCCTCTACCAGGTCTCTCCACCTCATTCCTACCCAGAGAAAAACCTCCTCTGCTAGGTCTCTCCACCTCCTTCCTCCCCTTAGAAAAACCTCCTCGGCTAGGTCTCTCCATCTCATTCCTCCCCTTAGAAAAACCTCCTCTGCTAGGTCTCTCCACATTCTTCCGGAACATTCCATCATCTCCGTTACCACCATCATCGGCATAGACTCTCTTCCTTTTCCGATCATAATTTCTCTCTTCAAACCCCCTTTCACCATCAAAATTGTCCTCATACAAAGGTTTATCCACATTCTTTGACTTCACATTCCTCTGATCACCATTCTCCTTCTTATACACCTTCTTAACATAGAAAGAAACTTCACCAGCTTCTTCTTTACCAAGCCGATCATTCCTATTTCCTCGAAAACCTTTCTTGGAATCTAGGGTTCCACTGAAAGGTCTACGCCTTACATTCCTCCTATCACCATTCTCACTCGCGTACGCCTTGTTATTTCCAAAGGAAGGAACTTCACCAGCATCATCTTTACCATTTCGATTTCCTCGAAAACCCTTCTTGGAATCTAGGGTTCCACTGAAAGGTTTACTTTCTGTTGTTCGCCGTACATTCCTCCTTTCACCCTTCTTGGTATCATGGAAACTAACATCAACATCATCTAAACTAACTCGAGCGTTTTTATTTACTCGAAAGACCTTCCTTTTGAAACCTAGGGTTTCACCGTCAGCCTCACGGCTCTTTGATCTCCCCGTAGTAAGTTTCACTTTCTTATGGAGTTTGCTCTGCCTTGAGTTTGTTTTAGTAGACATTTTTCAAAAATACAACTTTTCGATAGAGAACATGAAATGGCAGGGATACGAACTGAGAGAGAGAGAGAGAGGGAGAGAGAGAGAGAGAGAGAGAGAGAGAGAGACTTATGCCGCCGACGGTTGCCGGAGCTGCCAGCAGGCTGGTTCGATGGAAGAGTGTAAAGAGTGGTTCGACTAGTAGTTTAGGGTTCACACACATATATGTAATTTTACCCTACGACTTCTGAAAGAATTTCGTGCCGAAAACTATGGTTCCTCTGTGTTAACGAATTTTTCAGCGGAGTATTAAATTTAAAACATAAAAAAAAATTACCCAATCCAACAACAGAAAAACTTATCGGCATAGAGAGATCGAAATATCGAAATTTGGAACGGAAGAGATTGGACCCGCTTCTAATTCTAAATAGTAAAGCCCCTCAAAGTGCCTTTCTACCCTACATAGGGGGAAAAAAAAATCATAGAACTCTAATCCCATAAAAATGGCAACCATATAAAGTAGAATTTAAAAAAAAAAACCTTCTAGTCTTTCAAGTACGAATGGATACTTTCTGTATCCAAACGGCTAATTTACAAGAAATCAAAATATCTTAACATTAAAGCTATATTTGGTAAAGTTGTAAGTTAAACGAAAAATAAGAAATGAGTTTTTATTTATTTATTAAAAAATAAAAACAAAAAATACCGTTTGGTAACCATAATAGTTTTTTGTTTATCTATTTTTTGGGATGCTGAACATGTTTTTAAAACAAATAAAAACGCAATTTTTGTGTTTTCTAGAATTTTCATAAATTAGCGTGTATTTTGTCAACAAAAACAATGACACAAACATGATTATGATACCTGTTTCAAAAAATATCAGAAACAAAAAAAAAAATGAAAATAAAAACTTTTCCAAACAAAGTAAAGCATTTGGATGTTGTCACCAAATATGCAGCGAGTTGCTTGCTCAAAAAACACAATTTTCTATGTATTAAATGTGCCTCGAAAATTGTTAAATGCATCAGAAACTATCTTCGTATTCTTCTTGTCTTATTGACAACCACTATAAACGTAATTAAAAATCAACTCAATGCTTAAGCAAAATTGTTTTACGGTTGTGGGAAACTTGTTGAGCTATGATAGACCATCAACTCTTACCGGTGCAGACTGCCCTTCCCTTTCTCTAATTCACCATCTTTCCCTTCCCTCACTCACCTCCTAACGATGCTCAACACAAGAATCCGGGGGGGCACGCTGTGTGGTGCACGGTGTTGTGCGTCCAAAAGTATTTTGAAATTTTTTTATTAAAATCTGGACAATTGATTGTCGAGACGAACGGTCCAAATAGTGCACAGCACACTACGCAGCACAGTCCCCCCGCTTCCTCAACACAAACCATTTGAAATTTTTACAATGTTGCACTTTTTCTAACACTAGGATTTCGCAACAAAGAAAAACAGAAACACATGTTGGAAGTAGCTACCAGTTATGTACAAAGTAATGCCCAAGTCACCAGAAAAAGCAGTGAATGGGAATGTAAAACATAGGAATATGGCAGGAATCTACAGAATCAACTTTTGTAAATCACACCAACAACCACCAAAAATTTTCAAAAGAAATAAGTTTATGAAACAAGAAAACAAAAGTGGGTCCTCTCTACATATTTTGCTGGTATATGTGTTAGCATCTACATTAGCATCAGCATCAGCAAACTTCCTCGCTTAGTCGTTCAGTTTCAAAGGAGGGAAATCATCTTCATTCCTGAGGACGAATGACTGATTCGCAACCCTGAAAACCGAAACCACACACTGAGCTTTAGGCATCTAATGGGTTGAAAACAAAGAGTAACTTGTCTGATTGACAGTTTTCGAAACCTGTATTCTGATACTTGTCTGAAACAGAACCACTTCCGATAGTACTTTATATTATTCTCAAAACCACTAAAGCTAAAAATTGAATACGATAACAATGAGTGTTTTGAGAATCAAAACAAAAAAAAACGAGCTGTTTTGTTTTCCAGAAACAGTTTTTTGAAGAGCATTTTGCAAAACTGATTCCAAAACCTAACCAAACAAATAGCTGCTATAGATTGCAGTACCTTCCTTCATTACCACCTAATACTGCCTTTTTTGAACTCTGCACCCGTACCACAAGGCTTGGAGGGCCTGAAGCTGAATGAAGGATTTGTTCCGGTAACTGCCCAAGAGATCCGAATTCAATTTTCCGACATGGAATGGAGAAACCACCACCATTGGAATCATTCACTGAGGAATGAGTATGCTGGTGGGATAATCCAGACTTTTCACGACTTAATGACACCTTCTCAGAGCCATTGCTATGTATTTGTCTCCAGGACTGACGTTGATTCCCTGGTGCATGATTCCTTCCCCTTGGTTGTGAGGACTTCTCCCTGCATGAACAACCATTCTGCAAATTTCATTTGTAAGATAACTGATAACTGCAGCAGAAATGAAAGAAAAATTCCAAGAAACTTCCAAGAAAAAAATGACCAAGGAAAATACCGTATCAGGAAAATATTTGCCAGTTCCTCGCGGTTTATGCTTTTCTTCCAAACACAAACGAGAATTGGATGGTGTGGAATTGTTCATGGGGTTTTCATGTGTAAGATCAACGATAATCTGCAGCAGTATGCATCTCAATAATATATGAACAAGTAAAAGAAGTGCCCAAAAATTGAAAAGAGTTTGAAAAGGCAATACCGAATCAGGAAAATATGAGCCAGTTCCTTGTGGTCTATGCTTTTCTTGCAAACACAAACGAGAAATGGATGGTGTGGGATTGTTCGTGTGATTTTCATGCGTTAGACCAATGATAATCTGCAGCAGTATGCATCTCAAAATTATTTCACCAAAAAGGATAAATACCCAAAATTGTAACTAATTTAACAAGGCAATACCGAATCAGGATATGGACCAGTTCCTGGAGGTTTAACCATTTCTTCCAAACACGAACAAGAATTGTATGATATGGGATTGTTGATCGGGCTTTGTGGCGGTCTGACAGCACCATTTGTTTTAATTTGAGAACTTGCATTTTGCTTAACCGGAATGGATTGGTGAAGGGAATTGGGAAGCACAGGTGCGGATAAAGCATACCCATGGCAACACTGACCATACAGCAAACTCCTTATGTGACTGTCATAATCCCCACTTAGGTCTGACAAGGGAATCAAAGTTTCTGGAATTCCGGCAATATCACCCAAGTGAGCCAAATCCCTTTCCCTGAAATCAAGTGGGCCATCAGAGATGGCAGCAACTGGACTTGAGATTCCTGATCCACTAGAGCTCACATCCTCATGATTCAAATCGTTCTCCCGAAGTTCGGTCCACAAGTCAAAACCCATCTTCTCATCAACATTTTCCATCTTTTCTTCATTTAAATACCTGTTTTCCAAATTACCATTTTCTGGAGAAAATCCCGAGAAATAGAAATGAGGTGCATGATAATTCAATCCATAAAGAGAATTGCCCAAGCAGTGACTTGATGGTGAACCATTAGATGTGTCGTCTGCAATTCTCAAACTCGCTTCTCCATTTCCAGCTACTGTACGGGCCATTTTGGACGCCACATTTATAGAATTGCCGTTCCTCCAATATCTGTCTGGTTCATTATCTCTTTCTTCCAGTTTATTGTTGTCCAAATCAAGATTCAAGTTCAGCTGAATCGACTCCTCAGAAAATGTTCTAGAATGGGATGATGAGGACACATTGCTGAAACTATGCCCATGCCTTTCTAGAGTGTTCGCAAAGAACCTCTTGATCTCATTTGCAATTCTTTCTCTTGGTAACAGAAGGATACGGCCAAGCTTGCGGGCTCCGTATTTGAAGGCACTCCGTATCCGATAGTAATTACCTAGAAAAACCAACGCTAGTGATATTATCCCATAATGCCGCATCGGGACTACTATCAGAACACAACTACATCTAGAGGCAAATTCTGCTAGAAGCGAATTCAACAACAAAAACATAAACAAGAAAATGCTCCCTACCTCTGTTGACACTGCGCCCAAGGTTGTTATTTTCTTTCAATGGGTCTATTATATTTAGATGCTTTTGAGGAAATGCTCGCAAGTTTGTATCAAGCATCCTTGATGGAACTGAGAATATGTCCATACAGTTCCTAAGAAATTCCTCACTAAACATTAAGTTGTCACCCAAATTCACTGGCATTTCAACTACACACCAGAGAGAGAGAGAGAGAGACGCATTAGAATCATATATGTGAAACAGATAAGCATTACCAACTTCGCCACAAGAGAGGGAACTTGCTTACCAACTATATCAGGCAAGGAAGATTTGGGAACTGGACCTTTCAAACTAATACAGTAGTTATCCCAGTCAAACTTGCTAAAATAATCCAAAAATTTATAGAGGACCTGTCAACATGCAAAGAAATATAATAACTCAAATTATCATATGTCATGTCTAACAATACAAAGTTATTCACAGGCAAGAGTAGTTACCGCCAGAGGACCATTTAAAGATGTATGAAATAGATGGAAAATGTACAAGATCAATGTTTCCAACGCATATGTTGAAATTAAACCATGATGAGCACCCAGAATACGGCTTTCATAATAGCACCAAGCCTTTATCAGAATAATGCTACGTTTGAAGAGATGATCTCTGCCAACAAGGCGATCAACCTGCAATAGAGAGAGATCAAAATCCAGTTAAAAAAATGTGGTCCTCTGTACACTTTTGGTAAGGATGCGCGACTTCAGGAAATAGAAACATTTTCTTTCTGTATCAACATTTTGCCCACTTTGAAAATGCAAAGAGATGTAACGCAATAAATCACATATGAAGAAACAATTAAAGATGTAACGCTATAAGTCACTTATGAAGAAACAATTAAAGGAAAGAGAAAAGGGGAGACCATCTTTTTTCCTTTTTTGTGGTGGTTGAGGACAACCGGTATATATAGCATCACAAGAATTACAAAGATTCACAAAAAAAAAAAAATTGAATTCTTCCATGGGACAGGGGTGGAGTGGGGTGGGGGAAAGGAGTTCCAACAGAACTCTAGAAGTACAAACCAACCCTGTATCATGGTCAGCGTTGAGAGGCATTAAATTCACGAATGGATTCATCGCCCAGAAAGTTTTCAATCAATATAGCTCCTCTAACAAACACACCAGCTTTGACGACTAACTGAATCAGAATCCATATTCGTACAGGTCCATATTGCTCTATTTCTCTGGTGCCAGTGTGCCACTATGTGAAATTCAACAAAAAGCTTCAGGTAGACAGAGAGGAATATCAACTTATCTAAATACATTGAAAACAAAATAACTTTGATTACTATACTGCATAAAATAAGCTGACTACTAGTGAGGCATACACGGAGTTGGAAGTAAAAAGAACAAAAAGAAGAGGCAGCAGCAATAAACCGTACAATAAATCTTACAGGAAGTATTTAATTCTACCTGCTCGAGAAAACATAGTGTACAAAGTCCCCCTAACTGACTGAAGGAGACATCTATAACAATGTTCTGCACCAAGCATTTCACTAGTTTAACCTGCCACCAACAACCCATACATTCGTAAATACAGAACTCCTGGGTTTGAAAAGGAAGTGGGGAGAAACAATTGGGAGTTAACATAGGTAGGACATAAGTACATGGTTACATATTAATGCAAATAGCAACTTCCTGAAAGGATAAGAAACAAGTGGAACTGACAAGCATGTCAACCCACAAGCATTTGCTAGGGAAAAAATCTACCAGAAAACTGGAATGATACTACCCTCCGGTTCCACAATGTGTACAGCTGAGTGTTGGAAATCCTCTATTAGCAACTGCGTTTAAAGGATTCATTTCTTTCTAAAATTAGTTTTCAAGTGAAGATGGGAAATCACCCCAAAATTCAGAAGAGAATGTAAGCAGCTCCATGATTGGAGAAGGAGTATTCTAGAACTAGAAGTTTAGAGCAGGTGTGGAGAATTGTTTCCACCCATACCACGTGCAAAGACAAAACATGCACGAAATAGTAAGAACTAAGAATTGAACGAACCTCCTTAAAATTGACAATTCATACGTCTAGCCCGCAAAGAAAAAATTCAAAATCCAAGAAAGAATGGCCAGCTGACTAGTACTTTCAAGGAAACCATAGTGGGTATGCCTTTCTTAGAGGGAGCCACTCAAAATGAGAATCTTGAGATATCCCACTAGTTAAAAGATAAGATTTGTGCCCAAACAAGTCGCATGGTATGATATGCCAATAAATTCCAATAGAAATACAGAACCAAATTTGCCGGAATATTGAAGACATGTGAAACCTAGACTTTCTCGTAAAACATCAGAGGAGAAAACCTCAGCATCAATAAATTGTGTATCCTTGACTTCGTACTCAGCATTAGCATTCTGCTCTTCTCGCTTTAAAACAGCAAGTACATCACGGGCTAAAGTTTCCTCGACATCAGGAGTGCAAAGGGCAGTCAAGTCGATATCTCCGTCCGGAAGATAGGTCTTTAGTGGCACAGAGCCATATGGGAAGACCTATAAAAGTTGCATTAACAGTAAGTAAAGCTTAGTTTAAGGCGCTTCAAAAGACATGGAGCAATAATCCTCCCCACATGGCTTGCTCAATTAAATACGGAGCCCACGAAACAGAATCATAGTAGAGAACAACCTAGATAGCTATTTAACCATGCAGATGTGTTTCCTGCTAGAACTGAGCTCCCAAAAGAAAGTAGAACAACAGGAAGTTGGAAAACTAAATGCAAAAAAGAACCTAAAAATAACAACATAAACAAGAACTGGAAAAACATAAAACGAAATCTGCAAAACAGAACCAAACAAGAATAACCCAGATACCTACACGACCATACAAAACTGCACACTACAAGAGGTGTAGATCTGAGCTTGTGAAAGGAAGTAAAACAACAGGAAACTAGAAAAGTACATGTCAAAATAACATGAAAATGCCATCATAAACAAAATGGAACCCACAAAGCAGAACCAAACCACTAGCAGGATACCAATTCCACCACTAGCAGGGCGCAATTAAAGCCGGGAAAAACCCATATGAACCGGTCCCAAAAGAGATGAAAGCACCTAAAAGATTCCGAACCCGAAACCATAGATGAGTTAGATCTAGTTAGGAGAAGTAAACCCATTATTCCAAGCATTGCCCACCAGCCAACCCCATGGGGTTTTAAATGAACCTAAAGATGGGCCATGTAAAATGGAAAACAAGAAAATGGAACCCACAAAATATCTAACCAAACCAAGCACAACCCTGGTAGCTATTTAACCACACAAAATTGCACACAACTAGAAAAAGGGGCTTGAATTCACCTCGCATCCAATAGACAACCGAATGAGTCTCTGGATATATTCAATCACGTCCTTCCTCTTCTCCTCAGAGTCCAAAGTGGGATGAATGCAACACAACACTTCTTGGGTCATTTTCTCAGCAATCCCCAAACTACCCTCCCCAATTGACAAGGGATCAGGGTTAGACGTCAACGACGGCATTAGAAACGGGCAATCTTCGGCCACGACGCCGTTTGGCTGTCGAGAACCAGCCTGAAGATCGCCCATATGATCAGCAAGAAAACCCTATTCAAGAGGCAAGAGAATTATACGTGAAACAAAACCCATGAGCTGAAGAGGGGCACAAAGGGGTATATATATGTATATATGGGTGGATATGGCGAGAGATGGGGGGAAGTTGGTATTAATCAATGAGTACGTATCTCGCGTATATGTACGAAAAGGGAACAAAATTAAAAAAGGAGATTTCAGACCAAAAACAAAAAACAGCTGAGGCGTCGGTTTAGCAGATATATGTAATGTTTGTCTTGTTGAAGCTTTTTTTTGCAGCCAAAACCGAAAACCCCCGCAAAGCTTCTCTCTCTCTCTCTCTCTCTCTCTCTCTCTCTCTCTCTCTCTCTCTCTCTCTCTCTCTCTCTCTCTCTCACACACACACACACACACAATTGCGTGTATCGTTCGTCTCTCTCTCTCTCACGTTTTGCAGCGACGCGACGCAACGGAAGCGAGTAGCGAAAGGGGAAAAAAACAATTAATGGGTTTCGTCTGAGAGGAACGTGGGTTCGAGGACGGGGTGATAGGACAACGTCGGAGTATATTGGGTTGTTTCGACGTCGTCGTTCGGTTACTCGTTAACGATTTGCCGCCCTCGGTTACTGGTTCTGCCCTCTCCCAGTAATTAATTAATTACACCTAGATGTATTATTCGTCTGCGGCGTCTTTACTCCCTGCTATTATGGTCACAAAGCATTATTTTTATAACTCAACTTATGCGCACCTCAATTATTTTTGAAAAATATAATTTTACCGGCAGCTAGTAGGGAGACTGATTAAAATTAGAGCAAAGTCTTAATGAACTGGCCTCACAAAAATTAATAGACTTGAAAAGTTTCAAATATGAAACAAATTCTTAAATTATGAGCCTTGACGAGGAGACTAACTTCACGGACATTTGCTGAGCTGAACAATCTCAGCTGTAACTCTTTTATGAAAAAATCACATTTAAATCCGAACCGTCCAAAATTAAAACGGATTGCTGCAATACACCTCCGTAAAATAACTACTATATTCAAGGAAACAACCGTAATAGAGTTTTTCTCCTTTTGAATAAAAGGCCAATCCCTTCACGTTTGCCATGGTTATTATTATGTACCACTAAACTAAGATGCTAATATATAGTATTTTTTTATTTTCTAAGAGAAAAAATGGTGCGTCTCAAACTTTAGTATGAGAAATATCCGATACATGTGATCTCTTCTAGTACAATGTAATCTCATTTATACTACATGTAATTATTATGGTTATTGGACCAAACTTTGACCAAAGGTATCTTCTTCTTTTTCAAAATTAGGATGGTACTAAGGAATCTCAAGAGACTGAAAAAGAAAAACCATAATTTCAGGAGAAAATAAAAATGAAATTAAATACCAATTCACTGCTTGAAGCAAAGTCTCACCACCCAAAAGTTGTAATGGCAGAACCCCAGCATGTTACCCTATTGGTCAGAGTTCGTGACTTTTTGGTTTGCTCTCTCCTAAAATTTCAAGATCGAAACCTCTCATAGCGGAATAGTTCTTTCTCCCACTTCTAAGTTCTAACTTATGAACTCTCTCCCACATAGCGTGGATTTCTTGCCTTCCCTAGAAAATCTTGAACCAAGCACATATAGCTTAGTGCACTGATCAATCTTCTATACATAAAGAATATACCACTATGGAATGAATCCGGAGATCTTTATAGGGTAGCTCATAGCTGTCCAAACATCCACCCTTGCACTACATGGTTTTCCGAGTCCCTATGGGATGTAATGGAATGGGGTTGGCCTTTTTTCTTTCTTTTATCAGAAAAATGAATGCTATTTAAGCATCATGAAATTTAACGACTTGTAGAAACGTGAGGCTTTCTGGGATTTTAGGCTCACTGCTTCTGAGCATTTTCTGATGCTTCTCCAAGAATAACTTCCACATATTCCCAACTGCATCTGTCTGAGTTGTAATTAAAGTTCTTGTTGCGAATTTTTAGCCCCTTCAGTCAACAATGGCAGAAAGTGCAACCAAAAAAAAAAAAAAAGCATAGAATTCCAAACATATAGCCAAATGTATTCTGAATGCGATCGTAATGGATTTGGACGTGTGCATTTTTTTCCACACATCGAGTCAAATTTCAGGAATCCTAGCTAGCATAATTAGGGGTAAAGATTTATCAGCTTTGTCCTCATAATAGCCACCACCTAAATAACTATCTCCAAAGGTCAACCTTGAAGAAAATTCCAAAATCAGAATAATTACTTGATGTGAAACCTTGAATTTCCGGAGAATGGGTCACTAGAGATTATTTATACCCATACGGCCATACCTTTTGTTTAAGTAAGGACCAAGTGTGAATACGATCACAAACATCAAATCATTTTTTTCCCCTTTTGCTCAGTAAAACGATGGGTTTTGAATGAACGACGTAGTGACCTCCTCGGGAAATACACCCGATCTGAAATGTTCGAACTCAAGCCATGGTTAACCTGGCCAGCAAGGAATATCATTCCGTCACTCCAGCCATGGTTAACCCGGCTGGAGAGGAATATTATTGGGAAAATTACGGGTCAGAGGTGTTGATCCGGATTAATTCCAAAATCATGGTCTGCACTCTTGAAACTACCACTCTCATGGCAAGAGGAAAAATATTGACTAATACATGGTGTTTCAACTTGAAATGTCTATTTTATCCTCCTTTATATATCACTTATTAGCCCTAAAATTCATTCCTCCCCCAATCTCTCATCCTTCAACACACCAGGCGACTCCTCTCTCACTCTGGTATCTCTTTCTCTCAAGTATGCGCAGTTACCCTCCACTGATTTAGGTTTTGGTTGGAAAAAAACGATACTAATTTGGGTTTGCCTTTCAAAAATTTTTTGTGGTGGTTGCAATGGGGGTTGAGGGGTGATGGTGTCGGAGATGGGGGATGGTGGTGGCGGTGAAGAGATTAATGGATTTTGTGGTTTGTGAATGACAGTGAATTGGGGGTTTTCAAATTGAGAGAGATAGAGAGAGACAGAGAGAGAGAGAGAGGTGGGTATGGCCGGGGGTGGTGGTGGCTATGGAAGTTGAGGGGTGCTGGTCCTGCCGGAGATGGTGGGATGGTGGTGGGCTTGATTGCGATGAAGAGGAATAGGAGATGACATATTTCAATAAAAATGACTTGGTTTTTAACATTAAAAATGATGATCTATTTTAATATAATAAAATGTTTGTTTGATGTATTGACTTGTCCTTCTCTAGATGAATAAGGTTGGTAGAGCTTCAATGGGAGATGACATTCATTAAACAAGATATGATTTGGTCTTTATCAATAAACATGATGGTCTGTTTCAATATAATAAAAAGTCTGTTTTATATATTGACTTGCCCTTTTTTTTGCCCAAAGAAGATTGGTTGAGCTTGAATGAGAGATAACATTTATTGAACAAGATATGACTTAGTCTTTTATTAATAAAAATGGTGGTTTGTTTTAATATAATAAAAAGTATGTTTCATATATTGGCTTGCTCTTTTTTGGCCCAAATAAAGTTGATTGAGCTTCAATGGGAGATGATATTCATTGAACATGATATGATATTTAAATAAAAATGATTTGGTTTTTAACAATAAAAATGATGGTCTATTTGAATATAATAAAACGTCTATTTCATATATTGACTTGTCATTTTCTAGATGAATAAGATTGGTTGAGTTTCAATGGGAGATGACATTCATTGAACAAGATATGACTTGGTCTTTATTAATAAAAATGATGGTCTGTTTCAATATAATAAAAAGTTTGTTTCATATATTGACTTGTTTTTTTTTATATATTGACTTGCTCTTTTTTTGCCCAAAGAATGTTGGTTAAGCTTGAATGGGAGATGATGGTCTATTTTAATATAATAAAACATCTGTTTCATATATCAACTTACCCTTTTTTTGCCCAAATAAGATTGGTTGAGCAGCTTAATGGGAGATGAAACTCATTGAACATAATATGACTTGATCTTTATCAATAAAAATTACGGTTTATTTCAATATAATAAAACGTCTATTTCACATATTGACTAGTCCTTTTTTGGCCCAAATAAGATTGGAACTTCTAATTACAAACGGTGCTGTTTTACATCCAGGAACAAAATTGTCCCAACTGTTTCACCGGAGTTATGGTTATCATGTATTTGTCATTAAAAGGACTTCCTACCATGTATGAGTCATTTTGAAAGCGTAGCTCATGAAAGCGGCAATTAAGCCTTTCCTACTCCCACCTGCCAGATCACAGGCTCCATCACCAAGCCCCAACCGAAATGCAAGTTACATTGGAAACATCTCCCCCACCGCACAACATA
This sequence comes from Rhododendron ovatum, assembly GCA_019656835.1. Classification (NCBI taxonomy): domain Eukaryota; kingdom Viridiplantae; phylum Streptophyta; class Magnoliopsida; order Ericales; family Ericaceae; genus Rhododendron; species Rhododendron ovatum. Next base: position 5,814,985 of record CM033792.1, on the reverse strand, counting down.
GCAAACCCACCCGGAGAAGAAATATAATCCGTCCCCACGTAACAGGCCAGATAACCATGCTAGTTTTAAAGGCAGACTTTTTATCTAACAATATCTCCACCTAAATGAAATGACTTCTATAAAGGACCAGGACGAGACGTGATCAAATCATGATGAACTATCTGATCAAAACAAATTCATGATGAACTAGATTAAAATATGCATTCAAAAAAAGCTTACTTAAAAATAAGCAATTCCTTTGGATCCCATTGAATTTATCACAATAAAACGGCACTAATCCAAAACAGAAAAACAAAAGATGCTAAGTTCAAAACCTCCATTACAAGTAGACATGCTTAAACTCAAAACAGAATTAGTCCAAAAGCTCATACTACAGCAAAACAAGCTGAGGGTTTTCAGACGCGAGGAGGGTTTGGTGCTCCTCCTGCAGGGCGTGGTGCTTGAGGCTTTGGCATGTCATCCTGACAACAAAAAGAAAAATCACATAAGAATCAACATTTGAGGAAACCGGTGATACCAAGGTATTCAGCAAAATAAATAGTCGACATGGGAATAAAATACGACACCGAAGACGTCTTAAAGAGGTCTTAATACTAGTCTGCTGAGATAATGCAATAAAATAAGTGGTACATCTGCTAAATCTAGAAATAACGACTTTGAACTTCAAAAACCAATTTCAGTTTTTGTTGTCCTGAACATGTGAGAGAGACTGAGTACTCAACCACTTCCTCGGGGGGTTGAGGCAAACAGCCAGAGGAAGTATCCTTGCAGAAGTAAACAAGAAAGCTACGGACAAAAGTTGCCACGCCACACCAGGAAATAGTGCGCATTCTATTTGGAGGATGCAAACCACAGAATTCATCTCGTGTAGTGATTGTGGACTCGTAAAGGGAAACACCTTGGAGAAGGTCATTTATGTCTTTGAAACCCAAAAATACCTAATTTTATCCAAAAAGAGGGATTCAATTGACATCGATACTGTGTGGTAGTGTCTTATGAAGGCATTATTTGTATTGTAATAAATTTTCAAAAAAATAAACAAGTGAGGATGCCAAATTTGGAATCCAAATGCAATTAAGGAGTAATAGATTCCAGTTGTCGCTAGCCGTAATGTAGTGACACAACTTCATTGGTGAATCCAACACTTGCGAAAAATGACAAAATAATGAAGTAAAACTTAACTGTATACAAACATATTAAGACAAAAAATGATACCCAAAAGGGAAGACGAATACCAGCAACAAAAATAAACATCTTAGATAATATATTTCGAATCTGTGATTGTGCTCCAAACAATTCTCTTTCCAATCATAGTCCTCTCCTACATTGAGATGTCTCCATAGGTCTGGTTCATGGGGCCACATATGGCATCGGATTCTCACACACGAAATAAAAAAGATAGGGAGAAAAGGTTGAGCAACAAAGGGGTCGTACATTTTCAATTCCCTAGACAGATCCTTCTAGTTTATGGTGTAAAATAGGTCATAACCATAGCCGTCATATGTTATAAAGATTCATGCAAAACACAAATCAAAGGCTTGTGATCAACTCAAACAGCACAAGGATAATACAACAAAATGAAATGTTATGGTCCGACACTACATAGCAATTTCTTAGATGTAAACTAGCATAAGCCACAAAAAGAGAAGGCGACATAAGAGTTCAATATTGTATAATAGAGAAGTTTGACATACCCTGCGCCTGAAGCGCTGAGGAGGCTCACGGTTCCTCCTATCAGTACGAGAGCGAACCCTGACAACTTTGGAGTGAATAGCACATGACACACAGTACTGCATCTTTACGTACAGCTTGGGTAGTGTGTAACCTTAATCATCAAATAGCACAAAAATAGCCAAACCATAATCATGCTCATCCAAAAAAATGATACAATTAACAGAAATTCATATGAAAGTACAAAAACAAGTTTACCATCAAAAGCACAAGCTTCTTGGACATCCCTAACAGCAGCCTGCTCAACTATGTTCCTCACAAGAAACCTCTTGATAGCTTTGTCCTAATAGAGAAAGGTACAAAATCACACAATTATCAACAAACACACACGGGAATTTCTCTAAATAAAAATGGAAAAAATACACAATGTTTGAATGGTTTGTGGACCAACATGCAGTACAAAGACACTAACTTGCTCCTCCCCACTCTCTTCCCAGCCCACCCCAAAGCCATAGACATTAGCCTCACCTAATCCCTTGAGATATTCAAGAGTCCAATTTTCATTCTTCGAACAGAAAATCTAATTGGGTCAAATGATTGCAAACCAGATAGCCGACTAAAAAGGCCCAGAGCATTTTTACTTTGGGTCAACAGCTCATTGGGATGGACCATGGGAGCGATCTAGATTGGAGGGACAAGGGGGTGTGTTAGGAGGTGTTATTGAGGACAGTGGATGGGCTGGTTGGCGAGCAAGGTGGAACCAAGACGAAGAAATATGTAAGAACACAAATGGTATACTTGAAATTCCAAAGAACAACTTAAGGGCCATTTACTTCAAAACATTGTTGAGTTCATACCAACTTTTACCAAAGCTAAAATGAATCTCCACTTGGGTTGGAGGATAAATTGTAAAACATTGCATTTCGTTCTGAAAAGTGAAAACCACAAGCTATATACCTAGTATCGGATACTAAGAAGTTCTTTGCTCATGATCTAGCACTAGAACATTTCTAGATAATCCAGCAGATAACGTACAACACAGAATCAATCCCCAACTAATCGATTAAAAGGTATACAAAATTAACGCACACAAGATCCTAAACTAGCTTCCACATTCGAAACCAAATCAAAATTGGAAAATTACAAATAACGGACGTGTCAACAACTAGTCAATCGTGTCACTAGATGATTTACGCAATTACGCAGCTGAAACTACAACATACATACATATAACAACATACATATATATAACCACATGAAATGAGAGAAAGAGGACCTTGGGGCAACATTTGCCGCAGTTGGAGCAGCGGATGAACTTGA